>JAWWNI010000724.1:0-37500 GCA_034642065.1 Darevskia nairensis
AGCCAGTCACATGTCGCTGGGGAACCAAACAGCCTCCGTCTGCAGAACATTCAACAATGGAGGCCTGGGCAAAGGGGCGGGGCCGGAAAGGGAGCCAGCGATCGACCACACGTTCGCTCCATAAGACGCACAGACATTTCCCCTTACTTTTTAGGAGGAAAAATGTGTGTCTAATGGAGCGAAAAATACAGTACTTTAAAAACATTTTTTTCAATTCATTATGAATCATTTCCCAATACGCTTTTACCCTTTTACAAGTCCATGTTTCCATTCAGTCTTACTGATCATGGATGCTCCAAATCGCAGGAGCTGCTGCTGTGTCCTGTCTTGTGTCGCCTTTAGTTTCCTTTTTTCCTGTGTCTTCGTTTGACAGCAAACCGAGAAACAGCCTTTGTCCATGCAATCAGCTCCGCTGGAGTCATGTACACACTGACACGCAATTGCAGCCTGGGCGACTTTGACAATTGTGGATGCGATGATTCACGCAACGGGCAACTTGGTAAGGACTCTTGTGTCGGGTTGCCATATTTCAAAAAAGTAAAAACCAGGACATCCCAAAAGTTGTTGAGCTTTTTCGATTGACTTGCCTAAGATCCAGGACAAAGCTCTGCCTTTCAGAAATCCCCCCCCCCCAACATCAACTCCGCCTTTGAAATCTAAGTCATGTCCGGAAAGATCCGGACATATGGCAGCCCTACTCTTGTGACCATTCTTATTGCAAGAGAAGCAAAACTGCCAATCCAAACATAATATTTCTTGCCCTTCTCCACATCCTCACTTTATTAGAATCAAAGATCAGAGTTGGAAGGGCCCCTAAGGATCCTGTAGTTTATATGGAGCTTTCCCATATGGGGATCAAACCTGTGACCTTGCTGTTATCAGCACCATGCTGAGGAAACTGAGCTAGGAAACTTTGCAGAATTGATTCTCCCCTATCAGTGCTATGGCAGTGAGTGCAGTCCAGAAGTCAGTCCCTCTGAATTCAGTGGAAATTACTCCCACCAGGTAAGTGTACAAAGGACTGTAGCTTCAGTATTCTGCAAGAAATGGTGTATTTTCATAGAATCTTAGAGATGGGTGGAGGACCTTGGAGGTGATCTAGTTCCACCTCCTGTGCAATTCAATGCACTCACTCAGACAGCTTGAAACAGTCGTGGCTTTTTCCAAAGAATCCCAGGAACTGTGGTTTGTTAAGGGTGCTGAGAGTTTGCTAGGAGACCCCTATTTCCCCTTGGAGAGCTACAATTCCTAGAGTTCCCACAAAAAGGGTTTGATTGTTAAATCGCTCTGGGGATTGTGGAATTTGTTATGGCCCCTAAAACAAATATTGTTCTTGAGAATCCAGCTCTTTTCTGGCTGCACAGTCACCATGAGTACGAAAGGGTTGAGAGAAGCTCGCCTGCCTCTTGACTGTGGGAATGTTCAGGGATGCAGGAGAGGATATATTGTTTAAGATATCCTATTCCAACTTGTGTTTACAAGTTCAACAATGTCAGCAGAGTTTACATTCCCCTTTTAAACACACACACAGTGGATGCTTGCTCAGGTTAGCTAGAACCTCTATAATAAATGTCCTGGTATTTTCCCCTTTATCCCTCTTCAAAAGATAAGACACGGCACAGTCTTCTATAAAAGTATAAAGAGTTTACTTACAAGTATTATCTGTTCACAATCGGATCCCAGAAGGCAGACTTAAGCTTAGTAAAAGTAACATACTTGCTGGAGTCTATTCCATAGGGGAAATAGCTCCTTCTCCTCTCTTGGCTGGAAGCCAAGAGAGCATCTTTGGCTAAGCAGTTGTAGCTTGCTTGGAGAACGGAATCAAAAGAGGGAGATGGTGTCTGGCCCCTGTGCTTTTGTTTTACCTGCACAGGTGAGGCCACACCCACCTCCGGTCACTTACAGAGGGAGTGTGTCACAGCCCAGGAGAAACAGGAAGTTCCAACTGGGTGGACCACACATCCCCTTCTATGTCCACTCTAGGGATGTTGTACTTGACTGCTCCGTGTTTCACATCCCACATTGACTCCATATAGCTGTCTGGTGACATCTCTCTCTCTCTCCAACAGGAGGACAAGGATGGCTGTGGGGAGGCTGCAGTGACAATGTGGGTTTTGGGGAGGCGATTTCAAAGCAGTTTGTGGACGCACTTGAGACAGGGCAGGACGCCAGAGCAGCGATGAACCTGCATAATAACGAGGCAGGCAGAAAGGTAACAACACATTTTCCACCTATGGCAAATGAAAAAGTTTGAAGCAGGAGATGGGTATCCTTTAGCCTGCTACCTGATGAGGTAGTCTCCTCTGGAGTAGCCAATTCAGATGGATGGCTTGATACAGAGAAACACTTTGGCAAGTTTCCTGAAGGCTCCAGAATTTAATGTCAGCTGGTTTGCCATTCATAAATTTCTGTCGAAATTGGAAGGAAGACTCTGACCACTGATGGAACAGTTTTCCAAAATAGTTGCAAAGTACCCCCTCCCTTTCAGGTAGAAATTATGATACATTTCAGTCAAAAGTCTTCTAGTTCTAGATACTGAACTCGCAGGACACGGGTGGCGCTGTGGTCTAAACCCCTGAGCCACTTGGCTTGCTGATTGGAAGGTCCGCGGTTTGAATCCATGCAATGGAGTGAGCTCCTGTTGCTCTGTCCCAGCTCCTGCCAACCTAACAGTTTGAAAGCACGCCAGTGCAAGTAGATAAATAGGTACCACTGTGGCGGGAAGGTAACTGGCATTTCCCTGTGCTCTGGTTTCCGTCACGGTGTTCTGCTGTGCCAGAAGTGGTTTAGTCATGCTGGCCACATGACCTGGAAAGCTGTCTGTGGACAAACGCCGGCTCCCTCGGCCTGAAAGCGAGATGAGCGCCACAACCCCACAGTCACCTTTGACTGGACTTAACCATCCAGGGGTCCTTTATCTTACCTTTTTAGTGAACTTGGGCTGGGGGGTGGGGAGTGGCCAGTGCCAGATTTAAGTATAAACTAAACAAGCTATAGCTTAGGGCCCCACTCTCTTGGGGCCCCCACAAAATTTAAAGGAAAAAAAAAACCTGGGTGTACATTTCCAAAATATGAGATAAAAAACAATTGCTTTGATAAAATACATATTTTGTTATGTGCAAATGGCTTTAGATACCTATTAGGTCCATAAATTACCATATAGCACATGGGTAGGCAAATTAAGGCCTGGGGGCCAGATCCGGCCCAGTCGCCTTCTAAATCCAGCCTGCGGATGGGTCCGGGAATCAGCGTGTTTTTGCATGAGTAGAATGTGTCCTTTTATTTAAAATGCATCTCTGGGTTATTTGTGGGGCATAGGATTTCGTTCATATTTTTTTCAAAATATAGTCTGGCCTCCCACGAGGTCTGAGGGACAGTGGACCGGCCCCCTGCTGAAAAAGTTTGCTGACCCCTGATATAGCATATATTCAACACAAAAAAACAGCGACAATTTGTTGTCGACATATAAAGGCCCCCACTACCTTCAGTAGCTTAGGGCCTCATCAAACCAAAATCCGGCCCTGGGAGTGGCTTCCGGTCCACCTGGGCTTCTTGCATGGCATTCCCTCTTGTCTTTTCCTTCCTCTCTAGGCAGTGAAAGGGACCATGAAGAGGACCTGCAAATGCCACGGGGTATCCGGCAGCTGCACCACACAGACCTGCTGGCTGCAGCTGCCCGAGTTTCGAGAAGTAGGGACCTACCTGAAGGAGAAATACCACAAAGGTCTGAAGGTGGACTTGCTCCAAGGGGCAGGCAACAGTGCCGCGAGCCGGGGGGCGATTGCGGAAACCTTCAGCTCCATCTCCAAGAAGGAGCTGGTCCACCTGGAGGACTCCCCCGACTACTGCCTGGAGAACAAGACTCTGGGCTTGCTGGGGACGGAGGGCCGGGAGTGCCTGAAGAGGGGCAAGGCTTTGAGCAAGTGGGAAAAACGCAGCTGCCAGCGTCTGTGCGGGGACTGTGGGCTGGCCGTGGAGGAGCGGCGAGCCGAGATGGTGTCCAGCTGCAACTGCAAGTTCCACTGGTGCTGCGCCGTCCGGTGCGAGCAGTGCCGCAAGCGCGTCACCAAATATTACTGCGTGCGCAAGGAGAAGCGGGAACGTGGTGGGGGCAGCGCGGCCTCCCGCAAGCTCAAGAAGAAGCAGCCCTAATACCAGCCCCTTGCCAACCTCCTTGCCCTCCGGTTTTTCTTCACTTCTGGATAGTATTTAACTTAGAACCAACGACCCTGTACAGTGGTACCTTGGTTCCCGAACCTTGGCTTCGTTGTCGAACGAATCGGCTCCCGAATGCCGCAAACCCGGAAGTAAGTACTCCGGTTTGCAAACGTTTTTCGGAAGCCGAACGTCCGACTTGAGTGCGGGAAGCTCCTGCAACCGATCGGGAGCCGCGCCTTGATTTTCGAACGGTTTCGGGAGTCGAACGGACTTCCGGAACGGATTAAGTACGAGAACCAATGTACCACTGTAGTTGGGAAAGCACAGAGAGAGGGGGCTCACACAGGCATTCCGGCAAAGATGAAGTTTCCAGGCAGGCGCCCCCACAGACTGTTGTGGTGTGCGGTGAAATTTTTCATAGGGGAGCAGTTAGGGCCAGAGGCACCAGTTTGTGAGGGTGATGGGGTGGTGGCGGCGGAGGGATGGGGAAGAGACTGCACATACATTACAGTGGAACCTCGACTTACGAAGTACTCGACTTACGTATTTTTCAACTTACGAAAGGGAAAAAGCGGCCGCGCGCCTACGAATTTTTCGACTTCTGAAAGGAAATCCGCTTGGATTTTAGATGCGGTTTACTCGACTTACAAAGTTTTAGATGGGGTTTACTCGACTTATGAAGGTTTACATAGGGTTTTCTTACGAATTTTTCGACTTACGTCTCCAATGCATTCCTATGGGAATGCCGTTTTTCGACTTACGAAATTTTCGACTTACGAGTGTGCTTTTGGAACGCATTAAATTCGTAAGTCGAGGTTCCACTGTATTTCGATGCCCCACACGTGAGCATCGTGCCTCCGTCCCTAAGCTGGGCAGAAGCTTCCTGGGCTTTAGGAAGGTGGCGGAAGGTCTCTTGGACCCCATCAGAATATTGCATCTCCCTCGCTGAGCCAAGCAAAGGCTTCCTGAGCTTTGGGAAGAAGGATGCAGGCTTTAATATTTTAATACTCTGATTTACCGGGAACATTTAGGGGACTAGCTTAGTCCACTAACCGCATACCACTGGAGCAGCTTTGTTATTAGACCCAAGAATTGGGTTTCTTTTCCAAGTATGGAAACACATGGTCCTTTGCTGCGACCTCAGAGGCCATCCTACCCTTAACAGAAGCTACAAAAGATAAGATAGATAGATAATTTCTTTATTGTCATTGCACAAGTACAAGCACAATGCTATACAAGTGCAACGAAATTGCATGCCATCCCGTAAAAACCAGAAAGAAAAAGAAAAAACAGCACAAAACACACACACACACCAAAAAAAGCCACACATGCACACACATACACCCATCACAGCTCTCCAAGGTCATATTATCTGGTTACAGCATTTAAGATGGTTATAGCTCTTGGGTAGAAACTGTTCTTCAATCTATTTGTTCTTGATCTAATTGTTCTATATCTTCTACCCGAAGGCAGTGGTGCAAAGAGACTATATCCCGGATGAGATGGATCCTTTAAAATATTGTTTACCTTTTTAAGGCAACGGGAACTTTTTTTACCTGAGATTCCAAGGTAGCAATTCCACACCTGCAGAGCTTGCTTACATAGGCAGGGAATTCCAAGTGAGTGTGAGCCATGTGGCTCTATCTGCTCTCTTAAAGGATAGCTTCCCTCTGTGTTCTTTGCTATTGGCTTTGAACTCCACATTCCAGTACATGCCTGGGATCAGGACCATGTTTCTGTCTACAGGGGTGGCAAAAGCACAGCTAGCTACCCACCCACCCACTTCTTCTTTTTAAGTAGGGGTCTTATTCTCTCTCTCTGACCTCTGTTGCAGAACCTGATTAGCCCTTTTATTGTGAGAGCTGAATCAGGGAGGAGCGAAGTGAGTTAAAAGGAGTTTTACTTCAAGGAAGCCGATTGTTTTGAGAGGCTCCTCAGGAAAAGGGCACTGTTAGGGATCCTTGAACACTGAAACGAACCTTGAAGGGCCGGGAGGAACAGGAAATATGAGTGGCAGACTACAGTTGCACATTCAGGGAGGGAATAGGAACCAGGAACTATCCGCAGCTGGAAAAGAAAGCAATTCTGAGGTGGAAGGTGAAGGGAGAGACAAACACAATCCTTTTTTTCTGGGGGTATGCAGGGGTACGCATGCCCCTAAACATTTTGTGAATCCCAGTTTGGCCTCATTGAAGGCAGTATTTCAATATGAAGTAGGAAAATGAGAGTACCCCTAAATATTTTTTTAGGGGGGAAAAGCACTGGACAAACAAACAAACAAACAAACAAACAAACACATACACACAAGTGAGAAAGGAGGGGTACAACTTCTGTTCTGGGTGCTTCTGTTCCATCACTCATAGATTTGCTTTTGTTGTTGTTGTTTAGTCGTGTCCGACTCTTCGTGGCCCCATGGACCAGAGCATGCCAGGCACTCCTGTCTTCTACTGCCTCCCGCAGTTTGGTCAGACTCATGTTGGTAGCTTCGAGAACACTGTCCAACCATCTCATCCTCTGTCATCCCCTTCTCCTTGTGCCCTCCATCTTTCCCAACATCAGGGTCTTTTCCAGGGAGTCTTCTCTTCTCATGAGGTGGCCAAAGTATTGGAGCCTCAGCTTCAGGATCTGTCATTCTAGTGAGCACTCAGGGCTGATTTCCTTAAGAATGGATAGGTTTGATCTTCTTGCAGTCCATGGGACTCTCAAGAGTCTCCTCCAGCACCATAATTCAAAAGCATCAATTCTTTGGCGATCAGCCTTCTTTATGGTTCAGCTCTCACTTCCGTATATTACTACTGGGAAAACCATAGCTTTAACTATACGGACCTTTGTCGGCAAGGTGATGTCTCTGCTTTTTAAGATGCTGTCTAGGTTTGTCATTGCTTTGTCATTGTGGGGGAGGAAGGGAAAGGAGAATGTTAGCCGCTTTGAGACTCCTTCGGGTAGTGATAAAGCGGGATATCAAATCCAAACTCTTCTTCTTCTTTTCTCCCAAGAAGCAGGCGTCTTCAAATTTCGTGACTGCTGTCACCATCTGCAGTGATCATGGAACCCAAGAAAGTGAGATCTCTCACTGCCTCCATTTCTTCCCCTTCTATTTGCCAGGAGGTGATGGGACCAGTGGCCATGATCTTAGTTTTTTTGATGTTGAGCTTCAGACCATATTTTGCGCTCTCCTCTTTCACCCTCATTAAAAGGTTCTTTAATTCCTCCTGACTTTCTGCCATCAAGGTTGTGTCATCAGCATATGAGGTTGTTGATATTTCTTCCGGCAATCTTAATTCCGGCTAGGGATAATGTGCCAAAAAGAAAGAAAAAAATTGACACACTGTTCCTTAGAATCAGACAAAATAATCATAATCTCATGGCCTTACCAGGTGATGAGAGTTTGTTCTGTTATGTTTTTTGGCAAGATCATTTTACATTCATTGCTCAGTCAGCCGTAAGGTCAAGACATCTTCTCCCAGTATAGTTCTTCTGGGGTGAGGATATCACATTTTCACGGCACTCAAGTGATCAAGGCTTTTGTACTTGGAAAATGCCGTTCTTTTCCCAATAGTGCATTGTAGCTTTTTGCAGCTATAGTGGGAGCCAAATTCCACTTGGATAGAGGCTTTATTTATGACAAATGACACTGAAACAGGCAAAGAGAGCATGCCATTTTGCGAACTTTTATGCTCTTAGATCCTATGCACACATGCTCCCTGTGCATGCTGCATTGTTCATCTAGTGCTTAAAAAAAAATCTACTGAAAAGCAGTAAAGCTATTCCATTAGCACCCAACTTTCCCCAAACTAGTGCCCTCCATATATTCTGCACTACAACTCCCATCATACGCAGTCAGCATAGCCCATGGTCATGAATGATGGGAGTTGTACTCCAAAACATCTGGAGAGCACTAGCTTGGGAAAGGCTATTCTAATAATTCCTTTGCTTGCTTCTCTTCAGGCTCCTCAGCCAGGGCCGGCCCACCCATGAGACAAAATGGGGAGACTGCCTCGGGCGGCAGGATCCACAGGGAAAGCAGAGCCCAGTGCAGATCCTCCTTTGTTCCTGATGTAGATCTTCATTCCCACTTTCTTCCCTGGTGGGGGCATCATTCTGTGGTTCTCTTTAGGTGCCAAATTGTCTGGGGCTGGCCATTTCCCCAGCTAGACTCGCCCAGCCCCATTTACAAAAAAGACCTGACGGCTCCCTCCCTCCCAGGCTTCCCCCACACCTATCTATTACAATGAGGGGGTAAGATATTTCATGACTTCTTCTTCTTTGGTAGCCGAGTAAGATTGTCTTCCATGAGCACAGTTTTAACAGTGAGTCCATAAGTGACTGTGGAGGCCAATTCTGGATCCACACGTCCTTCCACAGTGGGGACATAGGTTTCCAGGCGGTAACTGATCATGGTGAAGGTTTGCCAAGCGTGCCTTCCTCTTAGTACGTTTCTCCCTATTGTCCTGAGTTCGAGCGTCTTCAAAGTCCATGACCCCTTTGGTAAAAGCTGTTCTCCAATTGGAGCACTCGCAGGGCAGTGTTTCCCAGTTGTCAGTGTTTATACTACGACTGGTGCTAGATTGAAGGTAGCAAAAGTGTAGCTCTGAATTTTTTAAAAAAACAACCCCTTTGCTCCTCTGGAAAGCCCTCGGCAAAAAATGAACGATAGAGATCATTGCGCATCTTCACCATGGAAAACATATAATATTGCAAGAAGGAAATGTTGATCCAGAAATATAAACTAAATCTCAATACACGAGAGCGTTGTTTTCAATGCTTACTTAATATCTGGAGTTTTATTATCCGGAGAATTAGAAGGATTTTTCTTCAAGCACTTCTGGGCTGGCGTACCTTCTGTGCCATTGGGAGAATCCTCTGCCTCTTTAATAATCTCTGCAGCCCTCAACAGTGCAGCGCAGTGTGAATAAGCGTTTTAGAGGCTCTGGGTGGAAAATTTCAGGGTGCCATTTGACCTTCTTAATCAGCTGCTGTCTCAAACGTCCTGATTCGAGATCCCATGACTCCTTCTCTCATGTTTTCGGCAGTCCATCTGGAGTATCCATTCTTGCTTTCTTCGGCGCATTCTCTTTGTCCCCGTTAAGATCCTCGCCAACTCTCTCCTCCCTTTATCTCTCCCAGCGATGCTGTGGAGCAAGCCCTCTGCTTCTTCCCAGGAACTGATGGCAGGAGCGTTGTTCTCCACAAGTCTGTACTGCCAAGCATTAAAGGAGAGCAAACACGGGGCTGATCTGAGCCCTAACTGCTGCTGGCACAGGGAGACTGCTTCTTGGGTTGAAAAAAACAAATCACCCAAATTTGAGCAGCCTACACTTTGAGCTCATGTGGAGAAGGCAGGGTGCTGAGTCCAAAACCAGCTTGAGGTCCATCGTCACAGCAGCTCTTTCGGCCCCCAGCCTCACATCAGACATTATATTTGAGGGGAGGGCGTAAAAGTGCTGCCCTATGTGACACTAAATTGGGAGGGGTGGCTAATACCGCAGAGGACGGGATCACACTTCAAAATGACCTTAACAGATTAGAGAATTGGGCCAAAGCAAACAAGATGAATTTTAACAGGGAGAAATGTAAAGTACTACACTTGGGCAAAACAAATGAAAGGCACAAATACAGGATGGGTGACACCTGGCTTGACAGCAGTACAAGTGAAAAGGATCTAGGAGTCTTGGTAGACCACAAACTTGACATGAGTCCACAGTGTGATGCAGCAGCTAAAAAAGCCAATGCAATTCTGGGCTGCATCAATAGGAGTATAGCATTTAGATCAAGGGAAGTAATAGTACCACTGTATTCCGCTCTGGTCAGACCTCACCTGGAATACTGTGTCCAGTTCTGGGCACCACAGTTCAAGAAGGATACTGACAAGCTGGAACGTGTCCAGAGGAGGGCAACCAAAATGGTAAAAGGCCTGGAAACGATGCCTTATGAGGAACGGCTTAGGGAGCTGGGTATGTTTAGCCTGGAGAAGAGAAGGTTAAGGGGTGATATGATAGCCATGTTCAAATATATAAAAGGATGTCATATAGAGGAGGGAGAAAGGTTGTTTTCTGCTGCTCCAGAGAAGCGGACACGGAGCAATGGATTCAAACTACAAGAAAGAAGATTCCACCTAAACATTAGAAAGAACTTCCTGACAGTAAGAGCTGTTCGAAAGTGGAATTTGCTGCCAAGGAGTGTGGTGGAGTCTCCTTCTTTGGAGGTCTTTAAGCAGAGGCTTGACAGCCACCTGTCAGGAATGCTTTGATGGTGTTTCCTGCTTGGCAGGGGGTTGGACTGGATGGCCCTTGTGGTCTCTTCCAACTCTATGATTCTATGATTCTATGTCCTACCCAGCTACTCCAGGATGAAATTATTAAAACCCTCTTTCTTATTATTCATAAAGCTACGACTTACAAAACCTTTCCCCTTAGTAGATGGCATGGATAACACCAGTAAGGTATTTAATTATGTTGTAAATAGGAGAGTTAAGCACTTTGAAGTTTTATTTATTGCACAGTTAACTGTGATATACGTATGCATAACTGTTTATCCGTCTAGATTGTGTATCTCCATTAGGCCTAGTGAAAGCTTTGTAACTCTGGATAGAAAACTGGTTTGCTTGCCCCCCCCCTCCTTGCTGTCCATGGGTTACACAATGCAACTTTTTTCATGGGACTTTGGGATGTGACATGCTGAGATTAATCCCCAAGGCATTAATTTATCTATGTCGTTTCAGCTTTTGCTGTTAATTTTCAGTATTAAAGCCAGTCTAGCTACCTATTACTGGTCAATAGACCTCTGTCTAGGTTATAATAAATAAATTGAAAGCTAAGTGCTTGCTAAACACTGAGATGTCCTTGTGGTATTTTTTTATTTATATTTTTTCAGCCCGCTGCACAATGTTGTAGGTTTATTAAGCATTCATTCTTATTTGTTTCTGATGGGTACTACATGACATCACAATTGTTATTTCGCACTTTCCAGCAAACCACTTTACCCAACACTTTCCTAACTACAAAATAAGAAAGATTACCAAACTTAAAACCATGGAGAGACCTGGTTTGAATAGAGACATTGGATTCTTATCTCATCATACATGACAAAGCTTTTTTTTTTTTAGCCATCTCGCCCCTTGCTTTTTCCTGCAAGACCAATTGCAGTCGTTAACAGTCGTCAACAGGTTGTTTACCTCACCTATCAGCCAATCACCCATTCCCACCACCCCTCTGAGTAATACCCCTCCCCACCCTCTCACTATATATAAGGGTCTGGTGACTTCTGTTTCAGTGTATCTGAAGAAGTGTGCATGCACACGAAAGCTCATACCAAGATCAAACTTAGTTGGTCTCTAAGGTGCTACTGGAACGATTTTTTTATTATTTTGCAAAATAAGAGGATTTGTTGAGTGCCAAATGCACGATAATTCTCCAACCTGGCCTGGCCGCTACGAGCTAAAATTCCCACCTGCAAAATAACGACAGCCTGGAATTGCCCTTTGCTCGACGATGTTCTCAATTATCTTTTTGGCTTTCGATAGTCATCCTTTTGAAATAAAATTCCAACCTGTGTGCTCCCTGCTTGGGATTTCATGATTACAAGCAGGGGCGTAGCAAGGGGGTGGAGGGTGGGTCGCCCCGGGTTCCACCCCAGAGGGGGGTGACACTTTTAAATATATATATATATATATATATATATATATATATATATATATATATATTTAAAATTTTAACTTCATTGAAAAAAAGAGATAATAGACACACACACACAACCCCCTCACACCTCACAAAGTGGCACTATCAGAGGGGGGAGACACTTTTTAATTGTTTTAATTTTTATCATTTATTATTATTATTTGTTATTTTTTTTAATTTTAACTTTATTGAAAAAAAGAGATAATAGACACGCACACACAAAACCCCCACACCTCACAAAGTGGCACCATCAGAGGGGGGTGACACTTTTTATTTTATTTTTATTTTTTTAAATTTTTATTATTATTTATTTATTTTTTTTAATTTTAACTTTATTGAAAAAAAAGAGATAATAGACACGCACACACAAAACCCCCACACCTCACAAAGTGGCACCATCAGAGGGGGGGTGACACTTTTTATTTTTATTCATTTTTATTTTTTTACATTTTTATTTATTTATTTATTTATTTTAACTTTATTGGGGGGAATAGAGATAATAGACACACACACAAAAAAACCCCACACCTCGCAAAGTGGCACCATCAGAGGGGGGTGACACTTTTTAATTTTTTTTTAAATTAAAGTGGTGGGGGGTGACAAAAAAAATTCTGCCCCGGGTACAACCTGGGCTTGCTACGCCTCTGATTACAAGAGAAAGAGGAAGGGATGGAAAAGGAGTTCTTTGTTTTTCCCCATGTTCTTACTGTTGTTAGTGCCACGGGACTCCCAGGAATCAGATCTTTCTCTGTAATAAAATGGGGAAGAAACACTGGGAGATCCAGTGGAAGACTCTGTAGTCTTGGGGTTCTTCTTGTTCCCTTATTCTATATGTTAAGTCAGGTGGGTGCTCATTGCAGTCTGGGTGTTCCCTCACATATGCGAGTTTTTCACAGCATCCACACGATGTTGTGGGCATCAAAATGCCCGCCTGCAGGATTGCCGTAGCGGGGCAAAATGCGGATTTGCACTGGCTTGACTCCCCATTACTATAGGGGTGTTTTGCAATCCTTGGAAAGTCCAAGATGGCCAGGATTGGAGGGGAAACCCCTGCCTTAAAAGAGGGGAAACCTCCAGGACTGACACTGGGAAGGAGAGGAAGTGATAGGGATGCCACTAATGGGAAGACGCGAGTGGCGCTGTGGGTTAAACCACAGAGCCTAGGGCTTGCTGATCAGAAGGTCGGTGGTTCGAATCCCCGCGACGGGGTGAGCTCCCGTTGCTCGGTCCCTGCTTTTGCCAACGTAGCAGTTCGAAAGCACGTCAAAGTGCAAGTAGATAAATAGGTACCGCTCCGGCGGGAAGGTAAACGGCGTTTCCGTGCGCTGCTCTGGTTCGCCAGAAGCGGCTTAGTCATGCTGGATACATGACCTGGAAGCTGTACGCCGGTTCCCTCGGCCAGTAAAGTGAGATGAGCGCCGCAACCCCAGAGTCGTCTGCGACTGGACCTAATGGTCAGGGGTCCCTTTACCTTTAATGGGAAGACAAGCAGGTATAAATCCTCATTTTGTTCTGGGATAAACAAGCCTGGTATTCCCTCCCCACGTAAGCTGAATTTATCCTTTCTGCAGAAAATCTCACAAGTTTCTGCGGGAGCCTTTTGTACGATTAAGCCAACATCATCCTTAGAAAGGGAAGGTTTCACAGGAAATCTCTTATGCTCCCTCTGGCGGTGGCAGTTGGCTAGTACAAGTCTTTCATAGGTAGTAGAAGAATCTTTATTTGCATCAGCCACTGGCCATAGCAATAAAATAATAATAAAATGTACTGATGATATAGGGGAAAACTTAACTATACAAAATACATTTTGGAGGTTTACATCAATAATCAAATAACAGATCTTATTCTAATTCCCCCCCCCCACTAAAAACCTTGCAGTTTTTGCTGTCACCTGATCATCTTGCTAAAAGAAAGGACACAGTAGCAATAGTTGAGCAACCCGGCATGGACAATAGTAGAGGGGTACTTCTATCTCAAACAAATGTGGTCCTAAAAAGATTGATGAGGGCATTCTCAGGATACTGACAAAGAAAAGAGTTGGCTGTGAATTACAAGAAAACTAAAGTCTTTCATAAGTACTGAGGGAGGAGGTCATGCAGGAAGTCAAAATTTCTCCTCGTGATTGATCCTGCAACCTACCTCTCCCTCTCTCTCTCTCTCTCTCTCTCTCTCTCTCACACACACACACACACACATTTTTTTCTGTTTTACAATTTAGAATATTCATTTAAACAACCTTAAAATGTCAATGACTTCCCTTCTATTTCCATGTTTCATTTTGCATATCATAAATCCCTGCATATTTTACAAAAACTATACCATTCAGTAGGGACCCAGGTGGCGCTGTGGGTTAAACCACAGAGCCTAGGGCTTGCTGATCAGAAGGTCGGCGGTTTGAATCCCTGCGACGGGGTGAGCTCCCGTTGCTCGGTCCCTGCTCCTGCCCACCTAGCAGTTCGAAAGCACGTCACAGTGCAAGTAGATAAATAGGAACCGCTCTGGTGGGAAGGTAAACGGCGTTTCCGTGCGCTGCTCTGGTTCGCCAGAAGCGGCTTTGTCATGCTGGCCACATGACCCGGAAGCTGTACGCCGGCTCCCTCGGCCAATAATGCAAGATGAGCGCCGCAGCCCCAGAGTCAGACACGACTGGACCTAATGGTCAGGGGTCCCTTTACCTTTACCTTTTATACCATTCAGTATTCCATTATTGCATCCATCAAAGCTTCTTTTTTTAAAAAATAATAATTTTTTATTCAATTTTTCACAATGGTAAAACTAATTTACATTGTTTCCTTTTGTCTTTTACTTTGTTGTTTACATCTCTTGAGTCTCCCAAATAACAAAGAAACGAAAAATTGTTACATGTTTGTATACAAATAACAGAGTCCACAAAAATAAAAGTAACACTTATTCGACTTCCACCCTTGTAACGCTTTCTGTGCTGTTATCATCTTTTTCTTCCGCACGTTCTATTTCCGTTGCGTGGTTTTCCCAGATTACGCCTACATTCGTTCCTTTGTAGATATCTTTAACATGTCTATTTTTCCGTTTTTTCGTTATATTCTTAGTAAGTTTTCTCATACCTCTCAAATCCCCCATATTGAACCAAACAGTTCAGTTGTTGTATTAATACCCTATAAACCGTATTTCCCATATTGTACCTCCATTTACTATACTGTCAAAAAATATCATCAAAGCTTCTTTACACTTAATGCTGCCAGCGTTTTCAGCTGTATATTTCCCATATATTCAATAAAAAATTTTTTCCAATCTTCTCTAAACGCATGATCTTCTTGTTCTCTTATTCTATATGTTAAGTCTGCAAGCTGCGCATGTTCTGTCAACTGAAGTTGCCATTCTTCTTTGGTTGGGACCTCACTCGTTTTCCATTTTTGTGTTAATGAAACATGGGCTGCAATAGTGGCATACATAAAGAACCTTTTCTGACACTTGGGAATTTCAGTCTGAATTATCCCCAACAGAAAGGACTCTGGTTTTTTTGCGGAAAGTACTTTTGAGCATCCCCCCCCCCAATTCATTATGTATCATTCCCCAATACTCTTTTACCCTTTTACAAGTCCACCACATATGAAAAAACGTTCCCTCAACCTCTTTGCATCTCCCGCAACCTAATATTTCAAGCTGTCTGGAATTTCCCTCCCTGGGTGGAACTGAGTGTACAAACCCACTTTTCTGCACACAGACAGGCTGGTACGCAACCATTTAACAAAGACACGTGTCTGAACGTTTTCTCGTTCGTTCCCCTTCTGTAACCATATCTTACTGGTTCTCTCCATAGTACCTGGTTTCCTTTAGGACCACCAGTGCCAGATTTACGTATAAACTAAACAAGCTATAGCTTGGGGCCCCACTCTCTTGGGACCCCCCAAAAAATTTAAAGGAAAAAAACCTGGATGTGCATTTCCAAAATATAAGATAAAAAACAAATAAAATAAAACCTTTTGTGTTGTGTAGGCTCCTGTGATGTAAGTCGGGGTGGCCAACTCCCAAGAGACTGGGATCTACTCACAGAGTTAAAGACTGGCAGTGATCTACCCCCTTTTTTGGGTTCAGGTCAAAGTTGCTGAGCTTTTTTTTAGGGAGGAGGAAAACTTTTTTTTTAAGGGAGCCAAACTTGTTGAGCTTCCTTGGGAGGAGCCAGTGATCTACCACAGACGTCCAGTGATCTACCGGTAGATCACAATCTACCTGTTGGATGTGCCTGAGTAAGTAATGGGCCCCACCTGCCAGCCTGCTCCCTAAAATATCACTGGTTTGCTCATTTCTATATATAGGGTGCCTACATTCTGCATGGACTGGTTGCATGGCAACATATGCAAATGGCTTGAGATACCTATTAGGTCCATAAATTACCATATAGCATATATTCAACACACACACACACACACACAAAAGTGACAATTGGTTGTTGACAAAGGACAGCTAGACATATAAAGGGCCCCATTACTTTCAGTAGCTTAAGGCCTCATCAAACCTAAATCCGGCCCTGAGGACCACCAGCTCTATAATAGAATCATAGAATTGAAGAGTTGGAAGGGACCATGAGATTTCAACCTTCTGCAATGCAGGAATATGCAGGTGGCCCGTATGGGTATCAAAGCCACAACCTTGGCATTATCAGCACCACGCTCTAACCAACTAAGCTGTGTCCTCCTTTGAAGCCAAGTGCCAAATGCCTTCATTTTGGCTCTGGTGCTAGGTTAGGTAGAGAGGTTGCAAAGCTGGTTCTCCTTCATGGAGAGCACATGTTGCGGTGGGGGCTAACAAGTCACCCCACTGTTGCTGGGCGGGTTAGGATAGATGACCATGGCAGGTGATTGGGCCCTGCGGGTTGCTGGGGAGAATGCTATGTAGCAATTTTTGATGGACAGCTCAGAGGTTATATATTCCCAGTGCAAGCAGCATGCGGCCCTCTTTGCTGCGTGCATCGGATCACCCGCCCTCCCTCCCTTTATTTACCTTGCTATGCCTGTCATGGGGTCGTCTGCTTTTGGGGCAGGGGCCTGGTAGGAATTTTTCCATCTGGCTGATTGGCTGTTGCCATTTGGTTTTCGCCTACTGCGTAGCAATTAGTCACAACTTGTAAGGTTGGTGGTTAGGCATTGGTTATTAATTTGGTTGGTGGAGGGGTCAGGATTGACTGTGGCTGCCCCTCCAATGCTGCTGCTGCGCGGGGAATTCCGTTAAAGGAATCCAGGGGCTCACCATGCTTTTGTCCGTATCCCCTGGTAGGGGGCCAGGGCCACGCAAGAGCCCCTGGGAACATTTGGGGAGAGGCGAGGGCCCGGGCCCCTGACCCCCATTCTCTCCCCAAAGTGTTTTCCCTGTACTGACTTCTGCTAACCGGGCGGATGTCAGTCTGCCCCCAGGAGGGGGCAGCTAGTTGGAACCAATGCCTAAGCAACCACTCACATTTTTTTGTATTTTAATAAAAGTTGTGGCCAAAATCATGCCAAAAACCTTAAACTTAAATTACGGTGTGTAGTGTGAGTTATTTAGGGGGGTGGCTTGGGGACCTCAACACGCAATTGGCACACAGTGACCAATGTAGATGAGAATATGTGTGCAGCAAGATCAAATGCAGGAGAAGCTTCCTGCCGTAGCAGAGGATGCTTCTATTTTCTTTACTTTTTTTTAGTTTTTCTTTATACTTTTCAATTTTATACATTTCATTAGTTTTGCAATCAATTTGCCATTTCAAAATTTGTCTTCCTTCCCCCTCTTTCTGCGGTTCCTTAAATTTATTTTTTCATTTAACTTGCTCATTTATTTATCTACTGTAAATATATACTCTTATAAAACTGAAGGTTATTACATTAATCCTGCCAATGTTTTTATCTGTTTACAATTTATCTGCAAATATTCAATAAACCATTTCCACTTTTTAAATAAAAAGTTTGTTATCTTGATTTCTTATTCTTCCGGTAAGTTTCGCCATTTCTACAAATCCATTTTGTATCCATTCTTCCCTTTACTGGGACTTCTGCTTCTTTCCACTTTGGGGCAAGCAATGTTCTTGCTGCTGTAGTAGCAGACCTAAATAAGTTTCTATACCACTTATATAATAATAATAATAGTTTATTATTTGTACCCCGCCCATCTGGCCGGGTTCCCCCAGCCACTCTGGGCGGCTTCCAACAATCACTAAAATACATTAAAATATCACACATTAAAAACTTCCCTAAACAGGGCTGCCTTCAGGTGTTTTCTAAATGTCAGGTAGTTATTTATCTCTTTGACATGGGATGGGAGGGTGTTCCACAGGGCGGGCGCCACTACCGAGAAGGCCCTCTGTCTGGTTCCCTGTAGCTTTGCTTCTCGCAGTAAGGGAACCACCAGAAGGCCCTCAGCGCTGGATCTCAGTGTCCGGGCTGAACGTTGGGGGTGGAGACGCTCCTTCAGGTATACAGGACCGAGGCTGTTTAGGGCTTTAAATGTCAGCACCAACACTTTGAATTGTGCTCGGAAACGTACTGGGAGCCAATGTAGATCTCTCAGGACCGGTGTTATGTGGTCATGGCGGCCACTCCCAGTCACCAGTCTAGCTGCCGCATTCTGGATTAATTGCAGTTTCCGGGTCACCTTCAAAGGTAGCCCCACATAGAGCGCATTGCAGTAGTCCAAGCGGGAGATAACTAGAGCATGCACCACTCTGGCGAGACAGTCTGCGGACAGGTAGGGTCTCAGCCTGCGCACCAGATGGAGTTGGTAGACAGCTGCCCTGGACACAGAATTAATCTGCGCTTCCATGGACAGCTGTGAGTCTAAAATGACTCCCAGGCTGCGTACCTGGTCCTTCAGGGGCACAGTTATGCCATTCAGGACCAGGGAGTCCCCCACACCCGCCTATCCCCTGTCCCCCAAAAACAGTACTTCTGTCTTGTCATGATTCAACCTCAATTATGTAGTTCTGTCCCTATTTTCATGCTCCTATTTGCATCGGAGAAACAAAGGGCATGCAAACCCCAGGCAAACCAGAGTGCAAAAACCATGCAGACCAGCTTTCGCATTTGGCCACAAAGGAGGCCCCTTTTTAAACAAAGCTTTTTTTATTTTATTTTAACTGTTTGCTGCAGACTGAGATACCCATCTGCTAGGTGCAGATCAGCAGGAAAGAACTGCTGGGAAATTGCAAACTGGCGAGAACTACTCCTGCGGGTGAGCCCTGCAATATTTTAAGAGCGATGTCCTGCGCAATTAGCATTACGAGTTCTGCTATACAGTGGTCCCTCGACTTACGAATTTAATCCGTTCCGAATGGACATTCGTAGGTCGAAAAAGTTCGTAAGTCGATTTCCCATAGGAATGCATTGGGAGAAAAATATTCGGAAAAATTCGTTAAGTCGAAAAAACCGCATCTAAAATTCGTAAGTCGAGGAAACCGCATCTAAAACCGGCAACGATTTCCATTTGGATGTCGAAAAATTCGTAGGCGTGCGGCCACGTTTTTCATTCGTAAGTCGAAAAATACGGATGTCGAGTACTTCGTAAGTCGAGGGACCACTGTATATAAAAACCAAACCAGGTTTGGGAGTGGCTTGTGGCTTGGAACGTGGGTGGTGCTGTGGGTTAAACCACAGAGCCTAGGACTTGCCGATCAGAAAGTCGGCAGTTCGAATCCCTACGACGGGGTGAGCTCCCGTTGCTCGGTCCCTGCTCCTGCCAACCTAGCAGTTCGAAAGCACGTCAAAGTGCAAGTAGATAAATAGGTACCGCTCCGGTGGGAAGGTAAACGCCGTTTCCGTGTGCTGCTCTGGTTCGCCAGAAGCGGCTTAGTCATGCTGGCCACATAACCTGGAAGCTGTACGCCGGCTCCCTCGGCCAATAATGCGAGATGAGCGCCGCAACCCCAGAGTCGGTCACGCCTGGACCTAATGGGCAGGGGTCCCTTTACCTTTACCTTGTGGCCACTGAAGAATTCAGCCCGGGAGAGTCGAGAGACCCAGATAAGCCACGAATCACCCTTTGGCCCTGTAATTTTTACTGCAGCGGGAGTAAAGCAGCAACCCTGGGGAGAGGACACAGGCCCTTTCATTTTTGTGGAGAATGTTCCCAAATTATCTGAGGAAGCATTGCGGCACCGCAAGGCTGGCCCTGTCTTTTTTGCAGACTTGCGCGCTTCCTCTCCAAGCATGGCCTTCTCCATCCCGTTTTGCACCTCAGAAAGAGGACGCCTGAGAAGCTCAGTGGGGCTGCATGTTGAGTGCGGAGCCAGAGAAATAAAGATCACTTTTCTGCGCCGCCCTCCCCTTCTTGCAAAGCTCATTTTCTTCCCCTTTCCTTGTCTCGGTGCCAATTAGGGCAAAAGCGGGGAGGGGACGGCGCAAGGATGGGTGGGAGGGGGGAGACCTGGGAGAGCAGCTCTCCGACGCTGCCCTTCCACCCGTGTTGGGAAGCAGAAAGGCCCAGCCCGGCCCGGCCCACGGGGGTCCCCCTCTTTCACGGCCGGCATTCTACCCCACACAATTGGCGCTTGGGGGCTGCGGCCTTCCAAGCCGTGCCATTCAGCAGAGTGACACCTGTTGGCGAGGCGAAGGCCGGTTCCCTCCAGGCGGGTGCCCAAGCAGACGGGGCTCTGGGAACTCGGCCGAAGGCTCCTTTTCTGTGCCACATATGCCGGCGCAACACAGCTGCAGAGCGCGTTGACCCCTCGCAGCGGTGCAGGGCCAGCCCGGGGTCGGCCGGAGCAACAGGCTTCCCAGCGGCCTAGGCAGCGGGCCATTGTCCTCGCATATTGGATGCTTCCACATATTCATTTCCCCTTAATGAAGGTGCATTCCTGAGAGGAGAAATATTTACATTGGGCTTCCCAGGTGGCCACATCTCGAGCGAGACAACACAGACCCAGCTGCCTCCCAATCAAAACCTCTTTAGCGGGCCTCGAGAGGAGGGTGACGCGAGGGAACAAAAGTCCAATAACCGAGACACCCAACTGCCTTTCTCCCTCCCCACGGCGGAGTCAATGGAAAGTCCATTTCACATGCTAATCCCCACTGGCTCTCTTCAACAACACCTTTTCCCGAATGTGTTTGGGAAAAGTCCTTCTGGCGGGTACACAGCGTCCCGCTGCTCGGATTCTTCCTTGTTTTAGTCCTGTGGGTCTCTTCCCTCCAGCAGGGCCATTTACAAGCGGGAAGAAATTAAACAAAGACTTTGGAGTTCATCAACCTCCCACTGAAATTCACAGCTGCTGAACAAACTAATCCCCTCTTCAGGGCTTTCTTCCTTTCAATGGGTTCTTGGCTTCAAAGACACTTGGAGAAAGGACTTTGCGGGGACTCACACTGTTCCCTCAATAGAAGTTAGTGCAAGTATTATACTCAAAGCAAGTGCCTTTGCAAACCCCATCCCGCTAAACAATTGAGCCCCCTCTGCCCCCATCAAATGTACCCACAGCAATCGAGGCTTCGGGCGCCATGTTCTCCTTGAGGCATTTTGCCCTCTAGAGGGGAAGTGACATGCTCTCACACACAGCTGGCTCTGTGTGGAGAGGGGGATAGATGTGTGTGTGTGTGTGTGTGTGTGTGTGGCTGCATGGGAATGGCGCAGCTTAGCAAACAGGGCATGCTCAAAGTTGCCACCACTTGGATACAGGAGCAAGGCTGAGTGCTCTTAGGATAGAGGGCTTTGCAAGCAAGGCATGCTGGGACTACCCAAAGTAGCTGGCGCAGAGTCAAACCCTCAAGTTAGTTGGCAACATCTATTGCCATAAGCTGGGATAGCTCAGTTGGTAGAGCATGACACTCTTAATCTCAGGGTTGTGGGTTTGAAACCCACTGTTGGGTGAAAGATTCCTGCACTGCAGGGGGCTGGACTTGATGACCCTCGTGGTCCCTTTCAGCTCTATGATTCTATGATATACCCTCCAACATTTATCCGATGAAAATAGAGATATTCTATTCCATTATTCTTATTCTTATTATTCCCCACCCATCTGACTGGGTTGTTGCAGCCACTCTGGGCAGCTTCCGACATCTATAAAAACATAACAAACCATTAAACGTTTTAAAACTTCCCTATACGTACAGGGCTACCTTCAGATGTCTTCTAAAGATTGTGTAGCTACTTATCTCCTTGGCTCGGTGGGGTCGCATAACTCCATGCCCAACATTTCTCCGATGAAAATAAGGACGCCCTAAGGAAAAGCGGGACATTCCGGGATCAAGTCAGAAACTGGGGTGGCTTCTGTAAATCTGGGACTGTCCCTGGAAAATAGGGGCACTTGGAGCGTCTGGGAGCAGGAGAAAACTATCGCAGTGGCTCACCTAAATTGAGATATTGCCATTGTTGTTTCATTCACATCACAGGAGCCCTCGGTTTTAAGTTCTCAGCAGCAAGAGTACTGCTTTGCTGGTCCTAAATAGCTTTGTGGTTGCATTTCCCACCCCCATTTTCTTTTCCAGGAACAGGCAGCTCCACCAAGACTGGGAAAATGTGTAGCTGTGTTGTTTCTCCAGTTTCTGGCACTACCGAGCTGGAGAAAGTTGGGGCATCAGGGCTTTGCGGCTGCTTCTTTTCCTAACAGTAGCGCAGCTCCTGGTGGGTTAGCCACAGTGCACAAGGGCAGAGTTTGACGGAAGCTGCCCTGCCCCATGGCAGAAGAGTGGATCCCAGCTCAAAAGAGCATATTTTCAGGGAGCGACACCCGACAGGAGGGAGTGGCTTGGGTGCGTGTCCCAAAGATTGCTATTAGCAGTGTAGGAACTGCAGTATTTTTTCCTACTGCCCTGCCAGGTGGTGACAAATAGGTTGCCTGTGCTTTATATCTATGCGTCTCTTCATTTATTTTTCTTCCCAAACTACTGTATTCCATTCCCACCAACTGGCTTTCCTATCCCCTGCCCCCCTGGCGTATTCATCGGGCTGTTCTGGGTGCTTCTTACGGTTCCCCCTCCCACCCCATTTTTTGCACTTCTGGAAACATCGGGGTTACCCTGGTTACCTCCCTCTTATGTCCGACTGTTGCTGCCTTGGCTACATTAAGAGGCAGCTCTCGTTTCTGAAGAGCAGAAGCAAGAGCACGAGGCAAGCAGGGCCAGCCGCTAAATGTTGCGGGGTGCTCCTGCGTGGGGATTCCCAGGTTGAAAAACAAATCAGCACCAGAACACCGGGTTTTGTGTTTGTGAACTTTTAAAAGTGCTACCAGTCTGCATGCAAGCCAATGGAGCATGAGGCCATAACCGACGGCTTGATTTGGCTGGGGAGGAAGCAAAGGAGACAGTTGGACCCATCAACCTTCCCACTTCCTTGCACCCGGATTCCCTCTGCACCTCTCCCGGTGCTTTGTATGTCCCATTGTATCCACTGGTGCTCACTCTCAGGAAGATCCCAGTGCTATCTGTATCTGAGCAGCCTGATTCTCTGCAGTCTTAGCAGTCGCTGCCTTTTCTGGCAAGGTCCTGTATTGTCCACCCCTTTCCCCCTTATAATTACGTTGGGGGGGGAGTGGGAGCATTTTCTCTGACCCTCACATGGCATCGCAGCTGCTCCCACCACCCCTCCATATGCCGGGGGCTAAATTTAGTCCAAGTGCTCATTCGCATCAAGGAGCGGACTACACCGCCGGGTTGTTGTTAAGCAGCACTGCAGCAATGTTGGTGGAATGCTGTTTCACTATTAAAGCTCTGTTGTTGAACTGACCTGCTCATGCCGCTGGGGCGAGACATCTTTATAAAGTGATCTTTAAAATGCACTCGGGCTGAATACAGTATCACTATGCGAAGGATCGTTTTCTTTGGCTTGGTGTCAAGTAACCCAGAGAAACAAAATTAGAATTTCCCTTCACCCAATTGTATTGCATTGTATGGCCTCCATGATAAAAAGGGGTATTTTATTTATGCAGCACCCCTATTTTCACACTCATTCCAAGGGGTTCTTCATTGTAAACTTTGCTGAAGGCTTGTCTGTACCTCCTCTACTTCTTCATTTATTCTTCAATACCCTGTTTGTTTGTTTTTATTACTGGTGCGGACTTTTTTATTTTATTTCTTACACATTTGGTTCTGCTTGTTTCAGGCCTGAGGGGATATTTTTTTGGTAGTAACTTGTGATCTATAGATTTCTGTGACAATTCCTTGTGAGTTGATAGCTAGGTTTTGATGGAGGGCAAGGAAATGCATTCTTTTTGAAGTCACCTTTTTTATTTTCCATCATTGCAGTTTGGTACTGTTTGCTGGCGCTGTACAAGTGTTGGTGGAGGGGAGGTTATTGGGTTGTTTTTGTTTAGGTATTTAGTGGTTTTATATTATGATTTTATCTTGTGAACTGCCCTGAGACCCGAGGGTATAGGGCAATATACAAATTTAATAAATAATAATAATGATAAATGTTTCTTTACTGTGGATCAATGGATTTTTAAACAGAAGACAGATTATTTTATCTATTATCACATTTATATCTCACTGCTCAAAGCTGTCCTCCTTCTCATCTTTCACAGAAGCCCAGACACATAGCTCAGGCTGTGACTGGCAGAGTTAATTTTATGTCGGAATGGGCACTTGAACCCAGGCCTTAGCCTGACAAGCCACCACACAGTAGCTGGGGTCGGCTTGTTTTCTTTTGCTAACTCTTTGCCTCTCATTCAAAAATAAGCTGGTCCAGTTGTACTTACTGAATAACCTGGATGTTTGTCAGAATATTGGTGCTCATTTGTTTTTACTTTACAACATTTCTGAGTCATGCTGTATTGATCATATGTCATGTGCCGATTCTCACATGACGCAAAAGGTTCTGCAGGAAACAAGGTTACACATAAAAGAACTCTCTTTAGGTTTTAGAGAGTGATGCATGCCAAGTCCACACAGCCCACTGTACAACATACTCATACAAATCAGAATTAACTAAATAGAGGCTTTCATGGTTGTGCCCTCCCGTCCCGTCCCCCAAAAAAGAACCACATCAGGATCTTGAGAAGAGTGGTGTATAGTTTGTTTTATAGATAATCCTGATCAGAGAGGATAAAAGAGCAGTTGCAGTTCCAGCCATTCTTATATCTCATAGTGTTTCACCACAGGTGTTTCGCTGGGATCTCCCCCTTGTGCCACATGCAGGTTGCCGTAGGGAAATTGCTTTGGGCCCTGTGGAGAACAGAAGACAGTGAGAATTAGCTCATCACACTACATGTTTATAGAGTACAGAACCTCACACCAAGAGGCCCAAGTGAGCCCTTTCAAAGTAACAAAATACCTGCCAACCCACATGCTGAATCTGACCATGCCCCCCACTATTCATTTGCTCACAAGGCCACTTGCATGTGGCACTTCTCACTTAAGACAGATGATTATCACCTGCCGAATGATCTAGTGTGAGCAGTTTAAAGAACCCCATCCTTGTAGACAAAGTTCTGGGTTCAAGGATAGGTGTTTTTTTCCAGGGCCACCATTTCTTTATGGGGATCCATCCAGGGCTGCAACTCTGACTTTGCTACAGCAGATTACATTCCAGCCACATGCTGGAATACACCTGTGGGCCTAGGGTGATATACAAATTTAATAAATAATAATAATAATAATAATAATAAAACTAAGAGGTTTACACCCCACCCCTCTTCCATGCAGGCAAGCCAGAGGCATGATCACAGTTCAATGACACATTCCAGTTGGGCAATAGAAAGTGTGGCTTGGAGAGGGGGGCAAGGCCTAGGGAGAGTCCTGAGGAGCACAGATGACTGAGGTTCCCCAAATGTTTTAACAAAAGACAGAAAGTGCCCCCCCCAGATGATATGGGGCACTGGAGTCTAGGTATGCGCTTTAGAGGGCTCCCACAGCCGGATATTCAAGACCTTCTCTTAAAGGCTGACTTGTAACTCACCACAGGCTGGTAGGATGGATATATCTCGCCAAGAAGAAACATGGTGAGCATGAAGCCGATGAAGCCGAAGAGGTACTTAAACATTGTGTTCTGGGGCACGTGAGTGGGAGTTGTGTCGATCCGGTTCCGAATGAACATATCAAAATCCCAATGCATCTGGTCAAGACAAAGGGGAGGCGTGGTTATATATGGCCAACACCACCTGTGAGTTATCTTGGGGTTATTATGGAGATGAGAGAGGGCTTCACACACGTTTACTGCTAATACTATGAACCAGTGGTTGTCTATGGAGAAGCTTAGACGTGAACTATTCATATCACAGGAATAAATCTTCCCCTTGAACTGATGTGACAAACAAACAAAGTTACCGGTAGTTGTGAAGACCCAGTAAAAAACTAGGAGTGGGGGGGGGACACCCAGTTTCCTCGCATGCTCCCCTTCCAGACTTGTTTTGCTTCCCCCACAAAAAAATAAAAAACAGAATTTTTCTGCAAATAAGGGACTCTGCTGTGATGAGACATTATCCCATGATGACTTTTCCTATCTTGTATCTTAATATACTCTCGTCTGTGATCTTCATTCCTCCAACTCTGTTGCCCTGATCTGCTTAGAGATCTCCTGCTCCCTGAAACAGAGCCATCCATTCATCCTTGATGCTGTTTACGTCATAGAATCAGAGCTGGAAGGGACCCAAGGATCATCTAGTCCAACCCCCTGCAATGCAGGAAGTCTGAATGATGTCTAGGTTACATCATCCACCTTCTCTTTTTAGTCTTCAAGCCAATGATAAAGATCTCCCTCTAATATTTGCCCTCCCTTGTTAAATCTGTGTTTCCAGGTGAAAACACATCCTATGTGCCTATAACTTCAGTTGCTCCTGCTTAGCCCTTATTATCCGCCCCTTTCCACCCCCTCCCTATCCATGTTTAAAATAAGTTCTTAGGAAAAGGACCTGCTTAGTTTGTGTTACATTGCAAAGCACCACCAGTATTGATGACACTGTGTGACTTCATACACTGCAATCAGAAAGCAAAACATCTGCAAGGTCAGGATCTATTTTTAAAACACATACAATTATCATTTTCATACTGAAACATGGATTCTAAAATGTCAATGTGTGTACAGTAAGTAAATTCAAGAACAGGAAGATCTTTTGAGCTTGGAAGCATCAGAATGTGATTCAGTAAAAAGTCGCAACTCGGTGATACTCTCCCTAACCCAGACAAATATGGACTGCAAACTGAAATCACAGAAACGGAACACAAAAAAACTATCATCCTTACCGTCTCGCCGTAGTTACGCCTTAACTCAGGATGGTCCCACTGATAATAAGGATCTCTCTCATGTTGGGATCGGTCAGGAAGCTTGGGATAGTCACCATAACTATGAAAAGTATATAAGGAAGTCACCATAAATCCATTGCACTAGACAAACAGAAAAATGCTTACAAGAACAATAATATAAGAGCAGAAGAGAAAGCAGGAAAAGCATCCTATAAAGATCTGAGTACTCTATGTTTATGCATTAAAAAATACTCAGCCATTTCATCCTGTAAAAAGCAATTTGCCTGTGTTTTACCATTTCCCAGTTTTCCCAGTTTGCAGGTTCTGCAGGATAGTGTGATATGCCACTTGGTCATGGAAGCAAAACCCATTTGGAGTTGTGTATTTAATTAAATATATATATCACAGGGTTAGAAAAGATCCAAATTCCAATCTGAAGGAGGGGAGAGAGGGGGAGGTAGACTGAAGTTTATGTCACAGTGGCAGCTAGTGCCACTTTAATCTTATTACAAATGTGAGCTAAGGGAGAGGATCCTCCATGAATTAGGTCAATGTTTCTCCAATTATGAGTCTTGAACAGCTTCATACTGCAGAAGGACTACATTAACATGGAATTGTCTGCTTACATTAAAAAACTTTAGACTTAACGTTGTTGTATTTCGGCAGTCACCAACCTGATCCCCTGGGTATCTAGGGAGTCTGTTAAAAAGGTCTCTGTAAATATTGCCCTCCAAATCAGCAATGCATGAGGGTCTATTTGCTCTTCCTGCTCAGTGCCTGTTCGTATTGGCTCAGCATCTCTTACACTGAACAGGTCCCCTTAAACATGCCCACATTTCATTGGATGCCATGATTGGACATCAACCCTCTCTTCCGTTCTGAACACAGAAGATGTGCAAAGAACTGCTCTCTGTGAATGAATGCAGAGGTGGCTGATGTAGGTACCTTTTTTCTGTTAATGGAAGGGGGCATGCTCACGTCATTTTGCGTTCCTGTCTCTTTCTAGATATGGCAAACATTTGGTGTTCTGTCACCCGCACTCCCAGAGCAACCATTTTGCAACTGGCACCCCCGGATTTGCTCAAAATTACCCAATATATCCATTGGCCCAAACTGGTTGAGGACCCCTTTTGCATTTGGATTCCTGCCGTCACTTCAAATCTAAGCTCCCCTAC
Organism: Darevskia nairensis; assembly: GCA_034642065.1. Taxonomy (NCBI): domain Eukaryota; kingdom Metazoa; phylum Chordata; class Lepidosauria; order Squamata; family Lacertidae; genus Darevskia; species Darevskia nairensis. The sequence continues at coordinate 28,123 of JAWWNI010000724.1, forward strand.
CAGTTATGGATTCCTCACTGTGTAGTCTGTAATTCTAAAGGACTAGCTTACAGAACAATATTTTGGCTACTACTCACATTCCCAAGTGGGTTTGGATAGGGTAGGAATTTTCCCCATTTTAAAATCTTGAGGCACTGTCCTGACCTCATGTTGCTAATGCAGGTTCATTTCCCTAGCTTTCATTATTCCCTGGTAAAAACTGGACCACTAACCCAAGTCACTGAGTTGGTATGAAGATGAACAAATATCTCAATGCGGCTCACACTGAGAGAGACAATATTGAGCTGACTACAGGTATGTGGTTAAAATTGTCCCTTCCTTTGCGGTTGGCCTTGCAAAGTCCAAGGGGTTCCTGAGATGGTGTGGTTGGATCCCCACTGACTGAACTTAGAATCATAGAATCATAGAGCTGGAAGAGACCACAAGGGCCATCTAGTCCAACCCCCTGCCAAGCAGGAAACACCATCAAAGCATTCCTGACAGGTGGCTGTCAAGCCTCTGCTTAAAGACCTCCAAAGAAGGAGACTACACCACACTCCTTGGCAGCAAATTCCACTGGCGAACAGCTCTTACTGTCAAGAAATTCTTCCTAATGTTTAGGTGGAATCTTCTTTCTTGTAGTTTGAATCCATTGCTCTGTGCCCGCTTCTCCGGAGCAGCAGAAAACAACCTTTCCCCTCCTCTATATGACATCCTTTTATATATTTGAACATGGCTATCATATCACCCCTTAACCTTCTCTTCTCCAGGCTAAACATACCCAGCTCCCTAAGCCGTTCCTCATAAGGCATCGTTTCCAGGCCTTTGACCATTTTGGTTGCCCTCCTCTGGACACGTTCCAGCTTGTCAGTATCCTTCTTGAACTGTGGTGCCCAGAACTGGACACAGTATTCCAGGTGAGGTCTGACCAGAGCGGAATACAGTGGTACTATTACTTCCCTTGATCTAGATGCTATACTCCATGAAAACCATCTATTAAAACCATCAAGAAGCATGAATATTATGTTTCTTTTACCCAAGTGTCTGCAAACGACGCCAGGAGAAGCATATGTTTTTCACATTCCCAGCTCCCCACATCACCCAATCTTTGAGCCTTCAAGTATACCTCACCCCATGCCATCATCTGGATAAGGTTCATAGTCCTCCAGTCTCATGTTGTACTTTTTTGCCGCAGCTGCCCGTTCCTCCGGAGTTTTGGGGTAAGGCCCAGGCAGCAAGACTTTCGGCGTGTCCGAAGCTAAAGGAAGAAATGCAAGTTAAGCCCAAGGCTACAGGGGAAAAAAGCAGCTTACAAAGAACATATTAGTCAGAGCAGGAACAGTACAGTGCTGCAGAACAAAAAGCTGAATTCATTTAGGCCTGCATTAAAGGAAGCTATGAATTCAGTTAAGGAAATAAGTGTACAGCTGTGTTTGGCAGCACACTCACCTCACGGCAAAACTAGTGGGGTTGCCACTGAAAATGTCAGTCTTGTATCATGTTCTCCCCCTTCACAATCTAATACTTTTACCAGATCTAGTCGTGTCACTTCCCTGCATTTTTTCTTATCTCTGTGACAATCAATGATGTGGAGCAAGTGTAGGGGAACACAGTGAGCTCGCATAACACAGGAAAATCTGCAGAAACAACCCCAACATGGGTGTGTTTCCAGCAGCCCTGCATGTAGTCTAGCATCACATGCAGTTCCATCCTCAGGCACCACCTGCCATTCAAAATGAGAGCTAAAGCAAACAGATCCAGGAGCACAAATCCCTGCCCTTTATGCAGAAAGAGCGCAACCTTCTGCATAAAGCGCAGCGGCAGCTTGGGGGAGAGGGGTAAAATGACCAGAAGAGTCTAATCCAGTGGTGGCTAACCTTGGCACTCCATATGTTTTGGAACTACAACTCCCATCATCCCTAGCTAACAGGACCAGTGGTCAGGGATGATGGGAGTTGTAGTCCCAAAACATCTGGAGTGCCAAGGTTAAACAATAAGGATGGAGATGTGAAGCTTTGGCATGAAGGTACCCTAGAAAAGCCTCTCTGAGGCCACAGCTTTAAGAATAGCAGAAGTGACTGCGAAGGGAGAGGGAGGTGAGGGTGTGTGTGTGAGAGAGAGAGAGAAAGAGAGAGAGAGAGAGAGAGAGAGGAAGGAAGGAAGGAAGGAAGGAAGGAAGGAAGGAAGGAAGGAAGGAAGGAAGGAAGGAAGGAAGGAAGGAAGGAAGGAATGGGGGGGGGATTCCTTTAATAATTTCAAAAGTTATGTGACGTTGTTGTTCAAGTCAATCTTTTTTACATATTTTAATGTATTGTGGCATTTTATGACTTGTTATTTATTTATTATAATTTCGTAGTGGTCCACAGCAGCCTCAACTTCCTCTCCGCTCAATGGACCCCCAGGTGAAGAGGAAGGGGACCCCCATACCTGAGGGAAAAGTGACCCCCCCCACCTGAGGTGACCCCCCACCTGTGGAGAAGTGACCCCCCCATCTGAGATGTTGACCCCCCCCCACCTGGCAGTCATTGACCCACCTTAAGGGCATGGTGACCTCCACCTGAGGGGAATGTGACTCCCCACTTGAGAAGGTGATCCCCCTCACCTGTGGAGAAGTGACCCCCCCAGCTGAAGGGATGTTGACCCCCCCAACCCGCCCGCCTGAGGGGAATGTGGTCCCCCACCTGAGGTGACCCCCCCACCTGTGGAGAAGTGACCACCTGGCAGTCATTGACCCACCTTAAGGGCATGGTGACCTCCACCTGAGGGGAATGTGACTCCCCACTTGAGAAGGTGATCCCCCTCACCTGTGGAGAAGTGACCCCCCCAGCTGAAGGGATGTTGACCCCCCCCAACCCGCCCGCCTGAGGGGAATGTGGTCCCCCACCTGAGGTGACCCCCCCACCTGTGGAGAAGTGACCCCCCCATCTGAGATGCTGATCCCCCCCCCACCTGGCAGTCATTGACCCACCTTAAGGGCATGGTGACCTCCACCTGAGGGGAATGTGACTCCCCACTTGAGAAGGTGATCCCCCTCACCTGTGGAGAAGTGACCCCCCCAGCTGAAGGGATGTTGACCCCCCCCAACCCGCCCGCCTGAGGGGAATGTGGTCCCCCACCTGAGGTGACCCCCCCACCTGTGGAGAAGTGACCCCCCCATCTGAGATGCTGATCCCCCCCCACCTGGCAGTCATTGACCCACCTTAAGGGCATGGTGACCTCCACCTGAGGGGAATGTGACTCCCCACTTGAGAAGGTGATCCCCCTCACCTGTGGAGAAGTGACCCCCCCAACCCGCCCGCCTGAGGGGAAGGTGGTCCCCCACCTGAGGTGACCCCCCCACCTGTGGAGAAGTGACCCCCCCATCTGAGATGCTGATCCCCCCCCCACCTGGCAGTCATTGACCCACCTTAAGGGCATGGTGACCTCCACCTGAGGGGAATGTGACTCCCCACTTGAGAAGGTGATCCCCCTCACCTGTGGAGAAGTGACCCCCCCAGCTGAAGGGATGTTGACCCCCCCCAACCCGCCCGCCTTAGGGGAATGTGGTCCCCCACCTGAGGTGACCCCCCCACCTGTGGAGAAGCGACCCCCCCCCAAATCTGGTAGTCATTGAACCTTGAAGGAAGGTGGCCCCTCCATTTGAGAAAATGGACCCGCACCTGAGGGGAAGGTGACCCCCCCCACCTGTGGAGAAGTGACCCCCCGCAACCCGCCCGCCTGAGGGGAAGGTGACCTCCCCGACCCTCTCCCCTCTGCACCACCCCATGGGAAGCGCGTCGGCGGCGGCAGCAGCAGCAACTCACGGACCGGCACGGGCGCCGCTCGGAGCCGCCGCCTTCCACGCCAGCGGCCGCAGCAGCTGGAGAGGCCGCAGCCGGACAGCGGCGCCGCCGAACGCCATGACGGCCCTTCAACCCTTCTGGCCTTTGACGGCGGAAAGGGGCGGAGCTAAGGAGGAGGCGGCGCGCTCCGTCACGCACGTAATTGACGCATTAAATGCTGGCCGCTTAACTCAGCCTTGGTTCCCCGGATGTCGTTTGGACTACAGCTCCCATCACACCCCCCCCCCAGCCTTGCGTCGCAGGATCTAAGCCCCCGCGCTTCCTTTTGACGCCATTCCTCCGCGTGCGCACGCGCGCAAATGCGCGGCGTCGCCGCCTCCCGCCGGGCGGAAGCGGCGTCTTACTTCGCGGGGAAACAATGGGTCGATTTACAGCGGACGCGCGACTAAGGGCTGGTTGCTCCGCTGGTTGCTTCTGTGGCCTCTTGCCCCCAAGCAGGAGGCAGGGCGTCGAGGCCTTCGTGCTCTCTGTCAACTGAAAGTGAAACGTTTAATTTAATTGCCGGGTTTTAATTGCAATGGGAAACAAATCCCGAGTTAAAAGCAGAAAACAACAACGGAGAATAACGTCGAATTGGGTCCACAACATCACAAATAAAAGTCCGTTTAGCTGATGTTCCAGTATTGCAAGGGGGTTGGACAGATGACAAGAAATTCTGTGATTTTCTTGTTTAAACAAACCTCATGGCTGTTTCGTTGCTATTTATTCTATAGCATGGGCTTGTCTACTCGAGAGTAAGTCCCATTGAATTCCATGCGGCTTACTCCCAGGTAAGCTCACGGCCCCTTTTGATAAAGGGTGAGTATACAAATTGAAATGATGATATAATAATAATATAATATGATGCAATAACTGGCTACATAGAATCCATGGGGGTTATGCAGGCAGGGTGGAAGGAGATGGGGGAAGTATTTTATGGTGGTCTGCTGAGTTCAACCTGAGTGCTAACATATACAGTGGTCCCTCGACTTACGAAGTACTCGACATCCGTATTTTTCGACTTACGAATGAAAAAAAGTGGCCGCACGCCTACGAATTTTTCGACATCCGAATAGAAATCGTTGCTGGTTTAGATGCGGTTTCCTCGACTTACGAATTTTAGATGCGGTTTTTTCGACTTTTTCCGAATATTTTTCTCCCAATGCATTTCTATGGGAAATCGACTTACGGTTTTTTTCAACCTACGAATGTCCCTTCGGAACGGATTAAATTCGTAAATCGAGGGACCACTGTACACCACCTCGTCTGCCCGGGGTAAAATTACACTGTTTTGCTGACTAGGCTGTACTCCCATGACACATCTCTGATGCCACCTATCACTGCACATGGTTGAAGTTGCTCTGGTAGCGGGGTTACATTGATGCAAAGTTAAGCCATAATATTCCTGATAATGTGCCAATGTAAAGTTCCCAGCAGCAGCAGCAGCAGCAGCATGTCTTCCAGGTCTGCTTGCAAAAGGGGAGGGTTCTGTAAATAAGAAAAAAGGCAGTAAAAACAGAAAGAGCAAGCAAGCAACACATTCGTGTTGAGAATAAACAGCAGTTAGATGTAGGTATACCTGGTTTATCACTGTCTTCATTAAATTAGTATGTTTATAACTAATGTTGTCATTAGAGCAAATGGGTTTAATGATAAATAATCTGGAATGGGTTTTGATATGCAGAGGTTTATAATAGAGATCGTTACAGAGACATTCCCCATTATGTCTGATGTGAATAACGGGAGAAAAAATGAGAACCAGTACGCCAGAGTTTATGTAATGAAGTAAAATGTAGGCTTCATTAATGTTAATATTGATCTTATGCAAGATAATGCATCAGTCATGCTAATATTATATATATATCTGAAAGTAAGCATGCTGTTTCAGCTGTTTATATTTTCCCAGCTCTACCAGGACAAGACAATTAGATTTGGATATTAACTTTAATAATATTGATACCATTCCAAAAAAGGCAATTTGCATAATGAGGTGAGATGCAAAATTGATCTTATTTGGAATTGATCCCTCCATCCCATAAAACTCTGCCCTGTAAATTCTCATTAACTTTTGCTAGAATTTGCCACATGGAGAGAAAGATTACATCAATGGCCATTTCAACTTTTAAAGTCAATATTATTATAACCATGGCTGAGTAAGTCAAATATATTTTAGCAAGGGGTGGGCAGAAATAAAGCGATGGCACAAGCCAGAAAGGAAGGCCTGTTGCTTGCCGCAAGAAGGGCAAATACCGGTACATAAAATACGCAACACAAATATTGAGCTTCATATTCTCAAAAGATACCTTGACTTGGCTTGACAAGGCTGTGTGACTGTGGGAGCATCACAGAGGGGACCTCACAGCCACCTTACCCCCCCCCCCCCGGTCCTTCTTACTGCCCTGCCAAGGTTTAATTCAGGGGTAGGCAACCTAAGGCCCGTGGGCCAGATGCGGCCCAATCGCCTTCTCAATCCGGCCCACAGACGGTCTGGGAATCAGCGCGTTTTTACATGAGTAGAATGTGTCCTTTTATTTAAAATTCATCTCTGGGTTATTTGTGGGGCCTGCCTGGTGTTTTTACACGAGTAGAATGTGTGCTTATATTAAAAATGCATCTCTGGGTTATTTGTGGGGCATAGGAATTCGTTCATTTCCCCCCCAAAAAATATAGTCCAGCCCACCACATGGTCTGAGGGACGGTGGACCGGCTCACGGCTGAAAAAGGTTGCTGACCCCTGGTTTAACTCAAGGTGTCGTCTAAACTGGGACGTGGCTAAGAGCTCTCTTCACGAACCACGAGGTACAGCCAATGTTTTTGTTGAAATGTGGACCAGCCCACTGCAAGAAGGGCTTTCAATATACTTTGCTGCCTCAAGTTGACAGGCTTGGCATAGCTTAATGCAGAAGAAATGTCTCTCCAGATATTGCATGGAACCTTTTTGGGAGAAGAAGTTCCCTCTTCAGAGAGAAAGACTCACTCTCCAGCCAAACCAGACTGTGGAGCTCTGTGAGCTGTGGTGGACTATGCCAGCCATTTGCAGACCATGGGACCCCTGACCATTAGGTCCAGTTGTGTCTGACTCTGGGGTTGCAGCGTTCATCTCGCGTTACTGGCCAAGGGAGCCAGCGTACAGCTTCCGGGTCATGTGGCCAGCATGACAAAGCCGCTTCTGGCAAACCAGAGCAGCGCACAGAAACGCCGTTTACCTTCCTGCCGGAGCAGTACCTATTTATCTACTTGCACTTTGACGTGCTTTCGAACTGCTAGGTTGGCAGGAGCTGGGACCGAGCAACGGGAGCTCACCCTGTCGCGGGGATTCGAACCGCCGACCTTGTGATCAGCAAGCCCTAGGCTCTGTGGTTTAACCCACAGCGCCACCTGGGTCCCTTTGCAGACCATATTCCCCAATGAATCCCCTGGCAAGAGAGTATCGCTGAGCCCCTGCTCAGATGCAAGTTTCTCCACTTTTTCAAAGCTGCAATCTCATGTCTGATGACCTGGGAGCAGGCTCCATGGAACTGCCTCAGGGAATGTTTCGAAGTATTGCACCATCTACTTTGAAACCCAGTGGGAGAAGAGGATGTAGCTGCTGCCAACCTGTCAATCATCCTGCTGTGGAGAGACTCACCTTTGGCCAAACTAAATAAGGTGTGAGAGGAGAGCAGCGTAGGTGGTTCTGAGTGGGCAGACCACAGGAAGAATTAAGCTTAGGCTGGTGTCTCAACGATGACCTTAAGACTCGTGGATGGCGTTACACCTTGGCTGCAGTAATGTGTCCTCTGGTAACCTTAAGAGTGGAATACTGTGGAGCATATGTTATATGGGGCAGCCTTGGAGGACTCTTTGGAAACTTCAACTAGTGTGCAATGCAGCTGATCAACTGCTGATCGGCTCAGGGCAAACATCTTGTTATAATTTGGGGAGGACCCACATAAACCCTAGAAATTCTTAAATGGTAGGATTTCAATTAATCAAGATTGTATAGGTGAAAGTACAAGCTGCAGAACTGTGTGAGACAATGAATCCCTTGGCTGGCTTATGCAAACCAGACAAAAGGGGTTGATGGGCCATCTGAGAGGAATCTTTTGGCCTGGAAAGACCTATGGGGTGTGTGTTTGAAGGGACAGGAAAAGAGAATTTTAATTTTAATTTTTTTAAATTCATATTTATTGGGTTTTACACATAAATGGTATACAAAACAAACAATACATAACACTACAAAAAATACAATACTACAAATACACACACATACATAAATCAAAAGTTCCCTTCTTCTTTCCTTTACATTTTGGTTTGACTTCCTCCTGTCTTTCCCTCTGCGTTTCTCTCATTAGCAATTTTCCTCTCATCGTTTAATGCATATTCTGGTAAATTATTCTATTTTTACTAACTTAATTCTATTTCTCAAATTCATTATTAACTTATCAAACCTTATCACTTATATCACATATATTTGTAATCCTCAAATTCTATCCTCAACTTATCTAATCACTTATCATAATTCCACTTAATCATTCTAAGTTCTATTCTGTAAATTGCTTATCTTTCGGCATTATCTTATCTCTAAATTTTACAATAATTTTTAAGGAAAAGAGAATTTTTAGCAAGGTGTTCTGGGGAAAAGGAGGATGGCAGGCAGGCAGGCTGGGATGCATCTTGGGAAGGCTGGCTGAAGGCTGGCTGGGAGAGATGCCTTGCACTCCATGGCTGCACTGCTGTGGGGGACAAGCCCCTCTTGAAATAACCATGCCATAAGATCTGGACTCCCTCCATGCAGACTGAAGGTCTTTTTATTTCTTAAAGCTACGACGGTCCCTGCCGCGTCTCAATTCTCCAAAGAAACACAGACCCTGCATGAGTGCCTGGAACCCCATAGACCAGGCATAGGCAAACTGGGCCCTCCAGATGTTTTGGGACTACAACTCCCATCATCCCTAGCTAACAGGACCAGTGGTCAGGGATGATGGGAGTTGTAGTCCCAAAACATCTGGAGGGCTGAGTTTGCCTATGCCTGCCACAGACTCTCGCTACCCACTCGGCAGACAGAGGGGGAGGCACTCAACTTTTGTAACAATAACATACAGCTCCAATTCTTTTTCTTCTTCTTTTTTTTACAAAAATTTTATTGGTTTTTACAATTTTATAAGCAAATAACATAGTGGTTAAATTTTTCATGCTTCCCCCCCCTCTCACCAGAAGAAGCGACATTCATACCCCTCTGTCAAAGGGATGGCATAATCATTGTACTGTACATTTAACCTTACAAACATTTTTTTAAAATCATTGCTTGAGCCTGGCACAATTCTGTGTGCCAGGTAATCCTTTCATATTTCGGTTGACTACCTCAAGCCCCCCTCTGTTGAATTCATTGTCATACCTCTCTAACAGTTTCCATACTCCTAAATTTAAACACCATAAGATACAAACATCATTTTACTTAAAACAGACCTTTTCCCCAACCTCAGCATTTTGGTACTTCTGCTTTTTTCTTATATTCTTATCCTCTTTCCTTGTTTTTGTTGACTTGGTTTACTTAAGAGGTTCATTATTGTTACACAAATGTATATGCCTTTAAGAG
>JAWWNI010000724.1:42500-332500 GCA_034642065.1 Darevskia nairensis
GCATGGCACCAACCCTTTAATTAAAAGCGGTCAGTTCCCAGAAGGTCTTCACCTACCGGCAGAAGGATAGGAAAGAGGGAACCAGTGTGGCTTCTCCAGAGAGGGTATTCCAAAGTTGGCTGGGAGCAGCCACCACCGAGAAGGCCCTCTTTGTGTCTGTGAGGGTGGCAGGACGAAGAAGAGGGCCTTCCTCAAAGATCTCAGATCCTGGGAAGGTTCACATGATGGAATAGGGTTGCTGGATCAGGAGGCTTCAACCTTGAAAAAATAGGGGGGAAAGTGGGGCATAGAGGGAGGTTTTCCCACCTCCTCTTTTAAACATCCCCATGGTAGGAATATTCACTTTTGACAAGCAACCTTCGGCCCACACATGCACAGGTTAGTGATTTGTGGCACAAAGGCTGGGGAAAGAAGAGGGTGGTTTTTATATTTTTGTTTCCAAAATATTTCTTAGTCACCTGGATCCCCTTTTTTACTCATTATACTTTATTCTGTAGTTGCTATATGAAAAACCTTCTGATGTTGTTCCTGTTTCAGCATTACAGTTCCTGTGCATTTACGGCTAAAAAAGGGATTTGAAATAGCAAGTGGTGCTGCTGTGGTAAACTGGGGCATTGGGCTGAAGGCAAGGTTTTGGGTGTCTGCAAGACTAGAAGCGGCACCATAGTGGTTTGATTGCGGAATGGAAGGTGAGCAGCTTTAGGATAGGCAGAAAAAGTAGGCCCTTCTGCTGCCTGTCTTCTGCTCCCCAATTATTTATTTCCAAGGCTGATGTATTCTCATCATCAGAGTGATAGCCACTAACTTGGGTGACTTTAAGAGGGGATTAGACAAATTCTTGGAGAATAAGGCTACTACCGGTAGTAATTTGGCAGTGTGCCTCTGAACATCAGCTGCAGGGGTTCACAAGGGAGAGTGCTATTATAGGTGTCCCTTTATGCCAGGCTTCCTCAACCTCGGCCCTCCAGATGTTTTTGGCCTACAATTCTCATGATCCCTAGCTAGCAGGACCAGTGGTCAGGGATGATGGGAATTGTAGTCTCAAAATATCTGGAGGGCCGAGGTTGAGGAAGCCTGCTATAGGCCCTTGGTTAGCCACTGTGAGAATAGAATGGTGGATGAGATGGGCCTTTGCTCGATTTTATCCAGCTGGGCTCTTCTTATGGTCTTATGAATGCCTTTCATACTTTGTTGCCTTGTTCCCTTTCAAGCAATTCTTTAAGTTCTTCAAAGACCTCTCAGTAGAGGTATTTGGAGGCAAATCTGTGTTTGCTTCTAATATTTGAGTACAGTGTTAGAAATTTCCTGGGCGCCAGGCATGTTTTGCTACTGGCTCAGGTCCAGTTGTGGCTATATGGAGATTTCTGGGCACCAGGTTAGCAACCAGCATCTCCATCGAGCCAGTGGAAAAACCTCTGTCTTAGACCATAGTTAATACCATTTCCATTTCCACTGTGTGTGCTTCTCCCTCTTGCATACTGGGGCGAATGAATTGTAAGGGCAAGCTACAGTCAAGCAGTGTAGTTGAGATCGTAGAATTGTAGCGTTGGAAGGGACCCTGAGGGTCATTTAGTCCAACCCCCTGGCAAATAAGCATTGTGTTGTGACCATAACCTAAGTTTAAGCTGCCATTTGGTGCCTAGCTTATATATCTCAGTTTTGAACACTATTTGAGTATCCTTATTGAAGAGTTGAGTATTTTGATTCATGGCTTGAGCATTAAGCAGAAAGGTAATCCCATCACCATTCTGCTTTTTGACTTCTAGTGTTCTGCTATATCGGGCTGTCATCAGGCTGTGCTTTATGAGTGACGGCAGTGAATAGTTGCAGCTACTTTGTTGTGTGTGGGTCTCTCTTTATTTCCTCCCATTGCTTATTTCTAGTTCCAAAATCAACCTGAATATCTGTGGCTGAGAGTTAGATACCTCCTACCTTACCTTGGGATTTTGCATTGCTATGCCTTGTGCTTTTTTCTTTCTTTCCTAGGAGCCAGTGGTGTTGACAGATACAAATCTGGTGTTTCCTGCTCTAAAATGGGACCTGGACTATCTTCAGGAGAACATTGGGAGTGGGGACTTTTCGGTATATAGAGCAAGCACCCACAAGTTCTTGTATTATGATGAGAAGAAAATGGCAAATGTTAAGAACTTCAAGCCTAAGTCAAGCAGGGAAGAGATGAAATTCAGCGACTTCGTTGAGCAGCTCCAAGAAATAGAACAGCAGGATAGTGGAGAAAGGTAACATCTGTTGGTGGCTTGGCGGTTTGGTTCTGTCGTGAGACATGGACTAAGTTCTTCTAAGGCAGGAGTGGGAACCTTTTTCAGTCTAAAGGCTGCATTCTCATTTAGGGGACACATGCCAGTGGTGGGTGGGGCCAGAGCCAGAGTGGGTGGAGCAACTGGTGTAAGTTTTATCTCAAGTAAGTTGTGAAGCAAGGGACGCGGGTGGCGCTGTGGGTTAAACCGCAGAGCCTAGGGCTTGCCGATCAGAAGGTCGGCGGTTCGAATCCCCGTGACGGGGTGAGCTCCCGTTGCTCTGTCCCAGCTCCTGCCAACCTAGCAGTTCGAAAGCACATCATAGTGCAAGTAGATAAATAGGTACCGCTCTGGCGGGAAGGTAAACGGCGTTTCCGTGCGCTGGTCTGGTTCGCCAGAAGCGGCTTAGTCATGCTGGCCACATGACCTGGAAGCTGTACGCTGGCGCCTTCGGCCAGTAAAGCGAGATGAGCGCCGCAACCCCAGAGTCGTCTGTGACTGGACCTAACGGTCAGGGGTCCCTTTACCTTTAAGTTGTGAAGCAGGACTGGTGAAGGGTGTGACATAGGAAGAGTCCTGAGGGCCAGATAGGGTTGGAGGGCTTCATTTGGCCCCCAGGCCTGCAGTTCTCTACCTCTGTTCTAAGGGGCTAGTCTTCATGAGATGTCATCCCTGGCTAGCTGCTTGCAGGGTTTTAAACTGAAGAAAACGGTGAGACATTCTACACCATACAGCAATTCTGTCACATTGCAGACTGATCCAAAACAGAATATATTTCTCTTTTCACACAGTCAAATCCTGTACTTCCTACCTTGAAGGGAGTTTTCCCCTTTCCTGTTCATCCCACTTTTACCATGCGCAAGCGTCTTCCTGAAGCAACAGGATCATATCTAATAGTTATTGCGCTAGCATTGCTGCTGAAGGCATCTGTTAAGTGTGTTCCTTTGGGCAGCACTCAAGGTGATGGGGAAAAGAAATAGGATTCTGGACTTAGTGGGGGGGGCTGGTTCTGGTGCTCCCTCTCCTATTAAATTCATTGGAAAGTGGCTGTGCAATTAAAGCCAAGAAAAAGGCTACAATGAGGAAAGTGCTGCACAGGTTGGGAGAAGAGACCCTTTGCTTCCTTTGTTGATTGCAGTGAGCGGAATCGAGGAGTCGCTCATCATCCAGTTGTACAAACTGGATTGTGTGGTTTTTTCTTTTTGAAAAATTGTTTAGCATTTGTGTCCATCCTCCCCAATGCTCCAAGCAGCTTCCTATAAAAATAATAGAATAAAAATAAAATAAAAAAATGCAGTTTTGAAAATAAGAGCATCATAAACAAGGGCTTTTTATGGGTTGTTTTATGGTTGGTTATATATGAGAACTGTTTACTCTGCTACTGCTATTTTAATGCTAGCTATTTTTACTGCTATTTTAATGGTGTATTTTACTTTGTTGCAACCCATCTGGAGGACATGCACCCTAAAAGGCAGGCTAGGAACCTATTATCATAATCAGTATAATCAACAGCAGTATTAACACTAGGTCACAGTCCCTAATCCACTGCTGTAGGTCTTTTGGAAGAGAGAGGTTTTGCATCCTGTCTGAAAGGATACAAAGATAGGACAGCTTCTAGACTCATAGGGGAGGTCATTGCACACTCTCAAAGCAATTGCAGTAGATTGCCCTGCTTCTCATCACAGATGCCCTCTTCTCACATAGACAAAGGACCACCCTGTAGAACCTCAGCAGCAGCTGGGCTCAGGTGAGGAAAGGTGATCTCTGAGGATGAGAGTACCTGAAACCATGTGTTTTGTGCATCAGGGAACAGATGGTTCACCCTGCATGTGTGTACCTGCCCAATTTCTATTGACTTGGTAGTGCTCATTTCCTTAGCTCTGCAGTGGAGCTGTCCTCTGTGCGATGTTAGCCTTTGCTTATCAGGTTTCTATACATGCGAATGTGCTTTTGAGGCATTGGCTAAAAAGTAATGAAAGATGGCAAGCGAGATCTTCCTTTCTGCAGATGTACATTTAAAATTCTCCTCCCCCCCCCCCTTGTTTTCTGCCATGTGCAGGCTTTATCTGCAGCAGACTCTGAACGACACAGTTGGGAGGAAAATCGTGGTGGATTTCCTGGGCTTCAATTGGAATTGGATTAACAGGCAACAGGCAAAGCGAGGCTGGGGTCAGCTGACATCCAACTTGTTACTGATAGGCATGGAAGGTAACAAATCTGTCTTTGACTTAAATGTGCCTAAAGGTCTTTGGACAACTCATTGCATTTTGCTTTTACAGTATTGGTTTTTTGGCGTTTTTTTCTTAGGATTACCAGCATAGACAACCTCTTAGGGATTTCTTTTGTGCACAAACATCCAACATCTAGCCCCTGTTATCTCATATACGAAAAATCTGATGTGGGTGATTCAGAGGTGATTCAGATTCAAAGAAGCGGTGTCAGGGATAGGGTCCATAGATGCCAGAATAGCCAACATTATGCCTCCCAGATGTTGTTGGACTCCAGGCAGCATGGCCAGCGAGCAGGGATGATGGGAGTTGCAGTCCAAACGTCTCAAGGGCATCACTTTGGCTACCCCAGACATCCATAATCTTTGAGAATGGCGCCTCTTGTTCACAGGTTACATTTGAAAAGATAAACCACACTTTTCTTATCTGGTTTTGGAGAGATGTATAATTCTTTCAGGGGACCCAGGTGGCGCTGTGGGTTAAACCAGTGAGCCTAGGGCTTGCTGATCAGAAGGTCGGCGGTTCGAATCCCTGCGACGGGGTGAGCTCCCGTTGCTCGGTCCCAGCTCCTGCCCACCTAGCAGTTCGAAAGCACATCAAAGTGCAAGTAGATAAATAGGAACCGCTCTGGCGGGAAGGTAAACGGCGTTTCCCTGCGCTGCTCTGGTTCGCCAGAAGCGGCTTAGTCATGCTGGCCACATGACCCGGAAGCTGTACGCCGGCTCTCGGCCAATAAAGCGAGATGAGCGCCGCAACCCCAGAGTCGGACACGACTGGACCTAATGGTCAGGGGTCCCTTTACCTTTACCTTTATAATTCTTTCACATGCATCCATTCCATCTGGCTGCACAAATAGGCAGCATGGCAGTCATCTGACGGCTCCAGTGAGAAGGACTTTCTGCACGTAACTAATTCTTTCTTGTTCTGTAACGTGTACTACTGTCTTGCTGTGAGGACCCGGATGATGCAAGTGCTAGAAATCAATGATACAATCAGATGTGTCCTCTGTATAACTGAATACACTGTTTAGATCCCCCCCCCAAAACGTGGAACTTGATTTATTTTGGTGCATGACCGATGCAGATCATCCATTGTAAGGTAATGATTCCATCGTGCCTTTCAGGGCATTCTCTCACAAGACAGCCTACACTAAAACCATTAAACAACCTCCCTTGCTTTGGATAGCTCTCTGTATGGATAACTATTATTTAGAAAACACCTAAGTCACAGCCGTTAAGCTGGTTTTGAATTGGTTTGTCAGTGGGTTTCCTTACGCAATGATGGGAGCTGTTGCCTTCAGTGGGTCCTGAGAATGTTGTTAAATTGCCCAACATGCTCTTAAAACTTTATTTTCTAACGGTTTACTTGCAATGTAGGCACAGCCTCATTATTAATATTTGTGTTTAGAGGGCTGTCAGGTTTACAGTGTCTCTGTCTCTTTTTATGAAGGGAATGTGACTCCAGCACACTATGACGAACAGCAGAACTTCTTTGCTCAGATTAAGGGATACAAGCGTTGCATCCTGTTTTCCCCCGACCAGTTTGAGTGCCTCTATCCTTATCCTGTGCACCACCCATGTGATCGGCAGAGCCAGGTAAGGCGATATGGCCCCTACTTTGTAAGAGTATGTGATATAAAATATTTGGGTGGCATTCAACTAAGTTTTACACAGAGTAGACTGATGGAAATGAATGGACCTAACTTATTTACATTCTTTAATTTCAGTGGGTCTGAGTAAAACTGAGTTGAATACTACCCTTTGTTCTGGTCAGATGGAAGATTCTCACAGGCTTCTATGTCCTCTCTAACAATGACCAGCCTGAAGGAGGTCACAAGCAAAACGTGATCTGTATTTTCCTCCTGTTATTTGTGGTCAACGTCTCTTTAAGTCCAGTTCAGGCATTACTTGCTGGTGTTTAGTCTGAAAATTTAGCCCTACCCCCTTGATATTGAAGGAGAGACATCAAAGGCAACAACTATGCTGCAAAGAAACCCCAGTGTGCAAACAGGTGCTTTATGTAGGGTTTCTGCACAAACATCCCCAGCTTTCTTTTCAAATGATCGCATGCGATTCAGTGCCATGGTGAAAAGTGTGGCTGTGCTCCAGATTAAATGCAGCAATGTCCCACGTTATTACATTTGCATCCGGCTTTCCTCTGAGGAACTCAAGATGGTTCCTCCCCATTTCATTCTTGCAACAACTCTCTGAGGCAGGTTTTTCCGAGAGAGAGTGGCTGGCCCAAGGTCACACAAAGAACTTTGTGGCTGATCGGAGCTTTGACCCAAATCCTACTCCCAACACACTAACCCCTATATCACACTGGCTCTCCAGTATGCAGCATTCATACTATACACTACAGGTGAAACTCGAAAAATTAGAATATCGTGGAAAAGTCCTTTTATGTAAGCAATTGTTTTCATTAGCTACTGGAGTTTAATATATGAGATAGACTCATAACATGCAAAGCGAGATACGTCAAGCCTTTATTTGTTATAATTGTGATGATTATGGCATACAGCTGATGAAAACCCCAAAGTTGAAATTGTTAATTTGGGGTTCTCATCAGCTCTATGCCATAATCATCACCGTTATAACAAATAAAGGCTTGACATATCTCGCTTTGCATGTCATGAGTCTATCTCATATATTAGTTTCACCGTTTAAGTTGAATTACTGAAAGAAATGAACCTTTCCACGATATTCTAATTTTTCGAGTTTCACCTGTATACTGTTGGATGCAATGTGAGTAGTGCATTGTCCTCTGAACGTGTACACTCCACATTGGCATGAGTAACCAGATTTTACAACCATATATGTAGTCTTGTCCAGGGACAACAAATTAATGGGATGGAATTCACCTTCCACCAAGGTATCTAAATAACCTACCAAATTTCTAGGTAGCCTCTCTTTTTTTTTTAATGTAAAAGCAAGATTCTAGCTCGTGATTGGACTTCAGCCTGAACCCAACCTTCCCCATTTCTTTTGCTTACTGTCTACCTATAGTACAGACATGAAACACAGACCTCTTTTCTATCATTTACTAATGTTTACTTAGGAGACAATGAAATAAATAGCTATACCAAGAACTCTGGCCAGAAGTTTCAACAAAAGAAATAATATCTACTCGTAAGTCAGACTCAAACAGGGTATATATTCTGTTAAGAATTACAGTCTTAAATGCAGTTGCCGATTAGAACAAAAATTATAATTTCAAACAAAGATACAGACTCAAACTCACAATAATATGTGTAGTATGATATTATGTATCATATAAGGCACACAAAATACCAAATACAATGAATATAAATTCGTATTTAAAAGTTCAAAGAGAGCGTTTTGTATGTGAAGCCGAAATGAAGAGTCTATTGGGAGTCGAAATAAGGACTTCCGGAGTGAGGACCAGATGTATGATGCAAAACTAGGGACCAGGACAGGGCCCTGTTTCGGAGCAGACGCCTTCTTCAGCTCGTTTTTTGAAAAAGTGTAAATTAATTAGGCTTATGGAGAGGTATCATATAATTTCTGTCTTATTTGAAATCTTTTTCAGATGTAGCGTCTTGAATGGGTGGATCAATGTGTATCCAAGCTTTTCTGTTTTTTTTTTTTGCGTAAACGCAAAAAATTCACCCATTCACCCATTCAAGACGCTACATCTGAAAAAGATGTTCTTGGTATAGCTATTTATTTCAGTGTATCTTGTAACAAGAACTCCAACTTATTTACGATTACTTAGGAGACAAACCCAGTCTATTACTGTCTTACTTAATACTGCGTTAACTGATTTTGCTTTGAAGAAAGCAAATTGGGTTAAATCTAGAATTTAGTCTAGCACTTGACTTTCCAGGTTAACTTTTGTGACTAGTATGCAACAGATGATTGTCTCTACCTGAGCTCGGGCAGGTTTACCTGAGGGGAATTGGGGCATGGGAAGGACCATACTCTGGGAAACTCTCTAGATGACCTTTGTGACTTCAGCCTCGTCAGTGACATGTTCTTTTCTCCTGTTTTGCTAGGTTGACTTCGACAATCCTGACTATGAGCGCTTTCCCAATTTCCAGAACGTAGTTGGCTATGAGACAGTGGTGGGCCCAGGCGATGTGCTTTATATCCCCATGTATTGGTAAATGAGCATAGACGGAGGATTGGACAGGGTGGTGTGGGAATGGGGCAACTGCAGCAGAACCCAGGGCCCCAGATTAAGGAACTGGAACCTTGGGATCACAGAGGCCTATGGCTCTTTCTCTTTTGATGTATTGTAAGGCCTACACTTTTTACCTTCTCCGTGTATTCTGTCACCATTCAAAAGGCAGGGAGTGCTTCCTTTATCCTCAAGATACGGAGGATAAATAGGCTTTTGTGTTTTAAGGTGTTCTTGTTCCTAGAAGAGAGAGAAAAATAAAAAACATCCTTGACATTTGCTAGTAGCTTGGATTTGGGTGGGTGGGTGGGTTTAGGTAAGTTGAGGCTTATCCTTTTGCACTCTCACCATAGCAGTTTAACACAGGATTGAACTGTTCCAACCACTGAAAATTTCTTACACAACTGTGTAATATTTTAGTCCGTCTCCATTGGTTTTCTTAAAAAAACACCCAAGTAGCTGAGGCTAATCTCATGGGGTGAGTTCTCCTTTACTGTAAGGGAGTAGAGTAAGTCTGACCCAAGCCGGATGTGGATCTGTCCATGTACCAATCTCTTTGGGACTTAAATGGGAAATGGCACACATCCCACAGGAAGTACAGGTATAGGGGAAAGGGGGAGAAAGTGCCTGCCTTCAGTTCCCATAGCCCTTTCAACTTAGAATGAAAGTGAACCTACCTTTGTCAGGTGGGTACTGAAGGAGGGAAGCATGCTTTGCTTGTATTCTGACATAAAGTATACACTTGCAAGAGTTCACCCATTCATGGGAGTGTGATCCATTGAGCAACTTAAAATAAGGACAGAAGCAAACAGCAAGAGGTCATGGATCGTCATAGCATAGTTCCCTGGCATGAAGTGCAAATAGGATAGAAGCCAGGGGGATAAAATAATAACAAAGGCTCAAGCTGAGCTTTCTGCGTTGATGCTGTAGCACTGATGATGTTAATTCTTAAATTCTCTGGCTAGAATTGGAAATGTATACAATTGCCCTGGCCTTTCTGTTATTCTATTCAGGTGGCATCACATCGAGTCTCTGCTGAACGGAGGAATTACCATCACTGTAAACTTTTGGTACAAGGTAAACATGTCTCTAGCTTTTGTTGCTGGCGGAAGAGAACTTTGTGCATGAACAGAACAGAAACATAGAGCTGCTACTTGAAATATTTGTTGTGTGGTGTAATGTAGTATTGATGTTGCTGCGTTATAAAATCTGTCCTCTTCGCCCTACACACCCCTGAGGGCTGCTTAAGGTTCCCTAGAGTTACATTAACTCTGCCAAACCTGGCCTGTGTTCTTAATTCCATCTCTTAAAGAATTTGTATGGCTGCAGTGGTGTTGTTCAGTAAATTTGCATACCACCCTTCATCCAAAGATCACAGGGCGGTTCACAACATAAAAATACAAAATGAGAACACAAAGTACATAACAGAACAAAAGCTAAACAAACCACCCCCCCCGCAAACATATTTAAAAGGACATAGGACGCTAATCAGCCAAAAAAGGTAAAGGTAAAGGCACCCCTGACCATTAGGTCCAGTCGCGGACGACTCTGGGGTTGCGGTGCTCATCTCGCTCTACAGGCCGAGGGAGCCGGCGTTTGTCCGCAGACAGCTTCCGGGTCATGTGGCCAGCATGACTAAGCCGCTTCTGGCGAACCAGAGCAGTGCACGGAAACGCCAAAGGCCTAGTTAAAGAGAAACTTTTTCGCCTGACACCTAAAGATATGTAATGAAGATACTAGGGGAGCCCATTCCACAAAAGGGAGCCACTGCAGAAAAGGCCCCCTTTATGTTGTCACCCTCTGGAGCTATCGTGGAGGAGGCACACAAAGAAGGGCCCCTGCGATGATGATCACAGTGTCAGGGTTGGTTCACATTGGGAGAGACGGTCCATAGATATTCCCTCTGTGAAGTATGTAGTTGTTTGGTTAAAATAATGCCTAATTGTTTGATGGTGATGGTTCTTTTAGAGAGCCCTTTCCCAGACCGGCATTTGTGCAATGACCTTTAGTATGACTGTGTGCCATTTGGCAGCTAATAGAATACCCACCCATCTCCTGTCCCCTACTGTTTTATTGGCCACTGTTTTATTGTGCTTTTGTGTGTGTGATGGGTTGTGTGTGTGTGTGTGTGTGTGTGTGTGTGTGTTAGTTTTTTCAAGCAACACAAAGTGCCACAAACTTATGATCCTGCTGTTTCCTTTTGGTTTTTCTGCTACCTCCCAAACCAGAAACAAGAGTGAGCGCTGCAAGTTTGATGCTAGTCTCTTTGTCTAGGAATCTTTCCTCGATCAATTTGGAAGCTTCCTAAGTGTGTGTGTGTGGTGGGGGGAATCCTCTTTGAGAGTACGATCACATGTAAATATGTGTTTGTGTTTTTCCCAGGGTGCCCCAACTCCCAAAAGGATTGAATATCCCCTAAAGGCTCATCAGAAGGTGGCAATAATGAGGAACATAGAGAAAATGCTGGGCGAGGCGCTTGGAAACCCACAAGAGGTACAGAACAAACCTGGAAACTGTTATTGGGGGCCAAGGGGGCTGAGTTGCACGGAAACCCCTGAGTTCTAATTGGGCCCTGAGAGCACCAAAACCGCCTAATTCTGTCAGTCGTTTGCAGTTCCTTAGATACACAGGAAGGCTTAACCCTGGGAGAAAAGAAGGGCTATAAATTATGCCATTTATTTATTTAAATTTTAAAATAGCTTTATTTAAATTCAAACTTATAAAATAACAATCATATCAAATCCACCAGTAGAAACAAATAAACGAAAAACGAAAAGCATATAATCTAGACCAGGGGTGTCAAACTCCGGCCCTCCAGATGTTTTGAGACTACAATTCCCATCATCCCTGACCACTGGTCCTGTTAGCTAGGGCTGATGGGAATTGTAGTTCCAAAACATCTGGAGGGCCGGAGTTTGACACCCCTGATCTAGACATAACAACCCACAAAAGATAATATATAAAAAGACAAAGAATACAGAAAAAAACCAAAGAATTAGAAATAACAATTAAAAATTGACTTCCAATTGTCTGTATATCACTTCCCTTAGTAATAAAACAAAACTTACTATACCTCATGCAATAATTGAAAAGTAAATAACTAAATAAACAGCTCACATTTTGATATAAATCTCCCCACATATATCTCAATCTAAGCAAATCACCAAATCCGTTCTTATACCTTCTTTTTTCAGATAATCTTCCACATATTTCCACTCAGCCTTAGATCTTTGTTTCGATATATTTCTAATTGCTGCCGTCATCTTGGCCAAATTCATGAATTCCACCAATTTAATCAACCATTCTTGAATTGTTGGTATTTTCTCCCCTTTCCAGTTTTGGGCTATAAGTAACCAGGCTGCTGCGCAAGCATACAAAAGAATATTTTTTCTATCCTCCGGAATATTTTCAGGAGTTATACTTAATAAGAAGACCTCTGGTTTTTCCCCAAACTTACACTTAAGCATCTTTTTTAATCTTTCATATATTTCACTCCAAAAACCAAAAATCTTTGACCATTTCCACCAGCAGTGAAATTATGTCATGTATTTATTTTAAAATACCTCTGGACTTCATCTATGAAGATGCCAGGGTGGTATTAAAATGAAAATCCACTACAAAATGTGGGTTTTAATAGAGTCATACGGATTTGAGGTATCTCTGGTACTATTTGCCCAAAGCCAAGTGACATCCTGGTTTAACGTTTGAGGTTCAGTATTGTGTCGTTGACAAATTGACATCTGGGCCATTCCATTGTCACGGGTGGGACACTTGGACCATGTTTTTTGGTCTTCACACATGTGTAACAATGTAAATTTACATAAAAATTAACAAACAAAATTTAAATTATATTCTTAATAAGATACTGAACATTTTACAATTTTTTTTTATTTTTATGGCTATTTTTGACAATTTTATTAAATGTTAAAGTATTGTCACGGGTGGGACAAAAAAAGGGCACGGAGCTTGAGATAAGTTTGATTTATGGAAAAACTCTGTGAGTTGGGAGGTGAATCAATGATAAACTCAGCATATCTGTGTAAATCAATGTTTATTGGTTACAACTATGCAGTCAGAAATTAAGTTTAAGAAATTTAACGAACCAAAATTAAGGAAAAAATGCTGTCACGGGTGGGACAATCATCAGAAAACTTAACTTGAACACTTCTGTGAAGGCTACGTTGGGTGGACTTTTGAAAAGAAGGTCCATAAACTAAACTTCTTTTGTCTTTAGCTTTAAAAAAAAATGGTTAGACTGCACATTTGGAATCTGTTTAGGTAATGAAACTATAAGTAAAAGAAGTATATTTTAAAAATAGTTTTTTTTTCTTATCAGGCTCATTTTTCATGGAATGGCCCATCTCTCAAAACTTAGGATACAATAAGATCTTGTACATACATCAGGAAAGGTGGCGGGTTTCAAAAGTACCTAGGCTGATTCGCCCAAGGGGCAGGGTTTCAAAAGTCCTCATGAGTTCAGTAGATGTTACTGCTAAGGAAAACCTCTGCAAACAATTGCACACTGGTGTTGCAAACAAGTGACAATTGACAGTGATCTTAAGGGCCGCTTGTTCTACTGGGCTGAGGGCTCCAAACACCAATGCTGAGTTCCAAGCCTATTATCCTTTACTGAGAATGGGTTGGAAGATAGACAAGGACAATAGAGACTTTAAAAAAGACTGAGAACCATTTATGCTGTGTTTACAGAAATATTGTAAAGAAGTGGACTCACTAGCAGGGTTTGGGTAAACATTTACAATTAACAAAATAAATATAGAAATTAAGGTGCAAAAATTGGAAAATAACAAAGTGTAAGTGGAAATGTGAAAATAAGTATGGTATAAAAAAGTTATACTAAGGCTCCAGTACTTTGGCCACCTCATGAGAAGAGAAGACTCCCTAGAAAAGACCCTGATGTTGGGAAAGATTGAGGGCACAAGGAGAAGGGGATGGCAGAGGATGAGATGGTTGGACAGTGTTCTCAAAGCTACTAACATGAGTTTGGCCAAACTGCGAGAGGCAGTGAAGGATAGGCGTGCCTGGCGTGCTCTGGTCCATGGGGTCACGAAGAGTCGGATACGACTGAACGACTGAACAACAACAATAAAAAAGTTAAGAATATCACAACATTTTAGTTAAATATTGCAATACTAAGGTAGAATAAAACAGGCAGGGGAAGTAAATAGCCAAAGAACCGTAAGAGGAAATTGAGGGAAGTCATGGGGATTTATATTCTTTTTTGCTTTTGAGACAATGTTGATTGCGATGATTATAAAATTGTAAAACTTAATAAAAATTATTTACAAAAAGGGAGAGAATGGGTTGGAAGATGCACAGTTATAGTCTAGTGTTGACTTCAACGGTGTTCTGCTCTTTCCAGCTGTGCTTACAGTTTTGCATCTTGGGAAGATTTTTGGCTGTGCAAACATTCCATTTGGCATATGTCTGTAGCCAACAGTTTTTGTGTTTTTTCTCCTTTTTTTTTGTGTCTCTCTGAACAGGTGGGACCCTTGTTGAATATGATGATTAAGGGGCGGTATGACTAATCCTCGGCCTCTGCAGTGGTGGATGTTGCGAGCTGCTTCACAGACAAGTGGAAGATACTAAGCGCTAGTATCGCACGCAGCAATTGAAAGACTGAGGTGCTCCTGGCACAGCTCTGCCCTGTTCTGCACCAATGTAGGGAGTGACTGGTACCATCAAACACTCCCATTCACCCCTCTTTCAACTTCACTTAACCTTCCAGAAGATCCCGTGCTTTACGAAGTAGGAACCTAGCTGCCAAGAACTCGTGTGTCTGCGACCTGCCAGTATGCAGAGATTGGCGCCTGGTACTTGCCTGTCACCTGTCAAATTGCAAAATACGTTTTTTTGGGAGGGAGCAGAGTTTAGACTGGCCCTGCCAGTCTTTTGGTTGATCCCACCAGCTGAATTGTATGATGTTGCATGAAGGATGGACGCAGTAAGTCTCAAAGTCTTGAGAGTCTCCCGAAGCGGGAGAGAACCTTTGGCCATGTAACACGCCACTGTCTGCTTATTTTGCCTGGGAAGTGAAAGCAATTGCATGCTGGCATCTGCATAGTTGCCTGTGTGTGAGAAGCAACTAGACAAGCCATTTAGATCTTCCCTCTGCACCTTGGCCGTTAGAAATCTCCCCGTCATCCCTTCTCTGAGGTTTAGCTTCCATGTTTATCAAAGGTCGCCTTCTCTCCGATGGCACAATTTTCTAATGTAAAGCGAAATTATGGTTACAAGTACACAGAGGGGGCAGATAGGGATGGAGACAACAAAGTCTTCCGAGTCCGCTGTGCCAAATTAATATCAAAAACAGCGTTTTGGAGGGCCTGACCTCTTCATTCTGCTGGGAGTCCAGGCTGAAATCCCCATACACACAGATTCCCTTTGCTACACTCCGGGCGGCTTTTCCACAATGAGCACCAGTGCCCTTTGTCAGTAAAAACACCTTTGTGTTGTGTTTCTCTTTCCATACATGGAAATGTTAATTTCACTCCATCCTCGGCCTTCTGCATACTAGATTATAATGGATAAATAGGTGGAGAAGGGGAACAGCAAAGTTACAGTAACGCTTTCTTGCAGTGACTTTTTGGACAGACATCTATGTGTGGTGGAAGCCTTTTCCATTCTGTTCCACTTTTCCCTTCCTGGAAGGAAAAGTGGGTGTTTCTGGCTGTGTTTCATCAAGATGAGAGTGCTGAGTTAAGATCCCAGCTTTGTTCCTTTGCCACAGAGGTGCTATTCTGTGAAAAGGAGAGTTTTGAGAAGACCTCGCTGCAAAAGCTTTGCTTGTCGCAGCAGGAGAGAGGTCATGACCAGCTTGCTGGGACAACACCTGAGCATGACTGCTCCTTTTCTGGGACAGATCACACTCTTATCCTTTTATTGTACAGATCACACGCCTAATCTTTTACTGTGAATTCAGAATACAGTAGCCGAAGACATTTTGGAGAAAGCTGGGTAGTGGTTCAGATTCCACTGGGCAGGTCAGACTCTTTAATGAGGGAGCAATGGAGCTTTGTCGTAAGCCAAACCTACTGTTTGATTTAGCTCTGCGAGCCACGTAGAAGCAGTGGAATGCCAGAGTTCTTGCCATAGATAATAGATCTGGAAGGGGGATGGAATGGCTTCTGAAGAGCAAGATTGGACTTGGCAAATGGTAGTACTAATAAAAGCATTCTGCCTTTGCCGGAGGGCAAAAGCAATTCTTGAGCTTCACGGAAAGTGCCCCGGATGTGCAGCAGTATTGGCCAACAGAGTGCCAACAGAGACTGGAGCAATTTGTGGAATTTTGCTGCTGCATAGAGCCCATGCGGAAAGGGGCCACACGCCTCGCTTGGAAGGAAGAGGACGGGACTTAAACACAACCTTCGGATCTCTCATTTCTTTTTGCCAAAGGTAACTTTTGAAAGTTTTTGTAACGGTTGGTTTCTTTTTTAAAGAAGAAAAAAAAAATCATTGCGCCTGATTGGTGCAAGAACTCAGTTTACAATGCACTGATGGACTGATTAAGTTACTGTCTTCTCTTGTGTTTTTTTGTGTTTTTTTTAATCCTATGCTTTTGATGCCCTGCTGTGGTATTGGGGAAAGCTGTGTGTGTGTGTGTGTGTGTGTGTGTGTTTTCTGTGATGATGTGTGAGGACATGTGGGAAAGGCGTAATGCATTCTGAAGCGTAGTTCTTAAAATAAAACTGTTCAAAAAGAGAAGGATGGCGTTTCCTTTGTTCTACCCAACAAATGGCCCTCTCTATCAGAGCACTACAAATGGCCCCCTCTATCTGAGCACAACAAATGGCCCTCTCTATCTGAGCACTACACCAGCGTTTCCCAACCGGTGTGCCGCGGCACACTAGTGTGCCGCGAGACACCGGCTGATGTGCCGTGGAAAAAGGGACCTGCAGCCCAGGGCTGCACAGGACCGTGGCGGCGGCGCTGCTGGAGCCCGGCGGCGAAGCGGAAGCCAGGGCGGCGCTGCTCCCTTGGCTGCTGCAGCAGCAGCAACAGCAGCCTCACGCGAGAATCCCGACCGGAAGCCTCGTGCGCGCCGCGCTACAGCTGATCCCAGAGGTAACTCTGGGTCAGGAGACCCGGCGCAGCCGCGTGGGGGAGGAGCGGTGTGCCGCGAGATTTTTTCATTGATTCAAGTGTGCCGTTGCCTAGATTAGGTTGGGAAACACTGCACTACACAGCGAGCCTATGCCACAGCCCTCAAAGGGATATCCATTCCCACAGTCCTGATCGCGATCAGGACTGTGGGAATGGATATCCCTTTGAGGGCTGTGGCATAGGCTCGCTGTGCAGTGCTCAGATTCTTGATGCTTGTTGCTAGAACCTTGTGTTCGTAGATCTCTGGAACTACAATTTTAGCCTACACAGCCCTTCCAAAGGAGGTTCATTGCCTGTGGCCTCCTGGAGTGTACGTACAGTAACTGTCTTGGCAATGTATCTAGACCAGGGTTTCTCAAACTTGTGTCTCCAGCTGTTTTGGGACTACAACTCCCATCATCTCCAGCTAGCAGGACCAGTGGTCAGGGATGATGAGAGTTGCAGTCCAAAACCAGCAGGAGACCCAAGTTTGGGAAACCTCAACATTGAGAAATCTTTGCTGGTTATCAGCCCAGCTCAATAGCGCATTGGCTCTAGAGCAACAGCTTATAGGGAGGGGGCAGTATCCCTTTTACAGCAGGTCTTGCCACATGGTGGGTATGTTTGCCTTGGTGCTTCCTTCATATCTCCCTTGTTGGCCCACCTGTGCAATGCGAGGGCCTTTGCTCGGTTGTGGTTGGGCGGGAGATTGTCGCACAGGGGCCCGACTTTCCTTCCCCGACATCCCAGAAGATTCTGTTCATCATCTCTGCCAGTAAGAAGGCGGACCCTCCAGCAGGTATTATAACTTGCGAAACTTTAATATGAAATAAATGATAAAAGGGTTGATTGGGCTACAATTCAAGATGGTAGCTTTTTGGGGGGGGCATGCAAGAGACTATGTGAATTACAGTTGTACCTTAGGTTACATACGCTTCAGGTTAAGAACTCCGCTAACCCAGAAATACCGTATATTCCGGCGTATAAGACGACTGGGCGTATAAGACGACCCCCAACTTTTCCAGTTAAAATATAGAGTTTGGGATATACTCGCCGTATAAGAAATACGACCCGGCGTATAAGACGACCCCCGACTTTTGAGAAGATTTTCCTGGGTTAAAAAGTATGTCTTATACGCAGGAATATACAGTAATGCTTCAGGTTAAGAACTTTGCTTCAGGATAAGAACAGAAATTGTGCTCTGGCAGCGGGAGGCCCCATTAGCTAAAGTAGTGCTTCAGGTTAAGAATAGTTTCAGGTTAAGAACGGACCTCCGGAACGAATTAAGTACGTAACCAGAGGTACCACTGTAGTAGCTTGCAGCCAAAGAATGGGCTGCTTTAGTTCAAATCAATATATGTACAGTGGAACCTCGACTTACGAATTTAATGCGTTCCGAATGCACACTCGTAAGTCGAAAATTTCGTAAGTCGAAAAACTGCATTCCCATAGGAATGCATTGGAAACGTAAGTCAAAAAATTAGTAAGAAAACCCTATGTAAACCTTTGTAAGTCGAGTAAACCCCATCTAAAACTTCGTAAGTCGAGTAAACCGCATTAAAATCCAAGCGGATTTCCTTTCGGAAGTCGAAAAATTCGTAGGCACGTGGCCACTTTTCCCCTTTCGTAAGTCGAAAAATAAGTAAGTCGAGTTATTCGTAAGTCAAGGTTCTACTGTATCCTAATCTGGTTTTTTGGCCCTTGTTGACCCCTCTCATGATTGCCAGGTCTCAGTGTTGCTTTCACAACAGAAGGCACAGCTGGCAGAATTACAGCATTTTGCCACCCTGTTCCTTGGCCAACCTTTCTAATCCTCCTCTCTTCCTCCCATAGGAACTTAAGCACTGTGAAGTTGCATCTAGCCTCCTCCTCTTCTCTGCCACTTAACTTCTCTTCCGCCTACCCTTCTGTTTCCTGTTTCTCAGTCCCTTGCACTCTTCCCTTCAGCCTTGCCCCTGTGTGAGATTTTCAATCGCAACTCGGCCGACAACTCGCTCTCCCCTCGCTGGCTTTGCAGCTCGGCCGCAGACTCTGGTCCCCTGCCGCCACACCGGTTGAAGCCAGTCAATGCTGGAGAGACTACTGGTTTCCCCAGGCTGACTTGTGTAGCTAAATAACAACCCGAAGTGCACATACATTGCGTCTATACCATGGGTAGGCAAACTAAGGCCCGCAGGCCGGATCCGGCCCAATCGCCTTCTAAATCCGGCCCGCGCACGGTCCAGGAATCGGCATGTTTTTACATGAGTAGAATGTGTCCTTTTATTTAAAATGCATCTCTGGGTTATTTATGGGGCCTGCCTGGTGTTTGTACATGAGTAGAATGTGTGCTTTTATTTAAAATGCATCTCTGGGTTATTTGTGGGGCATAGGAATTCGTTCATCCCCCCCATCCCCCAAAAATAGTGCGGCCCACCACATGGTCTGAGGGATGGTGGACTGGCCCACGGCTGAAAAAGGTTGCTGACCCCTGGTCTATACCAAGCCCTGCTCTAGCAAGCACATTTTTAAAGGTGATTTCTCCACAGGGGGAGGCTTAGGAAGGGAAGGGATCATGCAAGAAGCAGCAATTGCACCTCTTCCATCTTAGATGCAAGGTCCAACTGCAGGAGTGGGCCCATCTTGGAAGGACTGAAGGATTCGCACCCGCTACCCAAAAGCTTTGGTCTTTTCCAGTGCCTAAACCCCATAGTGTTTGGGGTTTAGTTTAGAGTTAACCGCTGAGAAGCTGGTAGGTCTCCTCTGTGTAATTTATTGCTCCAGCTTGGTGGACAGCCCTTGTGTGAGAGGCGGAGGAGCTCTCATCTCGCCACGACAATGAAACGTAAGCTCTAATTACTGCCTCACAAAGTCAAATATTTGTTGCAAGCAGAGGATTAATTGGCAGGGGAAGGGAGAGACAGTGGAGGCTCTCGCAGAATAACAGGAACAGATGCCTGAATGCCTTGGGGAAGCACAGCTTTCTCCTACAAATCAGAGCTTTAAATTACAAGGCTTTTACTGATGCCAACAGTTGTGGGAAGTCGTCTGCTCTCATTTGCGTAATGGCTTCTGTCACTGCTGATTAGACAGAGGATGAAAGAAAAGAAATTTGACAATTAGGAATGAATGATCATTAATCAGAAACTTGGTTAGGAGAAGGGGAAATAATATTCCACAGACAATAGGAAACAACCTCCCTTGTGTTCGACGGTGGCAGACATTTGTACCCGATGGCCCATAGATGGGGGCGGCCCGGTTTTTCAGGGCGCAGGAACTCGTTCTCCAATGTATGATGGCCTGTTCAGAAGAATTCTGCAAGGAGACATGATGTCCGGGAGTTATTTGTCAGCATCTGAAAGTCCAAGGGAGATGTCTTGCTCTTCTCCGTCCTAAAAGCAAAGCAAAGGGCTAGAATCTTAAGGACTTTTTTGGCTCATGTTAACCCAATGAATGTGGGAATGTTTGGAATGTGGATAAGGATATATTGCTTAAGATATCTTTATCCTAACTTGTGTTTACAAGTTCCAACTAAGTCAGCAGAGTTACATTCCCCTTTTAAATCACACACAGCAGAAGGTTGCTCAGGCTTGTTTAAACCTCTGTAAAATAGTTTCCTGGTATTACCCCTTTATCCCTCTTCAAAATAAGACACTACACAAGTCTTCTATAAAAGTATGTAAAAACGTTTACTCATAGACATCAAATGGTCACAATAAGATCCCAGATGAAGGCAGACTTAAGCTTAGAAAATATATGTACATGTGGAGACTCTCCATGTGGGAGAAGGCTCCATTTGGGCCCTCTTGGCTGGAAGCCAAGAGCCCATCTCTGCTCTAAGATGTTGCTTGATTGAAGTCCCGATCCAAGAGAGGGAAAATGGCCACTGACCTGTGGTTTTGTCCTAACCTGCCCAGGTGAAGCCACTCCCACTTTCAGTTACTTAGAGGAAGTTGTCTCAGTCCAGGTAAACGGGAAGTTACGGCTGGAGGACTGAGACACCTTCATGTCCACTCTAGCAATGTTATATTTGACTGCTCTGTGTGTTTACATCCCACAATGAAAAGCCCCCTTCCTGCCCCGGACTGCTGACTGCTCCAGATCATAAACTGCTCCTGAGAAATTCAGTTTCTCAAGTAATCTGCCATGCAGGATGGTGTATTTTTTTGAGGGAAAAGCAAACCAAAAGTCCCCATAGGGTTGCCAAACTACTTCAGGCCAATAAAACTTGGATAGGTGTTTTATTAAAAATGTGCAAGCAGCAAAAACCATTTTGCAACCCTGTCACTCTTTGCATCAGGGATTTTCTGGGCCCACTATATGTGGATTGGGCCCTGTGCTCAACCTGCAAAAGGCGATAAGAAGTTGCATAACAATTGAATGCCCTTGGTGTCATAGACAAATTCGTTTCCTCTCTTGCAGGTGGCATGGAGGAGGTCCCCAAAATAAATCGGCCACACACAAGTAATAAGATGCTTGGCCGGCAGAATGTCAACAGGTGAAGTTTTCCCTTTGGTTGCAGTTGTGTACTAGAAAATGTTACCCCCATGCAAAGAACTCTAGCTTTGAGCTGTACACCAGTTGCATCGCTGGAGGTCTTTCATCAGCTGATCTTAGGTTTGCAGTTCAGTGTAAAAATCATGGCATTTCAGAAATTCAAGATCCATAGCAATCATGCTCAGATGCTCACGCTTGGACAAACTCAAGATTTCAATCGTTAAAAAGCAAGCAATGTGTCTGTTTTGCTGTGGTTATTTAATGATACAACAATGTTACCCACACAAGTCAAACTACATGCAGATCTCGCTGTCAGAACACTTGGTATCTGAAATCACAGTTATGGAAAACACCCAAACCTTGCTACATATGCTACAGATATCTGAGCAGCCAGAGTTTGTCCCCTTCCTTCCTTATTTTGTCATTTATTTCATAAAATCTATATATCACTTGATTGTAAAAAAATAAAAAACCAAACAACAACCCTCAAAGCAGCTTACGAAAGATAAAAGTCAAGGAAAATTCACAATCATACTTTAAAACAGGGGTGGCCAACTCCCAAGTGACTGCGATCTACTCACAGAGTTAAAAACGGGGGTTCAGGTCAAAGTTGTTGAGGTTTCTTTTAGGAACGAAAGCCCTGTTTTTGGGGTTTCAGGTGAAAGAGTTGTTGAGCTCTTTTTTAGGGAGGAGGAAAGCCCCATTTTTTAGGGGTGCAGGGAAAAGATTTTGAGCTTTTTTTAGGCGAGCCAAAGTTGTTGAGCTTCTATGGGGGGAGCCTGTGATCTACCAGTGATCTACCACAGACGTCCAGTGATCTACCAGTAGATCACGATCTACCTGTTGGATGTGCCTGCTTTAAAACATGCAAAAGTTAAAATACGAAAACATTAAAATCTCACCAGCTTTCTAAGCATCTGGCTAGACTTGTCTAAACAAGAATGTTTTTACCAAAATGAGTGCAGTGAAGACGCCTGTTTGACCTCAACAGGCAAGGAGTTCCCAAGTGCAGGTGCTGCCACACTAAATGATTGAATGAATAAATAAATAAATGCAGAATGGAAATTGTGTGGCACCTGTAGTAGGTAACGGTAAAGGACCCCTGCATGGTTAAGTCCAGTCAAAGGCGACTATGGGGTTGGGGCGCTCATCTTGCTTTCAGGCCGAGGGAGCTGGCATTTGTCCACAGACAGCTTTCCGGGTCCTGTGACTAAACCGCTTCTGGTGCAACGGGACACTGTGACGGAAACGAGCACACGGAAACGCAGCTTACCTTCCCGCCGCAGCGGTACCTATTTACTTGCACTGGCATGCTTTTGAACTGCTAGGTTGGCAGGAGATGGGGCAAAGCAACGGGAGCTCACTCCGTTGCACGGTTTCAAACCGCCGACCTTCTGATCGGCAAGCCCAAGAGGCTCAGTGGTTTAGACCACAGCGCCACCCGCATCCTGACACCTGTAGCAGTGCCAATTCCACCAATCAAAGCAAAATTGTCATATTTTGCAGTTGCCATTGCGAGGAGAAGAAGAGGAGTTTGGATTTGATATCCTGCTTTATCACTACCCGAAGGAGTCTCAAAGCAGCTAACAATCTCCTTTCCCTTCCTCCCCCACAACAAACACTCTGTGAGGTGAGTGGGGCTGAGAGACTTCAGAGAAGTGTGACTAGCCCAAGGTCACCCAGCAGCTGCATGTGGAGGAGCGGAGATGCGAACCCGGTTCCCCAGATTATTAGTCTACCGCTCTTAACCACTACACTACACTGGCTCTCTTTAACATCCACTTGGACCCGCTGTGTTCCAAGAAAATAACTTGTCCCTATTTTCATCGGAGAAATATTGGAGGGCATGCATTGCCCATGCATGGGGAAGCACCCACTGTTGGCGGGTGCTGACGGCAGATTACTTTGATAACCATCGCTCAACCCATTTCACGCTAACTCTGCTGTCGAAAAATAGTCCACCCAGGGCAGGGCCATCCATGAGGCAAAGTGAGGCGACCTCCTCAGGTGGCAGGATCTATAGGGGCAGAAGATCCGACCTCGTAAGGAATGTGTTGCATATAGATCTTTACCCACCACCCCTAGTTTCCGATGCAGATCTTCACTTCCCTCACTTCTTCCCTGGCAGGGAGAGCTCTATTTTGTGGTTTGCCTCAGGTGCCAAAATATATTGGGCCGGCCTTGCCCGCACAAAAAATGGTACAGCTCAGCAGGTTAAGGGAAAATTCATCCACACCTGCAGATAATAGTTTCTCAAAACCTTGAAGCCTGAGAAGCGCTTCATAGCACCGCATAACACCGGTCTTGAAAGACCTACACTGGCTCCCAGTACGTTTCCGAGCACGATTCAAAGTGTTGGTGCTGACCTTTAAAGCCCTAAATGGCTCCGGTCCAGTATACCTGAAGGAGCGTCTCCACCCCCATCGTTCAGCCCGGACACTGAGGTCCAGTGCCGAGGGCCTTCTGGCGGTTCCCTCACTACGAGGAGCCAAGTTACAGGGAACCAGGCAGAGGGCCTTCTCGGTAGTGGTGCCCGCCCTGTGGAACGCCCTCCCTTCAGATGTCAAAGAGAATAACAACTACCAGACCTTTAGAAGACATCTGAAGGCAGCCCTGTTTAGGGAGGCTTTTAATGTTTAATAGATTATTGCATTTTAATGTTCTGTTGAAAGCCACCCAGAGTGGCTGGGGAAACCCAGCCAGATGGGCGGGGTATAAATAATAAATTATTATTATTATTATTATTATTATTATTATTAGTAACAGCCCTTTTGCCAGGGATAACATCCAGGCGCACACGAGGATGGAAGATTTCCAGTTGTAGCTTCCAGCCCTACCTTTCCCTCTGCCTAACAAAAACATATTCTCACACAGACATAGTTCCCAGGGTGGCATTTGAACCTGCCTTCTGGACTTCACATGTCCTTCTTGCATTGCACCTGTACATGGAACGAGATCTTTCGTTCAGTGTCACAATGTGCCAAGGGAAGATTACTGTTGACACTAGTGTGGTGGAATTAGCTCTGATCCGCTTCCTCAGCACTAAGAATCAAATAATGTAGGGCTTTATTGCAGAGAATGTGCCCTTTTATTACGACACAGAACATCTGACGTGTAGGATAGCTTGTTTACGGAAGGAGAAAAGATTATTGGTTAAGCAAACAACATTCAGATCAGGCCACCAACTAGACTACGGCTGGGACAGTTTGGGTACAAGAACCACCTGCCAAACCTGGAGAAAATGGGATGGCCAAAGGTGCCAGGCCAGACAAACAGAGCCCCACAGGTAGAAGGAAAGGAGATATCAGTAGAGTGGCTAAATTCAGAAATTCCCTGGTCCTGAATGGGGTAATTGTGCCCCTGAAGGACCAGGTGCTCAGCCTGGGAGTCATTTTGGACTCACAGCTGTCCATGGAGGTGCAGCTCAATTCTGTATCCAGGGCAGCTGTCTACCAACTCCATCTGGTACGCAGGCTGAGACCCTACCTGCCCGTAGACTGTCTTGCCAGAGTGATGCATGCTCTAGTTATCTCTCGCTTGGATTACTGCAATGCGCTCTACGTGGGGCTACCTTTGAAGGTGACCCGGAAACTGCAATTAATCCAGAATGCGGCAGCTAGACTGATGACTGGGAGTGGCCGCTGGGACCACATAACACCGGTCCTGAGAGAACCACATTGGCTCCCATTACGTTTCCGAGCACAATTCAAAGTGTCGGTGCTGACCTTTAAAGCCCTAAATGGCCTCGGTCCAGTATACCTGAAGGAGCGTCTCCACCCCCATCATTCTGCCCAGACACTGAGGTCCAGTGCCGAGGGCCTTCTGGCAGTTCCCTCACTGCGAGAAGCCAAGTTACAGGAAACCAGGCAGAGGGCCTTGTCGGTAGTGGCACCCGCCCTGTGGAACGCCCCCCCATCAGATGTCAAAGAGAAAAACAACTACTAGACTTTTAGAAGACATCTGAAGGCATCCCTGTTTAGGGAGGCTTTTAATGTTTAATAGATAATTGTATTTTAATATTTTGTTGGAAGCCACCCAGACTGGTTGGGGAAACCCAGCCAGATGGGCGGGGTATAAATAATAAATTATTATTTAATAAATTAAATAATATATTTTTATTATTATTTTTATTTATTATTAAGTCTGAGGGAGGAAAAGAGAAGAGATGAATTAGAAGATACAAGCACCAACTTTATTTCTCCTGGGCCTGATGAAAACAGGGCTGAGCCCAGGATCATCCTGAAGTTTCCTTGAATTGGGGTAGTAAGGGAAATGTGTGCCAATGCAGCCTCTAGGACCCCTAGCTGAACAGAGGTCCAAGCAACAATAACCGAGAAGGGAGAACCAGGAGGCAGAAAGGGAAGGAAACTAAGTCTAACCAAAGAGCAGCCAGTGGCATAGCGTGGGTTGCTAGCACCCGGGGCAACATGGAGTGGATGGGAGGGAGGGAAACAGATGCAGTACACATACACATTCAACTACCTAACAGCATATGTGTCACCTAGGAGATCGCAGGTACAGAGATAAGAAAAGAAGAGTCGTCCCGTTGTCTGGAGTGGTCACTTCCTGGTTTGCACAGAGAAGCTGTTTTCAATGGAGCCCAGTGATGGAGGCTGTATTGAGGCAGTACCGGGTGTTGAAATTTTGTGCCCCTAACAATTTTGTGCCCCAGGGCAACCACCACTGTGCCCCCACCAGGCTATGCTACTGGGAGCAGCACAAGTGCCTTGTAAATAGCCTGAGCAGGGAGCCAGTAAGAGCTCACCAAAACCTAACTGGGAATCCCTCTTCTTTTTGTTGTTGTTGTTTAGTCATTTAGTTGTGTCCGACTCTTCGTGACCCCATGGACCAGAGCACGCCAGACACTCATGTCTTCCACTGCCTCCCGCAGTTTGGTCAGACTCGTGTTGGTAGCTTCATGGATCCTTCATGGATCACTGCCTTGTCGTGGCGAAGGGGCTTGAATAACTCAAGAGAAGCTATGAGCTATGCCATGCAGGGCCACCCAAGACGGACAGGTCATAGTGGAGAGTTTTGACTAAACGTGATCCACCTGGAGAAGGAACTGGCAAGCCACTCCAGTATCTCTGCTAAGAAAACCCCATGGACAAAGACAACAGGAATCTCTCTTATTGGTCAAATTAAACCTGGAGGGAGTTTTCTTTACTTAACAGAGAAGGGAAAGGGTGTTGATGGGTAGCTAGGATTTGCCACAGGCGCAGAATGAATGACAAAATTTTGTTCCTGCACATGTCCCTGGTGGAGACATCCTTGCTGTTGTTGTTGTTGTTGTTGTTGTTGTTGTTGTTGTTGTTGTTGTTTAGTCGTTCAGTCGTGACCCACTCTTCGTGATCTCATGGACCAGAGCATGCCAGGCACTCCTGTCTTCCACTGCCTCCCGCAGTTTGGTCAGACTCACATTGGTAGCTTCGAGCAGGGGCGTAGCAAGGGGGGGCGGGGGGGCACCCCGGACAGCGCCCTGCTGGGGGTGACAATTTGGGCGTTAAAAAAAATTGTCCTGGGAATGCCGGGCGCCGGCTTCGGGAGACTCCCGAAGCTGGCGCCCGGCATCCCCGGGGGCGGGGCATCGCGCTGTGCGCGTGCGTCATGACGTCATGACGCATGCACACGCCGCAACGCCCCACCCCCAGGGGTGCCTCTTGGCTTCCCGCCCCGGGTAGCCAAGGGGCTAGGAATGCCCCTGGCTTCGAGAACACTGTCCAACCATCTTGTCCTCTGCCGTCCCCTTCTCCTTGTGCCCTCAATCTTTCCCAACATGCTGTTGTTAAGACAGGTTAATAGCTGTAATATGGGTTGACTGACAGGGGTGGTGTCATAAGGGTGATGCTTTGTCGCAACCGGACTCGTAAGAGGATCAAATTCAGTGAGTGCTCTCAGATGTTTTTATTTAACTTACAGATTTCGTCATGGTGAGGAAATAGAGGCATTTGCATGTCGTACCCAGGGAGAACATCACATTAAGCAACATAAATCAAGTCCAGCAAATACAAACAAAATCTTTCCTGCCCTCAGTTCTTAAGCTTTGTGCTTAGCCCTTCCAA
This sequence comes from Darevskia nairensis, assembly GCA_034642065.1. NCBI lineage: Eukaryota > Metazoa > Chordata > Lepidosauria > Squamata > Lacertidae > Darevskia > Darevskia nairensis. The sequence goes on from JAWWNI010000724.1 coordinate 69,762, forward strand.
TGCATTTTTGGGGGGTTGGGGGAAACCAGTCAAGGTGTTTAGAGGGACACTTAAAAGAGCAGCAAGCTTTGAGTCTGGTAACCTTGGAAACAGGATGACAGCTAAGTTGTAGGCACAATATGTGAGGTTGAAGAACATATTTGCTACGGTACTTAGATAGCACAGAGTTGAGATGAGCACAATAACTGGCAGTGCCCATGCTTTTGTATTTACCGTATTTTTCGCTCTATAAGGCGCACCTGACCATAGGACGCACCTAGTTTTTAGAGGGGGAAAGCCCCATTTTTTTGAGAATCAGCTCAAATTTCTGTAGCTTCTTTTGCAAAGGAGAAAAGCTCCATTTTTTGAGGATCAGCTCAAAGTTGTTGAGCTTACTTTGCAAAGGGAAAAAACCCTGTTTTATGGGGTTTAACTCACAGTTCTGCAGCTTCAGGAAGCCATTTCTACAGTTTCCAGACAGATAATCTAATCAGCCAGTCACATGTCGCTGGGGAAACAGCCTCCCTCTGCAAGGGGGCGGGGCTGGAATCTCTCTTCCTTATCTCTCTCCCCATCGTTTGCTGAGCAGCTGCTCAGCGGGCTGCCTTTCAACACCCCCTTCTCTCTTTTTTTAAAAAAAGCACGATCTGCTTTTGCCCCAGGGCAGTTCAGCTCCAGGGACCACACATTCGCTCCATAAGACGCACAGACATTCCCCCTTACTTTTTAGGAGGAAAAAAGTGCGTCTTATGGAGCGAAAAATACGGTAAATGCACCCCGTTGAAGGAGAATGGTGAAGAAAGTGGGGGGGGGAGGCGTGTGTGAGAGAAATATAGACGTTTTGTATAGCTATTTTTTTTTTAAAGTGGACATTTCATCTTGGGAGTTCTTCACATTGTTAGTGAGTGAGTGAGATGTTTGGGAAACAGATAGACTCCGTCTGTGTGGTGTCAACATGAATATTTTTTTAAAATAAGTGTTGTTCGGTAGATGGTAAGAATTCCGTAAGTTGAACGGGGCGGGAAACGATTTTGGGCGAATCCCCCTCTTCCTGCATCCTATAACTGGAGGAAACAGCTGATAAATGGTTCTTGTTACACACAGCTCTAGCAGAAAGACAGTTCTTGACATTTAGTGAGAAAGCACTAGGCCTGCCTTGAGCACCCTTTGAATTACTGTATTTTTAGTTCCAGTTACAGGTAGGTAGCCGTGTTGGTCTGCCATAGTCAAAACAAAATAAAAAATAAAAGAATTCCTTCCAGTAGCACCTTAGAGACCAACTATGTTTGTTTTTGGTATCTGAAGAAGTGTGCATGCACATGAAAGCTCATACCAAGAACAAACTTAGTTGGTCTCTAAGGTGCTACTGGAAGGAATTCTTTTATTTTGTATTTTGTATTTTTAGTGCTTGCGTTTTAAGTGGTGGCATACTTTCGCAATCTCATTTCCCATCAAGCCTAACAAAAATGCTTCCTTTTTTTTAGGGAAAGTATATCTAAACATCTTCTTTAGTTCATTGTAGATCAATTCCCAAAATACTTTTACTTTATCACAAGTCCACCACATATGTTAAAAATCCCCGTCTGATTCTTTACATTTCCAGTTTTGCCATTTTGGCGTAGTCCTTTAGCTTGGTTTGCCATTCGTCTCTGGTAGAGAATTTGTCTTCTTTCCACCTCTGGGCTAGTAGCATCCCTGCGGCTGTTGTCGCATAAATAAAGAGTCTTTTCTGCTCCTTTGGGATCTCGGTACCTACAATTCCTAATCAGAAAGCTTCTGGTTTTTTTTTTAAAAAAAATAAAAGTTATTTTAAACATTTTTTTCAATTCATTATATATCATTTCCCAGAATGCTTTTATTACTTTCCGCCAGGACAATGCTCCCGAGTGCGCTATTCTGGCTATGTCCGGGAAATTCCGGACGTATGTCAACTTTAAAAGCACAGAAGAAAAGGTTGTGCTGATTTCTTCATTAATCATCTCTGCTGTTGCAAAGTTTGTTTTCTTTTGTGTTGTGTTGGCCATCTAATTACAGTGGTACCTTGGTTCTCAAACTTAATCCGTTCCAGAATCTGTTCCAAAACCAAAGCGTTCCAAAACCAAGGCGCGTTTTCCCATAGAAAGTAATGCAAAATTGATTAATCCGTTCCAGACTTTTAAAAACCACCCCTAAAACAGCAATTTAACGTGAATTGTACTATCTAACGAGACCACTGATCCATAAAATGAAAGCAATAAACAATGTGCTGCAGTCACACAATCAATCAATCAATCAATCAATCAGTCAGTAGCTGAACTGGGTTCCACACAGTCACAAAAACAAAACAAAAGAGCCGCAAAAACAAGAACGCAAAATAAATACCAAAAGCAGACAGACCTCAGCGTAACATTCAAAACGGAGCATGTTCGGCTTCTGAAAAAAGTTCGCAAACCAGAACACTTACTTCCGGGTTTGCAGTGTTTGGGTTCTAAGTTGTTTGAGCCAGTGTGGTGTACAGCCAGTGTGGTGTATTGGTTAAGAGCGGTAGACTCGTAATCTGGTGAACTGGGTTCGATTCCCCGCTCCTCCACATGCAGCTGCTGGGTGACCTTGGGCTAGTCACACTTCTCTGAAGTCTCTCAGCCCCACTCACCTCACAGAGTGTTTGTTGTGGGGGAGGAAGAGAAAGCCGCTTTGAGACTCCTTCGGGTAGTGATAAAGTGGGATATCAAATCCAAACTCTTCTCTTCTTCTTCTTCTTCTTCTTCTTCTTCTTCGAGTACCAAGGCGTTCAAGAGCCAAGGTACCACTGTAGTCTGCTGCTTTAAGAAGACTCCACCTGGGCTGGGTTAGCATCCCCTCCTGTTACAGGTGTGTCTGGCTGGAGACAGACCCTAGTTCAGGCATCCCCAAACTTCGGCCCTCCAGATGTTTTGGACTACAATTCCCATCATCCCTGACCACTGGTCCTGTTAGCTAGGGATCATGGGAGTTGTAGGCCAAAACATCTGGAGGGCCGCAGTTTGGGGATGCCTACCCTAGTTCTTAAGAGCTAACAGCGGTGGTCTGCATATTGGGTTTTTTTAGTCCAACCATCATAGAATCATAGAATCAGAGTTGGAAGAGACCACAAGGGCCATCCAGTCCAACCCCCTGCCAAGCAGGAAACACCATCAAAGCATTCCTGACAGGTGGCTGTCAAGCCTCTGCTTAAAGACCTCCAAAGAAGGAGACTCCACCACACTCCTTGGCAGCAAATTCCACTGTCGAACAGCTCTTACTGTCAGGAAGTTCTTTCTAATGTTTAGGTGGAATCTTCTTTCTTGTAGTTTGAATCCATTGCTCCGTGTCCGCTTCTCTGGAGCAGCAGAAAACAACCTTTCTCCCTCCTCTACATGCCATCCCTTTATATATTTGAACATGGCTATCATATCACCCCTTAACCTTCTCTTTTCCAGGCTAAACATACCCAGCTCCCTAAGCCGTTCCTCATAAGGCATCGTTTCCAGGCCTTTGACCATTTTGGTTGCCCGCCTCTGGACACGTTCCAGCTTGTCAGTATCCTTCTTGAACTGTGGTGCCCAGAACTGGACACAGTATTCCAGGTGAGGTCTGACCAGAGCGGAATACAGTGGTACTATTACTTCCCTTGATCTAGATGCTATACTCCTATTGATGCAGCCCAGAATTGCATTGGTTTTTTAGCTGCTGCATCACACTGTTGACTCATGTCAAGTTTGTGGTCTACCAAGACTCCTAGATCCTTTTCACTTGTACTGCTCTCAAGCCAGGTGTCACCCATCCTGTATTTGTGCCTTTCATTTTTTTTGCCCAAGTGTAGTACTTTACATTTCTCCCTGTTAAAATTCATCCTGTTTGCCTTGGCCCAGTTCTCTAATCTGTTAAGGTCATTTTGAAGTGCGATCCTGTCCTCTGGGGTATTAGCCACCCCTCCCAATTTGGTGTCAAAATTCTCTGATCAAGCAGGTGCTGAAGCACGGGTAGGGTGGGTTGTGGGGAAAACCCACCGTTCCCTCACACTAACTTCAATTTCCTTTAAAAGAAAAAGAAAAAAAAGAGACCAGGCCAAATCTGCCATTATACCTTTTCTCATCTTACTCCACTGCCTTGGCAAAATAAAGTTGCCTTCATTTTGCTGTTGATCTTTCTCCTTCTCATCTCTGCACTGAGATAATACCGCATTTATTTAACTCTCTGTTTATTTATAGATCTCCCATCTGCTGTGTCCCCCCCTCTATTTTGTTTTCCTCGCCTTCCTTTCCATTTCTTTCCCTCCCACACTCCATAAGCTATTAATCATTTTGACAGTCTCAGCGATGGCCTTTATTTCCTTGAGGGAGCCAAGAAATGTCTATTGGCACCTTTCTGACACTCACATTCTCCCACCAATGAGCCTCGACGTTTGTGCTAGATTGACACATTTGCGAATCGGGGGGAAAACCTTGATCATTGCAAACTGGGAAACCGGGGGGTATGGAGACAACTGGGCTGGTTGCCATACGTATGGACCACTTTGAGGCCCCGTGCGTGTCTCTTTCCATTTCATTTCTTCAAAGTCATTCCAATGTCATTCCTTGCTTTTGCTGCCCAAGCTTGATCGAAGGGATCTGTGTTTGCTGTGTTAGTGCTGGGGGGAGTTAATGTGCACCGAGTTTACATGGAAATTGAGCAGAGTTGGAGATTTGATCGACCCACTGACCGAAATGCAAGGAGTTGAGGTGTTGCTAAAGAGTGGCAAGCGAAATGGTCCTTCTAGTCTGCGGAAGTTCTCCTTGACCTCCCAGCTTGACTGATTCCAGCCCAATCTCCCCAGGAGATGCTACAGGATAATGGCCGACGTGGGGATTCAGGGCACAGTCCGACAATGGCTGCGCTCCTTTATCTCAGGTCGGGGACAGAGAGTGGCGCTAGGGAATGAGTTGTCTCCGCGGCAATCCTTGGTGTGTGGAGTCCCTCAAGGTGCAATCCTTTCCCTGATGCTTTTTAACATCTTTATGCGCCCTCTCGCCCAGATTGTCCGGAGCTTTGGACTGGGCTGTCATCAATATGCTGGTGACACCCAGCTCTATCTGTTGATGGACAGCCGTCCTGACTCGGCCCCAGACACACTGACTAGATGCCTGGAGGCTGTGGCTGGATGGATGCGTGGGAGCCGGTTGAAGTTAAATCCTTCGAAGACAGAGGTCCTCTGGCTGGGTCGGGACGACATGGGGTTGGGGGGCCTACTCCCACCTCTTGCGGGGGCTCAATTAGTGCCAGCGCCTTCTGTCAAGAGTCTGGGTGTAACCTTCGACACCTCCCTTTCCATGGAGGCGCAGGTTGCAGCCACTGCAAAGGCGGCATTTTCCCATCTCCGCTGTATCAGGCAGTTGGTCCCCTACCTCTCTCGCCCTGACCTGGCCACAGTGATCCATGTGACGGTCACCTCCAGACTAGATTATTGTAACTCGCTCTACACGGGGCTGCCCCAGAAATTCCAGCAGGTGCAGAATGCCGCGGCGAGGCTCCTTACGGGGTCTTTGCCGCGGGATCACATTCATCCAGTGCTCTACCAGCTGCACTGGCTCCCGGTGGAGTACAGGATCAGGTTTAAGGTGTTGGTTTTGACCTTTAAAGCCCTACGCGGCCTAGGACCCTTGTATCTAAGGGACCGCCTCTCCTGGTATGCCCCGGGTAGGACCTTGAGGTCCTCAAATAATAACATCTTGGAGATCCCGGGCCATAAGGATGTCAGGCTGGCAGCAACTAGGGCCAGGGCCTTCTCGGTTCTGGCCCCGACATGGTGGAACGGTCTGCCGCAAGAGACCAGGGCCCTGTGGGACTTGGCATCTTTCCGCAGGGCCTGCAAGACGGAGCTGTTTCGCCTGGCCTTTGGGTTATTTGGAGTTTAATCCTGACGTTTTATGCCTTTTGGGTTTTTGTGGTGGGCTGCTTAAAATGAGCCAGCATTTTAAATTTTAATTGTATTTTAATCTGCATTTTAACCGATTGTCTTGTGTTTTGTTGTGGTTTTTATGATTGTTAGCCGCTCTGAGCCCGCTCTTGGCCGGGAAGGGCGGGGTACAAATAAAAGTTTATTATTATTATTATTATTATTATTATTATTATATTCAACCGCCACGCTAACCAGCAAAAAACAAAAGGTAAACACCTTTACGAAGAGTGAGGACATCCCTGCCAGTCAATGCCTCTTGATGTGAACCCAAACAGAAACAAATTGAACCCATGCTGATGTGAGCAGCTGGGGGGTGGGAACACATGGAGGGAGCAACTTCTCTGCACTCTGAAGTAGCCATGTTAGCACACCCTTCAATGGGAGCATGTGGACATGGCAATTGTGCTGGTCATCTTTCACCACTAAAATTTTTGTTATTGCTGCTGCTGCTTTTTTATGTTCTGCCATCTCGGACTCAGGTACGTTAGTAAAAAACAACAGCTATTTGAATGCACTATAAACATACGACACCAGATGGCGCCAGAGAGCAGAACATTTTTAAAGGTGATTTTCCATAGATATTTTTTTTTCTTTTGTTATAACGATCTAATTTCTGACTTATTTATAGTGTTCCCCCCTGTCTATATCCACCCCTTGACTCCAACAGTCAGAAATAGAATCATAGAATTGTAAAGTTGGAAGGGACCCTGAGGATCATCAACCTCCTGCTATGCAGGAATATGCAGATAGAAGAAGAAGTGGTGTTTGGATTTGATATCCCGCTTTATCACTACCTGAAGGAGTCTCAAAGCGGCTAACATTCTCCTTTCCCTTCGTCCCCCACAACAAACACTCTGTGAGGTGAGTGGGGCTGAGAGACTTCAGAGAAGTGTGACTAGCCAGCAGCTGCATGTGGAGGATAGCGATCGAACCGGCAACCCTGGAGTTCTCAGAACCATGCTCTAAAATTTAACTAAGCTATCCAGGCAAGACCCAATCACATATAAAAACAATCCTTGGCTTAGTCTGTCCAACAAAGTACAGTGGTACCTCGGGATACAAACACTTTGGGTTACAGACTCTGCTAACCTGGAAGTAGTACCTCGGGTTAAGAACTTTACCTCAGGATGAGAACAGAAATCGTGTGCCACCGCTGGTGGCAGTGGGAGGCCCCATTAGCTAAACTGGTACCTCAGGTTAAGAACGGTTTCAGGTTAAGAACGGACCTCCGGAACGAATTAAGTTCATAACCAGAGGTAACACTGCATATACGATCTAGTTGTTGGAATACTGTTGAAAGTCTATTTGAAATATACAGTCTTTTAGGACATCAATGTTTTTGATATGTTATTCACTATTGTACAGGTTGATATTGGAGCGTCTAAATCACAGACCCTCCAAGTACATTAGGAGTATGTTGTTTCTACGGAAAAAGGTAAATCCCTTTTCTATCCAGAAACAGTTTACTTGAAAGCATATCCTTTTAAATGCAGACTGGATCTGTCAGGGCTAGGGATGACTGAATGTGCCAATTTAGGTTTCTCTCAGTTTTTCATTTTTCCAGTCTTAAGTTCTCGGCATCTTTGATTTTTCTCTTTCTCCGTGAAAATTCATCAGCATTTAGTGTGGTTTTCTCTTAATATGCACATTTTTGTATGTGTGCATTTTTGCAAAGCATTCCCTGTCCCCTATGTTTTTAGCTGTCCTTATTTTATCTGTGGAGACGCAGGTGGCGCTGTGGGTTAAACCACAGAGCCTAGGGCTTGCCGATCAGAAGGTCGGCAGTTCGCATCCCCGCAATGGGGTGAGCTCCCGTTGCTCGGTCCCTGCTCCTGCCAACCTAGCAGTTCGAAAGCACATCAAAGTGCAAGTAGATTAATAGGTACCGCTCTGGCGGGAAGGTAAACGGCGTTTCCGTGCGCTGCTCTGGTTCGCCAGAAGCGGCTTTGTCATGCTGGCCACATGACCTGGAAGCTGTACGCCGGCTCTCAGCCAATAAAGCGAGATGAGCGCCGCAACCCCAGAGTCGGACACGACTGGACCTAATGGTCAGGGGTCCCTTTACCTTTACCTTTATTATAGAATCATAGAATTGTAGAGTTGGAAGGGACCCTGAGGTCTATCCAGTCCAGCGCCCTGGGATGCAGGAATCTCAGCTAAAGCATCCATGGCAGATGCCCATCCAACCTCTGCTCAAAATCTTCCAAGGAAGGAGAGCCCTCCACTTTCCAAGGGAATCCATTCCACTGCCGAACAGCTCTTAGTGGCAGAAAGTTCTTCCTGGCGTTTAGTCGGAATCTCCTTTCTTGTAACTTGAATCCATCGGCTCCTCCAGAGCAGGAGAGAACAAGCTAGCTCCATCTTCCATGTAACGGTCCTTTAGATAGTTGAACATGGCTATCGGTCATACTGGGGGGGGGGGGGAATTCTGTGCAAGAACCCACTATCTCTATAATGCATATGAACCGGGGGAAATTCAGCTAAAAATCCCGAGACCAGAGGGAGGTAAGGGTGCAAAAAGTATAAATTTGGAGTGGAAATTAGCTTGAAGTAGGCAAAGGGATAAGATTATAGGGAAGGAGCAGAAGTACCAAGAGGCTGAGGTTTGGAAAAAGGATTAGAGTAAGCAAATTGATTCTGTATTTTATGATGATTTAAAATGATGTTTGTGTTATATGATGATTTAAAATTTATGAGTATGAAAACTGTCAGAGAGGAATGACAATGAATTCAACAGAGAGGGACTTGAGGAAGTCAACCGAAATATGAAATTGAGGATGAAGGAATGCCTGGCCCACAGAACGGGGCCAGGCCCAAGCAATGATGTTAATACTGTTATTAAGGTTAAATGCACAATGATTTACCTACCCCTGTGAGAGAGGGGGATGAATGTTGCTTCCCACAGTGAGAGGGGGGGGAAGTATGGAAATTTAACCGATATGTTATGTTATGTGCTTAAAATTGTAAAACCAATAAAAAAAATTTGAAAAAAAAATTATATAATGCATATGAACCAAACCTTTGTTTTCCTGCCTTGACAGCGTTCTGGGCATGTGCAGAGTGCAGCAGACCCCCAAAGTTTAAAGGCCGAGTTTCTTTCCCCTTTGTTTGCTGACAATCTTTCAGCATTTCCCTCCCTGGCTGCAAATGCCGGGCAGTTGACCCCCACTGGTGGCAGTGGGGAAAATGCCTGACATTGAGGCCAGCACTACTTTGTTCCACATTGCTGGGGATATTGATTTTGTGCCTCAGGCACTAAACAGCAGCATTTAAAGAGTAGGTTGTGGGCGTTTGGCATGCCTGCCATTGTTGTTCTGGGGAAGCAATATTTCTCAGCTCAGCAGAATCACGGGGGACAGAGGCCGACACAGGCAGCGTGTTTGTAAAGGCTGCGGGAGACATGGTGGTTTGTGGTTTCGCTAAAGGGCTGTGCAAAATATTATTATTATGTGAGAGACTGCTGGTGTCCTTCTACCGAGGCTCCATAGAGAGCATTCTTATATGTACTGTATTTGTGCTTGGTTCTCCAGCTGCACAGCCAGGGAGAAGAAGGTACTTCAGAAGGTCATAACCACAGCCCAAAATATTATTGGTCATCCTCTCCCAACTTTGGAAGAACTATACAGTTCCCGTTGCCTTAAAAAGGTAAACAATATTTCAAAGGATCCATCTCGTCCAGGATATAGTCTCTTTGCACCACTGCCTTCGGGTAGAAGATATAGAACAATTAGATCAAGAACAAATAGATTGAAGAACAGTTTCTACCCAAGAGCTATAACCATCTTAAATGCTGTAACCAGATAATATGACCTTGGAGAGCTGTGATGGGTGTATGTGTGTACATGTGTGGCTTTTTTTTGGTGTGTGTGTGTTTTGTGCTGTTTTTTTCTTTTTCTTTCTGGTTTTTACAGGATGGCATGCAATTTCGTTGCACTTGTATAGTGTTGTGCTTGTACTTGTGCAATGACAATAAATAAATTATCATAATTATCTTATCTATTATTATTATTATTATTATTATTATTATTATACAGTGGTACCTCTAGTTATTATACAGTAGTACATCTGGTCAGACTCCCTGGAAAAGACCCTGATGTTGGGAAAGATTGAAGGCACAAGGAGAAGGGGACGACAGAGGACGAGATGGTTGGACAGTGTTCTCGAAGCTACTAACATGAGTTTGACCAAACTGCGGGAGGCAGTGGAAGACAGGAGTGCCTGGCGTGCTCTGGTCCATGGGGTCACGAAGAGTCGGACACGACTAAATGACTAAACAACAACACCTCTAGTTAAGAACTTAATTCGTTCCAGAGGTCCCTTAATAATAATAATAATAATATTTATTATTATTATTATTATTTATTATTATTTATACCCCGCCCACCTGGCTGGGCATCCCCAGCCACTCTGGGCGACTTCCAACAGAATATTAAAATGCAATAGTCTATTAAACATTAAAAGCTTCCTTAAACAGGGCTACCTTCAGATGTCTTCTAAAAGTCTGGTAGTTGTTTTTCTCTTTGACATCTGGCGGGAGGGCATTCCACAGGGTGGGTGCCACTACCGATAAGGCCCTCTGCCTGGTTCCCTGTAACTTGGCTTCTCGTAGTGAGGGAACCGCCAGAAGGCCCTCGGCACTGGACTTCAGTGTCCGGGCTGAACGATGGGGGTGGAGACGCTCCTTCAGGTATACTGGACCGAGGCCAAAAGGAATACAGGCACTGCCTCTTTCTCTTGTATGAACTCTGCCTTTGAACAAATCTCTGTATGTGTGCCATATCCTCCAACGAGTGCTATTTTTCTAGAAAAAGAGGTGCCGGAACTCACCGCAAACACTTGTTCTCTTATAATGGCAATGGCGCCCGCCTGAGAGGTGCCGGAACTCAGGTCCGGTGAGTCCCGGCTGCAAGAAAGCCCTGCCTCCAACATTTCTCCGATGAAAACAGCAATGTCCTATTCCATACCCTCCAACAGTTCTCGGGTGAAAATGGAGATGCCCCCTCCAACAGTTCTCCCATGAAAATAGGGACCTCCTAAGGAAAAGCAGGACGTTCCAGGATCACATCAGAAACTGGGATGGCTTCTGTAGATCCGGGACTGTCCCTGGAAAATAGGGACACTTGGAGGGTCTGCATACACAGAGATACAATAATATCACAGACACAGGAAAGACCTCCCTTCCAAAAGCCATTTCATTGACTGTAAAATAAATCATTGCGGTCAGATCTTTCCTCAGTCATAGAAATTTCTGATAACTTAGGAAAGGATTCCTTAAAGAATCCCACCAGATGCCAACCTCTGAGTATTTTGTGGTTTTTAGAGCTGTCTAATGTCAAGGACACAGGTGGCGCTGTGGGTTAAAGCCTAGGACTTGCCGATCAGAAGGTCGGTGGTTCAAATCCCCGCGATGGGGTGAGCTCCCGTCGCTCGGTCCCTGCTCCTGCCAACCTAGCAGTTCGAAAGCATGTCAAAGTGCAAGTAGATAAATAGGTACCACTCCGGCGGGAAGGTAAACAGTGTTTCCGTGTGCTGCTCTGGTTCTCCAGAAGCGGCTTTGTCATGCTGGCCACATGACCCGGAAGCTGTCTGTGGACAAACGCAGGCTCCCTCAGCCTATAGAGCGAGATGAGCACTGCAACCCCACAGTCGTCCACGACTGGACCTAACGGTCAGGGGTCCCTTTATCTTTTAATGTCAAGGAAACAAGTCAAAACAAAATAAAAAATAAAAAAGTTCCTTCCAGTAGCACCTTAGAGACCAACTAAGTTTGGTCTTGGTATGAGCTTTCGTGTGCATGCACACTTCTTCAGAAAGCTCATACCCAGAACAAACTTAGTTGGTCTCTAAGGTGCTACTGGAAGGAATTTTTTATTTTTTTATTTTGTTTTGACTATGGCAGACCAACACAGCTACCTACCTGTGAAAGGAAACAAGTGTTCTTTTTATTTCAGATGCTGAGGTGAGACAGAGGAGCCCCGTAGAATCATCTGCAGTGGCTTCTTGTAAGACTTGAGTTTCATTGTGTTTCATGAGCTTCAGGTGCCTGGAAAAGGAATCTACATCTCTGTAACAATACTGCACGGCATAAATGCCATCTCCTAATCCAGGATCCTGACCATGTCTCAACTTTCCATTGTAGAGTGAGCAGATTCTTTAAGCTCTGGTTAAGGAGAAAAATCTGAACTTGAAGATCTATCTGATTTCTCCTTTCATGACCCAGCAATCTGGAGATGCTGGAGAACCTCTCCTGTTTTCTAACATCTGAATTTTTTTTTTGACTCTGTAAACCAGAGATGGGGTATCAGTGCCCCCCCCTCTGATGTTGCTGGACTACAACTCCCATCATTCCTGATCATTGGTCATGTTTGGCGGTTCTAGCAGGGGAGCGCAGCTATCGGTACACTCCTATCTGGGATGGTCGTCTTCTTCCACCGAGCCTACAGTATTCCACCACTATGTGGAATACCGCAGGCTCCTTACAGCCGCTAGGTTAAACGTTCTGGAATCGGCGGTTTTGTGGGGAAGGTTCAGGGGAGTCCCATACGCCCAGAGTCTTTGCCCCTGTGCTCTGGGAGTGGTTGAGTCAACTGAACATATTCTTTTGATCTGCCCATTCTATGCAGATCTTAGACAAAAACTTATAGCTCCACTCCTATGCCAACATAGCCCAGTAGACAGAGAAAGACTGGTTTTGTATTTGCTGAACAAGTTCACTGGAACAACAACCTTCTCGGTGGCCAAATTTCTTTTTTTGGCTTTTAAGCGTCGTCAGGCTAAAATTGACTGTATTGACACGGGTCTAAATGTATAATATACTTCTCGCTGTTTCTAAGTGTCACGCTTTTCCAGATGTTTAGACGTTTTAACTTTTGTATGGATAATATGTGCTTTCCGACTGACGGCCGAATAAATTTTATTGATTTTATTGATTGATCATTGGTCATGCTGGCTGGGGTTGATGGGAACTGGAGTGGAACAACATCTGGGGGGGGGGGGGCAAAGGTTCTCCAACCCAACCCAACCCTGCTTTCAACCTTCATTATATTTCAAAAATTTGAGTGAATCTCTAGGGTTCTCTTGCAATGGTCATATCAATATCATAAACTTCTCTCCTTTTGGTCTTATGATTAATGTATGCAGTGCCTTTAATGCGCACAGCTCTTTGTCTTAATTGTCCTCAGAATAGTTGCATAACAACAACATCCTGCGGCTCCATGGACAGTTGTGGGTCCAAAATGACCTCCAGGCTGTGCACCCAGTCCTTTTTGGGCACAGTTACCCCCAGTGTTTTTTTCCCTGAAAAAAAAAAGTTTAGAGGTACTGTCAGGGATCTGCCCACCCCTGCCAGTCCAGCCCTGAGTGCATACAGGGACCCGCAGCCTGTGTTAACGACAGATTCATATTCGAGTGAATCTGGCAGCACCTCTTCGGGGGAGGAGCAGTTAGTGGCTGGGAGCCAGGGAGTGCCAGGTGTCTAGGGAGTTGCTGAGAGACCTGGCACCACCCAGCAGACTCGCTCGGAGGGGGAGGCGTCAGTTCCGGCGCCTATGTCACGTAGGAGAAGGCGGCAATTCAGGATGCCAAGGCTTTGGTGTTGGCACCAAAACAGAAGGGAGGCACTTCCGGATTCTGCTAGTGACTGAGCAGACATGATAAACTGAAGTCTGCACTGTAAATAGCTTTGCACAAAATAAAGAGACTTAAAGACAAGATGGCTTGGTCTTACTATTGAACAACCGATAAGAGAATCTGACAGGTACTCAAGAATTTTTGACTCAAGAAAATCACCGTTTTTAGTTCAAATTGGGAAAAATAAATACTGCAAATGGACAAAAGGACAAAGATTCACCAAATGTTTAGGGGTATGTGTACCCATGCATCTCCCCATAAAAAAGCACTGGTTACCCCCATTTAGGACCAGGGAGTCATCCCCCCAACTGCCTGCCCCTGTTTCCCAAAAACAGTACTTCTGTCTTATAAAGTAGATGCCAGTTTCCCTCATTTTACAGATAAGAGAGAACAATTTAGGGATATTGTGGGATTTAAAGTGGAATCAATGCCCAGATTTGCTGCACTGCCGGAGCTTACCCTGAGTCTATGCCCTGGGAGTGCATTTGCTTGCCTGTCCGTTGCTGAGACCAGCTTCTCTGCGGAAAGGCTGCCCTCCAAGAGACAGTTCGCTGTTCCTATAGGTGTAACACTGCCGTCTCAATTTTAAATGCGTGACCTTGCATTTGAATGCATTAAGTTATGTCTCGAAATTGGCTAGGCTCCCCCAATGCTTAATTTCCTTTATAAAAATGTATGAGGCAAGGTGTGCAAGGTCACCGGCAGAAACGCTTCCCTCTAGGAACAATATATGGCTCGGAGAGAGATTTCGACCTACGGAACTTTATCATATCTGCGTATTGGCAAGCGTGGCTGGCTGAATTGCTTCAGCAAATCCGTAAGCGCTGCTAAGGAGAGCCCAATTCTGGCTCCCGGCTGCAAATCTGAGGGGTTTTTTTTATTCCTAATTTCTCCCTCCTTTGCAGAAAGCCTGACCACTTGGTTGTACGCAGCCAGCCATTGACCATGAGGTCATAGCTGTCAACTTTCGGATTTGAAAATAAGGGATTTTTTCCAAACTTTCAGATTTGAAAATAAGGGATGCCGCGAGGGCTGTGCAATGGCACCAAGTAGCCTCGCCACCCTGCGCTCCAGAGGCTGCGCACGAACGGGAGAGCGAAAGAGCGAGCGCATAGACGGCAGGCAGGCTGTCTGTCTGGTTGGGCGTGAGGGTCTGGCTGCACAAGGCATGCAAGCTCCGCCCCCAGTCGGTCTCAGACTCCTTATTGGCAGCCGAGCAACGCAGCTGAGGAGCCTCCCTGGCCGACAGGGAGGGAGAGGAGCTGCTTCCTTTGAAATCCGGGAAATTTAAGGGATATCAACAATCCAGGATAGCAGTGGGAAACGGCATTGGAATAAAGGAGTTTCCCACCAAAAAAGGGAGGGTTGACAGCTATGCATGAGGTAGCTTAGCGACCACTTGCATAACTGCCAACCGACCTGCACATGGTAAGAAATAGATGGAAGTGGCAAAATTCTCATGCCTTGGAACTGCGTTGACAGCTTATCCGGTGTTTATCTTGTAATGGAAGAGGAATGTGTTTTTGCAGTTTTCTCCTTCCGTTCAGAAGAGGGCAGTGCAGCTCCTTGTCAAGTTCAAAGTAGAAATCCAGTCAATCTCAGGCAGGGGTCAGCAACCTTTTTCAGCCGTGGGCCGGTCCACCATCCCTCAGACCATGTGGTGGGCCGAACCTTTTTTGGGGGGGGGGCGGGGGGGAATGAACAAATTCTTATGCCTCACAAATAACCCAGAGATGCATTTTAAATAAAAGGACATGTTCTACTCATGTAAAAACACGCTGACTGTCCGTGGGCCGGATTGAGAAGGCGATTGGACCACATCCGGCCTCTGGGCCTTAGGTTGCCTACCCCTGGTCTCAGGCATGACAAACTTAGTTGCTACATCTCCTGCAGGCCCACCCCTGTAGAGATGGGCAGACCCACCCAACACATTTAAAACATATTCAGCACATATTCAGAACACATGACTACCCCTCCCGCCAATATATATATATATATATATATATATATATATATATATATATATATATATATATATATATATCTCCCCGGGAGCTGTAGTTTGTTAAGGTTCTGGAAATAATAATAATAATAATAATAATAATAATAATAATAATAATTTATTATTATTTGTACCCCGCCCATCTGGCTGGGTCTACCCAGCCACTCTGGGCGGCTTCCAGCAAACATTAAAATACATTAACTCCATGAGGGGAAAACTCCAGACCAACTGACCACAGATTCGTAAGACTTATTACAAAGGAATTTCAGAAATAGACTGGAAAGAGAAGTTGCTGAATTGCAACTGATTACCAAACTTAAAACCATGGAGAGACCTGGTCTGAATAGAGACATTGGATTCTTATCTTATTATACACGATAAAGCTATTTTTAGCCATCTCACCCCTTGCTTTTTCCTGTAAGACCAATTGCAGTTGTTAACAGTTGTCAACAGGTGTGCATGCACACGAAAGCTCATACCAATAACAAACTTAGTTGGTCTCTAAGGTGCTACTGGAAGGAATTTTTTTACGGCTGCCTACCTGTAACTGACCCCTGCGGTACTCGATTAAGCCTCAGGAAGCAGGAAAATATGTGCTTCATACGACAGAAGATAGCGAAATCTTTGCAAGTATTAACCGGAAGGATGGTATGGTTTGTTTCCATGATAACCCAGAGAAGTGCGACAATCTGGCAATGCTTCACAATATCGATCAGGAGATGTTGAAATGTACAGAGCTTGACGAAACGCTGAAAGCCACGGATCAGGAGATCACTGAGAGCCCTTGGTTTGGGCAGAAGTGTATATGGGCTGCCAGGAAGACAAATCAGGAAGCAAACCGTTCGGTTATTCTTGAAAATCACATTTTACTTGCTACTCTGTTGTAGAGCAACAGAAAAAAAACACCACAGAACAAAAAAATAACTAAGGAGAACCACCTTTAGGATCAGAGTGTTGAAAAAAAGAACTGCTTCACCTGGACATTGAGCTAAATTAAAATGATGTCTTCTTGGTACCGTGTGATTCCTAAAACATTCTTGCAAGGAAAGGGAAAATCTCATTCTGTGGTGGATCTATCTTGAGGTTAACATCGTTAATGCATTTTTTTTTTTTTTTTAAAGAATGGCAGAAAAGCTTTCCCAGATAGAAAATCAGGCCAAAAGAGTAATGGTACGCTCTGTTCCATTGTTTTCTTTTCGCAGAGCTCTGGCCCTGATTCTCCTTCCTATTTGGGCGAATTTAGACCACTTTGGGGGACGACGACGCGGTGGCGCTGTGGTCTAAACCACAGAGCCTAGGGCTTGCCGATCAGAAGGTCGGCTGTTTGAATCCCCGCGACGGAGTGAGCTCCCGTTGCTCGGTCCCTGCTCCTGCCCACCTAGCAGTTCGAAAGCACCTCAAAGTGCAAGTAGATAAATAGGTACCGCTCCGGCGGGAAGGTAAACGGCGTTCCCGTGCGCTGCTCTGGTTCTCCAGAAGCGGCTTAGTCATGCTGGCCACATGACCCAGAAAAACTGTCTGCGGACAAACGTTGGCTCCCTCAGCCTTTAAAGCGAGATGAGCGCCGCAACCCCAGAGTCGTCCGCGACTGGACCTAATGGTCAGGGGTCCCTTTACCTTTAGACCACTGGGAGCTGCTGGAAAGCTTATCATGAGGCCTTCACCTGTTCCTCCTTAAGTCCAGTGTTGTTCCCTGAGTTTTTATACTACTGCAGAGGGGGTGTAAGGCTGAGTTTTAACTGCAAACCTGGAGAGGCTACAGGCTTCTGCTTTTACATGACTGTCGCTGGTCATCTAACCTCACTACCCCCCTCCACTCCTCCAGCCTCGGGGGTTTGACGCAGGCCCAGCAGCCATGGCGTCCGAGATGCTCACATCTTAGGGCTTCATCTGCCTGGGCTGCTGTGGGCGTTATGGATGTTTTGCCTCCTTTGCAGAGTGGCTCAAAGTGGTTGTGGTAAAATGTAATCAAGTGGAAAATTGCAGTGCATATAAACACATATGGCACTCAATGACTGGGCATTAGCCACAGTGACTGCAGGCAGGGAGAGGGGAAAAAAATTATAAACATTTCCCAGCAAGTTGCAGAATCTTAAAAAACAATCAGATATTAGCAATTTAATGGGGTGATTCGGGGAGGCAGTGGGCCTTGCTTCGGAATGAGAATTCATGCAGCTTCACTGACAGGATTACTCAGCCACGCTCAACAAGGCCTGTCTTTCTGCGCCAGGCAGTTGCCAGAGGTTCCCAATGCGCCAGCAGGTACCTGTGGCAAAAGCGGGGAGCCACCAGGCAGGCAAGCAATTTTGGCCCTGAGCAGCTAGAAGGCTGGTCTCTGAATTTCGGTCACCTGAGCTTATAGGTCAGCCTAACAGGGGCGTCAGGTGCCTAGCGACAAATGCCTGGGTATGCAGGGTCCTCACAGCACATGAAGGTAAAAAAAGAAGAAGGTAAAGGACCCCTGGGCGGTTACATCCAGTCAAAGGCGACTATGGGGTTGTGGCGTTCATCACGGTTTCAGGCTGAGGGAGTCGGCATTTGTCCACAGACAGCTTTCCGGGTCATGGCCAGCAGGACTAAACCGCTTCTGGTGCAACGGGACACCGTGATGGAAACCAGAGTGCAAGCAAGCGCCATTTACCTTCCTGCCGCATCGGTACCTATTTATCTACTTGTGCTGGCATGCTTTCAAACTGCTAGGTTGGCAGGATCTGGGACAGAGGCAACGGGAGCTCACCCCATCGCTGGGATTCGAACCGCCAACCGTCTGATTGGTAAGCCTAAGAGCAGGGGCGTCTTACCAATAGAGACTAGTGTCGCGGGGCGCCGGGGCGCCAAGTTCTGGAGGGTGCCAGGGAAGAGGCGGAGGCTGGACGTGGCGCCTCCTGGCATCAGATCGCCGCCCTCGCCCGCCTCTGCATGAAGCAGCCAGCTGAGCCAGGAGGCGCCGCTTCCAGCCTCTGCCTCTTCCTGCTGGAGGAGCCACCCTCCAGCCTCTGCCCACCTCCTCCAGCCCCGCCGGCAGTGGGGGGGACGGACGGACGGAGGGAGCTTTGCACCACTGCGCCGGATATGCTTAAGATGGCCCTGCCTAAGAGGCTCAGTGGTTTAGACCAGTGTTTCTCAACCTTTTCTTGGCAAAGGCACACTTTTTTCATTAAAAAAATATCGCGGCACACCACCCACAAAATGGCAGCGGCAACGTCGCTATGGTAACGGAAATCACGGAGTTATTTCACAGCCGGCGAGCGGAGCGCGGGGGACGGAACAAAGGGCGGAGCTGGAGCCGGGACTCCTGGGTCCTTGCCGAGGCTGGTGTGCGAGCCTGCCAGGCAAGCGCCCAGGCTTGGAAGGCAGCGGCGGGAGTCGCGGGAGGCTTCTCAGGTGGCTGGCGGTTGGAGCGGTCGCAGAGCGCTCCTCCTTTTAGGGTGGTGGCCATTTTGGCGGGTGGCAGCCGGAGCCCGACACAGCAGGCAATGTTTCGCGGCACAGTGTTGAAAAACACTGGTTTAGACCACAGCGCCATCTGCGCTTAAGGACTTGACTGCCCATCTTTGAACAGGTAGACCAGGGGTCACCAACCTTTCAGGGTCCCATGGTCCCATTTGCAAGCACCACAACCACGCAGCCACAACCAAGCACACAATGCAATCTGGTCTATTGGCTGCAATAAAATGCTTTTTCCAGACTCAGCTTCCGCTGGGGAGGGGGACCCTCTGTAGATACATGGCTTGCCGGCAGGCACCATTTTGGCTAGCCCTGAGGTAGGCGGTGTATCCGCGGTGCAAATCAGAGCCTAAAATGCACCCTGTTGTTTTTGTTTCCCGATGGGTCATCGATGAAGTCTTTAGATCCTTTGCAATGTGTGTGCATCGTTTATGAATCCGGGGGAAGGCAGGTTTTAAATGCAGAAGATAACAGTGGCTTTTCGTGCGTTGACATGCACACGTCCCTCTGCCAAACTCCAGAAGGGTTGTGCGAGAGGGCAAGCCAGCTGGCATCTGTGGGGGGCTTTCTGTGCCCAGGAAGGAATGACTTTACACAAGGATGGGAAATAAAGCAACCCAAAGGAAGGTGGGGTGTGTGGGGAAAAGAACAAAAGACCGTCATAGGGTCCGAGCTTGGATTACTAATTTGACAGTTCTTCTCATGTTATAGAGCATGGGTAGGCAAACTAGGCCCGGGGGCCAGATCCAGCCCAATCGCCTTCTCAATCCGGCCGCGGATGGTCCGGGAATCAGTGTGTTTTTACATGAGTAGAATGTGTGCTTTTATTTAATATGCATCTCAGGGTTATTTGTGGGGCTGCCTGGTGTTTTTACATGAGTAGAATGTGTCCTTTTATTTAAAATGCATCTCTGGGTTATTTGTGGGGCATAGGAATTCGTTCATCCCCCCCCAATATAGTCCGGCCCCCCACAAGGTCTGAGGGACAGTGGACCGGCCCCCTGCTGAAAAAGTTTGCTGACCCCTGTTATAGAGGGTAACAGAGTACAGTGGTACCTTGGGGTACAAACACTTCGGGTTACAGACTCCGCTAACCTGGAAGTAGTACCTCGGGTTAAGAACTTTACCTCAGGATGAGAACAGAAATCGCTTGGCGGCGGTGCAGGAGGCCCCATTAGCTAAAGTGGTACCTCAGGTAAGAACGGTTTCAGGTTAAGAACGGACCTGCAGAACAAATTAAGTACGTAACCAGAGGTACCACTGTATGTGAATTGTGGCTTTGTTTCCTACATCACACACCCTAAGAGCCTCATATGTGGTGCTGGGTATCAACATACTCACCATTTCCAAAATCTCTTCTCAAAGTTCTGGTGGGACACTTGGGTAAGTGAACGAGGCGAGTGTACCTGAATGAAAACTGCAGGGCTAAGTTGCCGTAGGGCAGTATGTTGTTGACTCTGGCAGGCGCAGCCCCCCTCCCTCTCCTGGTGTCACTGTCTCATTGGCCTTCTGTACAATGATGACCTCTCATCGCTTGGCACCAGGTGGGCAGTTGGGATGTAACTGCAGTGTGTAGACTAGGGTGGGTGCTGCAGTATACCTGAAGGAGCGTCTCCACCCCCATCGTTCAGCCTGGACACTGAGGTCCAGCTCCGAGGGCCTTCTGAGGTTCCCTCACTGCGAGAAGTGAAGCTACAGGGAACCAGGCAGAGGGCCTTGTCGGTAGTGGCGCCTGCCCTGCGGAACGCCCTCCCACCAGATGTCAAGGAAACAAACAACTATCTGACTTTTAGAAGACATCTGAAGGCAGCCCTGTTTAGGGAATTTTTTATTGTTTGATTTTTTTTATCGTGTTTTTAATATTCTGCTGGGAGCTGCCCAGAGTGGTTGGGGAAACCCAGCCAGATGGGCGGGATATAAATAATAAATTATTATTAAGATTATCTGATCAAGCATGGCCACAGTGGGATTCTTTGCCCCTGTTGCTGAGGCATTCTGCCTTGAACTGTTATCATCAACCTCCCCTCTTCCAAGCCATGTTTTTCTGCTTACTGGTCGTCCCTTAAAGATGGATGCAGTGGTGAGCAGTCAGTGGACTAGGGGGACGAGCCAAGAAGATAAGTAATTTGCCTTCTATCACTGTGCTTGCCTTCTATCACTGTGCTATTGAGAGTGTGCTCACTTATGGCTTATGTGTGCAGTACGGAAGCTGTACTACCAAGGACAGGATGGGGTTGTGCAGAGTGTTAAGGCAGCAGAGAGCATTGTTGGCTGCTCGCTCTCCACCTTAGAGCAGATTTATGCCATGAGGTGCCACAGAAAGGCACTGGACATAGTAAAAGATCCATCGCATCCTGGTCACCGTCTCTTCTCCAGAGCGATCTCGGCCTTGAATGGGAAGCCTGGACTTTGAAGTCATCTAATCTTACCTGTTATGTTTTATCATACTATATGGTTTTAATCAGTGTTTTTGTAGTTGTTTGTTTTTGTGTGGAGTGCCATATCTGGGTGGATGGAGCAGCCAAGTAATTTCGTTGACCCCGAAGGGGACAATGACAATAAATATATTCTATTCTATTCTATTCTATTCTAACTATACAACCTTTAGAAGACATCTGAAGGCAGCCCTGCATAGGGAAGTTTTTATTTATTTATTGAATTTATAAACCGCCTATACCTGGAGGTCTCAGGGCGGTCACAGAATAAAATCAAAATATAAAACCACAAAATACATAATCAAAGTAAAAACAACAACCCCCCCAAAAAACCCCACATTTTAAAAGGGCATGAGATGTCAATCAAATCAACCAAAGGCTGGTTAAAAAGGAACATTTTTGCCTGGCACCTAAAGGTGTATAATGAAGGCGCCAGGCAGACTTCCCTGGGGAGAGCATTCCACAGATGGGGAGCCACTGCAGAGAAGGCCCCGTTCTTGTGTTGCCACCCTCCGGACCTCTTGAGGAGAAGGCACACAAAGAAGGGCCTCAGAAGATGATCTCAGGGTCTGGAAGATTCATATGGAAGGAGATGGTCCTTGAGGTACTGTGGTCCTGAGCCGTTTAGGGCTTTATAGATCAAAACCAGCACTTTGAATTGGGCCCGGAAACTCATTGGTAGCCAGTTCAGTCAAACCAGGATCGGTGTAACATGGTCAAACTGTGTTGCTCCAGTGAGCAACCTAGCCGCTGAATTCTACACTAGCTGAAGTTTTCAAATGTTTAATGTTTTCTTATGTTTTTATATATGTTCAAAGCCTCCCAGAGTGTCTGGGGCAACCCAGTCAAATGGGCGGGTTATAAATATGTTGGTGATGATGGAATTGGACATTAGAGGAATGTTGGAGGGTATGGGAGACTGAGGGTGTGTGTGTGTTCACCAAAGGGAAAACGAACCAATACTGATTTATACACATTAGCAACTTTGTATTAATGTAGAACTCTCCTATGTAGCCGTATATTTTTGCAATGTTTTGTTTAAGTTGTCTGTTTTCGCTTCAGTTTTCTGTCCTGCTTGGAAACATTTTAAAAATACATTAAGCAGTATAGAAATTAAATAATCAATGATCTACAATGACGACTCTCTCATCACATCAGGGCTGAGCTGGGAGACAGGGGGATGATTAAGCAAATCCCTGCGGGTTATGTTTAATTATTGTTCTGTTAATGAGCATGTAACAGTTAATTTTGATTCCGGAAAACAAGTTATTATATTTAGAAAGGACAGTTTCAGAGGAAACACCGGAAGGGAGAGGGGAAAACCTGGCACATGTCTTAGCGCATCTCACAGCTCTGGAACCTGGCAGTATAGGCCCTCTTGAGTTTCATGGGATGGGTTTCCAGGTAAATCGGTGCAGAATTGTGGCTGCAGGCAGCTTTTCTTCAGATGCTGAAGACACAATTTCAAGGAGAGCCTTGGGAAACGCATCCTTGCAGAAGACACCAAGCATTGATCAAGGCTGCCAACAACAGCCATGACAGGTTGGGCAGGGTGGTTACCAGACTACAGGAACACAGAGGAGCTACCTTATACTGAATCAGACTATTGGTCCATCTAGGGTCTCGTTCACACTTCCACTT
Organism: Darevskia nairensis; assembly: GCA_034642065.1. Lineage (NCBI taxonomy): Eukaryota > Metazoa > Chordata > Lepidosauria > Squamata > Lacertidae > Darevskia > Darevskia nairensis. The sequence goes on from JAWWNI010000724.1 coordinate 92,830, forward strand.
GACCCACACTTTCCAGGCATGGGTCTGAGCACTTTTCCCCTTGCCTGCTGCTTTCCCTGGGAAAACCCGTTAGTGCTAAATTGGAGCAAGCGTCAACCCGGAGCAAACCAGAAATGATGTTTGCTCCAACTAAGTGCTAAAGAGTATTTTTATCCTGGTGGGGAAGCAGCAGGACCAGAGGAATGTAGATGAGCCCTAGCTCAGTACAAACTGGTGGTGACTTCCCTGGTTTTCAGATTCTGGGCCCTTTTCATCACAGTCACACAGACACATGCAGTGGGACATGATGCTCAACTCAACTCATTTTATTTCAGCTTTAAGCCCATAGACATAACAACCAAAAACAGAAACCGCACAGTCTGGTTTACAATTGCTAACAGTAAAATAGATTAAAAGGGATACTCAACTGAATAAAATATGATAAAAAGTTAATTAAAATTTCAAGCTGTATATAACAATCCATTGCGTTTCTTAAGTGTCAGAACTGATGTCAGAAATTTTGCCATATGTAGGGTTATAATCGAGTCTGAATCTTGCAACAGAAGAGCAAGGTAAGACTCTCCAAATGCCCCGGTAATTTTTGAGTTAATGGAAGTAATAGAGTCTTTCGGGCGGCAGAATACAAGGGGCAGACAAACACTATGTGATGAAGAGATTCAAACGAATGGTTATCACAGGCACATAAGACCGAAACTTGCCCCTAGAAAATCTATGAAAAAGGACGTTTGAGGGGAATACATTAAACCGTGCTTTAATAAAAGCGAAACGATGACTAGCAATAGAAAGAGTTGATAGATAGGCTGGTACTTGAAGTGGGGGGTACAATGCCCAGGGATGTTGCTTCTGAAAGGTTATGCCAAGCACAACAGCAGCTCAGTGGGTATAAAAACCTAGTCACTGCAGCTGCAAAGGACCTGACCTGACCACAGAGAATGCCTCCGGGAAGAGGAAAGGCAGGGAGGAGCAATACGCTTGCTCTGTCATCTGTAAGACGAACCTGACAAGTGACAGATAATAACACCTGCACCGGAGATGAAAGGCAGAGTCTTCGTCGTCGCCGGCAGACAGAAGGCAGTAACTACACCGCTGCATCTCCATGCTGTAGCCGGGCAGGCGCTGCAGGCGTGATCAGCCAATGACCTGCCAGCCATGCAGCTCCTCCAGAGGTGACAGGCAATAACCGTAAAGCTGTGCAGCCTCTGCGGAAGGGACAGGTAATAATCACCGTACAAACATACACAACTCCGGAGGTGTCAGGCAATAATGGCACAGCCGAGCTGCGGCTGACAGGCCACGTTGCTGACAGGTGTGACAGCTGCTGCCGTCGGAGGGGAAAGGCAATCCCACCCTGGCCACATCCCAGTTCTTCCCTCTGATCGGAAGCTCCTCCGCTTGGAAAGGAAACAGGCACACAGAGAGAAAAAAGCGCACACCCCAAAGTGAATAAAAGACTCCATCCCTCACAAGGTTCATGTTTCAGTAAGTCCGCTCACCTTCTTGGCGCAGCGGTGTTGCAGGATATAATAATAATTTATTATTTGTACCACGCCCATTTGGCCGGGTCTCCCCAGCCACTCTGGGTGGCTTCAAACAAATATCAAAATACATTAACATATCACAGATTAAAAACTTCCCTAAACAGGGCTGCCTTCAAGTATTTTCTAAAGGTCATGTAGTTGTTGATCGCTTTGTCCTCTGATGGGAGGGCGTTCCACAGGGCGGGCGCCACTACTGAGAAGGCACTCTGCCTGGTTCCCTGTAGCTTTGCTTCTCGCAGTGAGGGAACCGCCAGAAGGCCCTCGGCGCTGGACCTCAGTGTCCGGGCTGAACGTTGGGGGTGGAGACGCTCCTTCAGGTATACAGGACCGAGGCCGTTTAGGGCTTTAAAGGTCAGCACCAACACTTTGAATTGTGCTCGGAAACGTACTGGGAGCCAGTGTAGATCTCTCAGGACCGGTGTTATGTGGTCCCAGCGGCCACTCCCAGTCACCAGTCTAGCTGCCGCATTCTGGGATGACGGAAGCTTCACTGGCCCCAATGAAATTGTGCCCATGGTATGACTATCTTCCACCTTCCCATTCCGGCTCTCTGGCACCCTATCTGCATAACTTAGCAATTCTAAAATAAAGGGACCCCTGGAGGCCCCAAGGCAGTCAAAATCTCGAGGGGCTCCTCACAAATTCTCTCCTAATATGTTTTTTGAAAGCTTCGTATCTGGAGGTTTCTCGTGTGCGCGCTCTAGTGTGATAACACCGAACTAAGAAAGCTTGGTTGTAATTTTCTTTCAAGATTTCAAGATTGAATCAATATTACCTTGATCCGTTGTTGTGGGCCCTCTGAAAGGTGTGGGGCTCACTCTGTCTATTTGGCAATCTGGCACTGACTCCAAGGCTGGCTATTCAAGAGCCTTTGGCAACTCTGGGCAGGATTCTGGTGGCCTCTTTCTCTTGTTTTGGCTCTGTGGATGCCTTGTTCTCAAAAGATATGCCCTTCCATCAGATGTCAAGGAGTTAACTAAATATACAACCTCTGGAAGACATCTGAAGGCTGCCCTGTACAGTGTTACCTTGATTCTCAAATGCTTTGGTACTCAAACAACTTGGAACCCAAACACTGCAAACCTGGAAGTACCGGTAAGTGTTCCAGTTTGCGAACATTTTTCGGAAGCCGAACGTGCTCCGTTTTGAGTGTTACACTTCCGATTTGAGTGCCACACGTCCGTTTTGAGTATTACGCTGAGGTCTGTCTGTTTTTGCTATTTATTTTGCATTTCTGCGGCTTTTTTGTTTTGTTTTTGTGACTGTGTGGAACCCAGTTCAGCTACTGATTGATTGATTGTGCGACTGCAGTACATTAATCCATTTTGCATTACTTTATATGAGAAAGTGCACCTTGGTTTTGGAACGCTTTGGTTTTGGAACAGACTTCAAGAACTGATTAAGTTTGAGAACCGAGGTACCACTGTCTAGGGCATACCCTCCAACATTTCTCCTGTGAAAATAGGGATGTCCTATTCAACAACAATTTTATTATTTATACCCTGCCAATCTGACTGGGTTGCCCCAAACACTCTGGGCAGATTCCAGCATAATAAAACATTAAAAAAAACCTCTCTATGCAGGGCTGCCTCCAGATGTCTTCCAAAGGTTGTAAAGTTACTTCTCTCCTTGGCTCGGGGGTCAGATAACTCCATACCCTCCAACATTCCTCCGATGAGAATAGGGGCGTCCTAAGGGACGCGGGTGGCGCTGTGGGTTAAACCACAGAGCCTAGGACTTGCCGATCAGAAGGTCGGTGGTTCGAATCCCTGCGACGGGGTGAGCTCCCGTTGCTCGGTCCCTGCTCCTGCTAACCTAGCAGTTCGAAAGCACGTCAAAGCACAAGTAGATAAATAGGTACCGCTTTGGTGGGAAGGTAAACGGCGTTTCCATGCGCTGCTCTGGTTTCGCCAGAAGCGGCTTAGTCATGCTGGCCACATGACCCGGAAGCTGTACGCCGGTTCCATCGGCCAGTAAAGCGAGATGAGCGCCGCAACCCCAGAGTCGTTCATGACTGGACCTAATGGTCAGGGGTCCCTTTACCTTTACCTTTAAGGAAAAGCAGGACATTCTGGAATCTAATCAGAAACTGGGGCGGCTTCTGTAAATCAGGGACTCTCCCTGGAAAAGAGGGACATGTGGAGGGTCTGCCCCTGCCCTGGTTCTCACCCAGGGTCTAAACAAACTCACCCACAAAAATCTCACAAGGAGAAAAGTCCCTCCCTCTAGCCTTACTTTTTACGGGCAGGCACAAGGTGGTTGGTGCTTTCTATGGCTGCTCACAGCTCTGTTCCATTCAGCTGCTCTCCAGTTCCAAATGCAGCAAGTTTGCTGAGTTTCCCAGGGGGTCTAAAGGCTGGGAAAGAGGGTCCCCTTCCACTCACAGCTCTTCTCTTCTCTTCTCTTCTCTTCTCTTCTCTTCTCTTCTCTTCTCTTCTCCTTTTAGTTTTTTATTTATACTTTTCAAAATTTATACATGCCATTAGTTTTACAATCAACAAAAAGGTGTGACATAAACACGGTTTACGCTTTGTATTAACTCTTATAATACAATCGTAAAGGAAATAAATAATAATGATAAAATAATGAGTAAGATCAGAGTGTTATAGATCAGTGTTAGACCAATAGATGACAGAGTTAAGGCCAATTAATAAAATTCTTTTACATTTAATCAATGGAGAGAAGGATTAGGGAAGTTGATATTTATATTTAACTAAGTTTGTGTTTAGGATTAATGTAAATATGAAATTGTTTTGGTAATATTTGTATTGTTTTTCTGTATTTTCTGTATTTTTTTTCTTTTTCATATCTTGTTTTGGTAAAGAAGTAGTAGAATTTAAGTACATTGTGAAGTGATGTTTGAAGATGGTATGAATTTTGTGTTGTTTGTTTTTTACTTGTTTTGTCTTGTTAATTATAAATGAAATAAAATTTATTTTAAAAAAACAAAACAAAAACAATCAATCTAACATTTCAAAATTTGACTTCCTGCAGTTCCTTATTTCTTAACATCTTCTGCATATCCAAATCCATTTAACTTACTCATTTAATCATCTACTGTAAATATATACTCTTATAAAACTGCCGGTTATTACAATAATCCTGCTAATCTGTTTACAAGTTATCTGTAAATATTCAATATACCATTTCCATTCTTTTATATAAAGTTTGTTATCTTGATTTTTTATTCTTCTGGTAAGTTTTGCCAGTACAGTGGTACCTCTGGTTATGTACTTAACATGAAACTGTTCTTAACCTGAAGCACCACTTTAGCTAATGGGGCCTCCCGCTGCCGCTGCGCCGCCAGAGCACAATTTCTGTTCTTATCCTGAAGCAAAGTTCTTAACCCGAGGTAATATTTCTGGGTTAGCAGAGTCTGTAACCTGAAGCATCTGTAACCTGAAGCGTATGTACCCTGTTTCCCCTTTTTTAATACGTAGTCATAAAGTAAGCCATGGCAGGGTTTTTATACCTTTGTGAGAAGTAAGACGTACCCCCAAAGTAAGCCATGGTGCCCGTCGCCTCCTCAGCCCCTCCTTCCTGCGCACGCCCCTCCTTCCTGCGCACGCCCCTCCTTCCTGCGCACGCCCCTCCTGTGTGCGCAGGAAGCCAGCGAACCAGTGAGAGGCACGGGGGGGGAAACGCGCCTCTTGCGGAGTTCTGCCCCGCCTGCTTAGCACGCAGGGAGAGGCATGCGCGCGGGAGGGGAGACGCCTCTTCCTGCACCACCTGTTTCCCGTGTGCAGGGAGACAGCGAACCAGCGAGAGGCGTGGGGGGAAACTCACCTCTTGTGGAGTTCTGCCCCGCCTGCTCAGTGCGCAGGGGGAGGCTGTACCGTACCATACTGACGTAATAAAAAATAAGACATCCCCCGAAAATAAGCCACCCTGTGTTTTTTTGAGGGGAAAAAATTATAAGACGGTGTCTTAAAAAGGGGGAAAGACGGTAACCTGAGGTACCACTGTATTGCACATTCCATAAGTTTTTGTATCCATTCTTCCTTTATATGTGTCAGGTTCTCTTATCAGTTGCTCAATAGAAATGCCAAGCCATCTTGTCTTTAAGTCTCTTTATTTTGTGCAAAGCTATTTACAGTGCAGAGCTCAGTCTTATCATGTCTGCTCAGTCACTAGCAGAATCCGGAAGTGCCTCCCTTCTGTTTTGGCGCCAACACCAAAGCCTTGGCACCCTAAATTGCCGCCTTCTCCTCCTACGTGAGATAGGCGCCGGAACTGACGCCCCCCCCTCCGAGCGAGTCTGCTGGGTGTTGCCAGGCCTCCCAGTAACTCCCTGGACACCTGGCACTCCCTGGCTCCCAGCCACCAACTGCTCCTCCCCCGAAACGGGACTGCCAGATTCACTCGAAGATGAATCTGTTGTTAACACAGGTTGCAGCTCTCTGTAAATACTCAGAGCTGGACTGGCAGGGGTGGGCAGATCCCTGACAATATGCTATATGGTAATTTATGGACCTAATAGGTATCTCAAGCCATTTGCACATAACAAAATTTGTATTTTATCAAAGTAATTATTGAACTGAAATACAATTAAGAAGAAGTACCGTATGCAATCAGTCCATGCAGAATGTAGGCACCCTATATATAGAAATGAGCAAACCAGTGATATTTTAGGGAGCAGGCTAGCAGGCGGGGCCCATTACTTACAACATAGGAGCCTACACAACACAAAACACTGTTGCTGTAGGTAGGTTTTATTTTATTTGTTTTTTTATCTTATGTTTTGGAAATGTACATCCAGGTTTTTTTTTTCCTTTAAAATTTTTGGGGGCCCCCAAGAGAGTGGGGACCCTAAGGATCTTGTAGTCCAGTGTTTCCCAACCTTGAGACTCCAGCTGTTTTCAGACTACAATTCCCATCAACCCTGACCACTGGTCTTGCCTAGCTAGGGATGATGGGAGTTGTAGTCCAAAAACAGCTGGAGATCCAAGGTTGGGAAACGCTGTTCTAGTCCCACCCCCTGCAATGCAGGAATATGCAGCTGTCCCATATGGGGATCGAGCCTGCAACCTTGCCGTTATCAGCACCAACCAACTGAGCTATGCATGGAGCTTTATGAAAAGACTGATTTACTGGCATAGTGTGGTGTATTTATGGTAAGTGGGTTGGACGAGGATCTGGGAGACCAGGGTTCAGCAATGAATCTCATGGGGTGACCTGGGACCCAGCTATTGTATTTCAGCCCAGCTTCCCTCACAGTGTTATTGGTAGAATAGAACAGGGGAGGGGGAGAACCACCTTGAGCTCCTTGCAGGAAAGGTGAAATCTATATATATAAAATCGTTCAAGTTGCATGTTTGTTAACAATCGCCTTTCTCTGTAACCCCTTGATCGATTCCGTTCAAATTTGGACACAACGTTCCATGCCCATATGGGAGTGATCATATGTACATATATTGCAGAAACACCACACCTTTCCCAGGTAAAAATGTGGTTTTGTGCAAAAAAATAAAGCGCCCTCCAGTGGACGTTAAACAGTACAGCACAACACACCTGTTTCTGACCCCTCCTCCTCCTCTCCCAATGTCACTGCCACCATCCAATCGGCAAACAGACCAGGCGGAAACCCTACTGCTGGCTCCGTCGACGGGTATACAGGCACGCCGGCCGGAATCGCCATTTTCGCGGTTTGTGGCGCTGTCTCTCCAACGGCTGCAGAGCCAGGCCGCATCCGACATTTCCAGGGCCATACGGACCAGCTGGAAAGGTAGGCCAGGCACAAAGACCGAGTTTGCCCTTGGTGGGTTGGAGACGCCACCTCCAGTAGCTACAGAGGGAAGCCGCGGCACAGCCACGCCGGCCGGAAACGTCCCGTCCGCCATTTGTGGAGCCGACATTCCATTTCACCAAATCAGCCACAGCAACGCGTGGCCGGGTCAACTAGTATAAATATAAAAATAAACAAAAGTTTGCCCTGTTTGAATAAATATTGGTTGTACTGAGCAATTCCATAGCTTTTTAAATCAATTTTGACACTTTGAAAGGCTTCTTTACAGCACCTTTAAAGTAAGGTTACCAGATGTCCCCGTTTTCAAAGGAAAGTCCCTGGATTTACAAATCAGTCCCCATACAAAATCCATTGCAGTTGAAAAGTGTCCCCGGATTCATTGAAAAAAATCTGGTAACCTTACTTTAAAGCACATGATGTCCCCCAAATAATTCTGCAAACTGTAGTTTATCCCCAGGACTACAATTCCCAGCACCCCTAACAAACTGCAGTTCCTTGGGGAGTGGGTTATTGGTTTGCTTTTCTTAATGTATTTTTGTGTTCTCATTTTGTCTTTTTATATTGTGAATTAATTTGCCCTGTAATCTTTGGATGATGGGTGGTATACATATTTAAATAATAAGCAATTGCTGGCATTCTCTGAAGGAAATAATGTGCTTTAAATACTTATATGGTGTGTATGCAGCTTGAGACTGTGTTTGGAAGTGAAGTTTATGCACTTCCTTTGCCAGTTTTGGACAAGTTTGTTAAGAAAGTGCTAGCTGCCACCACTTCCTGCAAAGTGAGAGAGCGAGAGGAGAAAGAGGAGACAGAAAAAACATATACAAAGGAAGCAAAATGCCAAAGTACAAGTATACAAGAAAAGGAAAATAATAAACACCCTTTCTGCTGCGGATAGTGGCGCCTCTTTTGCATATGAACATCTGTTTAAGACGGGCGTTAAAAATGTGCTCCTCAGTCTTACAATGCGCATTGAGAGTCATATCACAGAATCATAGAATTGTAGAATCATAGAATCATAGAGTTGGAAGAGACCACAAGGGCCATCCAGTCCAACCCCCTGCCAAGCAGGAAACACCATCAAAGCATTCCTGACAGGTGGCTGTCAAGCCTCTGCTTAAAGACCTCCAAAGAAGGAGACTCCACCACACTCCTTGGCAGCAAATTCCACTGTCGAACAGCTCTTACTGTCTGGAAGTTCTTCCTAATGTTTAGGTGGAATCTTCTTTCTTGTAGTTTGAATCTATTGCTCCGTGTCCACTTCTCTGGAGCAGCAGGAAACAACCTTTCTCCCTCCTCTATATGACATCCTTTTATATATTTGAACATGGCTAACTAGAGTTGGAAGGGACCCTGAGAGTCATCTAGTCTAACCCCCTGCAACGTAGGAATCACAGCTAAAGTATCAATGACAGATGGCCACCCAACCTCTGCTTAAAAACCTCCAAGGAAGGAGAGCCCATCACCTCCCAAGGGAGACTGTTCCACTGTTGAACTGCTCTTACTGTTAGAAAGTTCTTCCTGATGTCGAGTTGAAATCTCCTTTCTTGCAATGGATAACAAGCTTGCTCCATCTTCTATGTGAGAGCCCTTTAGGTATTTGAAAATGGCTATCATATCTCATCTCAGTCTCCTCTTTTCCAGGTTAAACATACCCAACTCCCTCAACCATTCCTCATCAGGCTTGGTTTTCTGAACCTTGATCATCTTGGTGGCCCTCCTCTGCACATGTTCCAGCTTGCCAATATCTTTCTTAATCTGTGGTGCCCAGAACTGGACACAGTATTTCAGGTGTGGTCTGATCAAGGCAGAACAGAGCAGGACTATTACTTCCTGGCTGGGAAACCCAGCCAGATGGGCGGGGTATAAATAATAAATTATTATTATTATTATTATTCCCTTGATTCCCTAGACTTCTGTTGACGCAGCCTAGAATAGCATTAGCTTTTCATGCTGCTGCATCACTTTGCTGACTCATGTTAAGCTTGTGGTCTACTAAGACCCCTAGATCCTTTTTACAAACCAGGTGTTGTCAGGGACCGTGCTGAGGGGGGCTGCACTGAGGAGGAATGGTGAGAGCCTCCCCCCCCCTTGCTCCTGACCAGGATCCTGAATCTTCCCAGGAGCAGTGGGACAGTATAGATTTGGAACAGTGGTTCACAGAGGGACATAGTTCAGAAGACAGAAGTTGGGAAGAACTGGGTGGTGAACTGCTAGGAGAAGAAGAACCAGGAGAGAGAGAGAGAGAGTTAACGGACTCCGGTTCGCTGGAAAGTGTCCAGCCGATCAGTCCAAGGTCATGTAGATTAGATAAGGTAGCTTCACAGAAGGCACAGTGGTTGCAAGATCAGGTTGCAAGACGCGGTAGTGACGTGGGTGACTAGGGAGGAAGTGGGTGGAAAGGGAGCACCTTCATTCCTAGAAATGGATTTTTCGTTCTCTCGCTGTGATCATTAAATTTTCTAACTGCTAAGAGACTCCTTTTGCTTTGTTCTGCTTATCTACAGCCAAAGGGGTGGGGGAGGAAGCAAAGTCCTTGAAGCCTGACCGGTGCCCCCCCATCTAATATTCAGTCAACCAGCTACAAATCCTGGTCCCAAGATGATTTTCCAGAGCATTCGCCTGGAGTGTTGAGCCCTGGGACCACTTTACAGAACTCTGTAAGGTAAAGGGATCCCTGGCCATTAGGTCCAGTCGCGGACGACTCTGGGGTTGCGGCGCTCATCTCGCTTTATTGGCCAAGGGAGCCGGCTAGGTTGGCAGGAACAGGGACCGAGCAACGGGAGTTCACCCTGTCGCGGGGATTCGAACCATCGTCCTTCTGATTGGCAAGCCCTAGGCTCTGTGGTTTAACCCACAGCGCCACCCGCGTCCCATATAGCTTGTTTAGCTTATACGTAAATCCGGCACTGGTGCAAGGCACTGTGGCTCTGCTGAAATAGGACGGCAACACATCAGAAACGTACATGTGGCTCTGGCGGGGGAAACTTCTAGTTATCTAGAGAAAGCTCTAGTTATCTCCCGCTTGGACTACTGCAATGCGCTCTACGTGGGGCTACCTTTGAAGGTGACCTGGAAACTGCAATTAATCCAGAATGCGGCAGCTAGACTGGTGACTGGGAGTGGCCACCGAGAACACATAACACCGGTCCTGAGAGATCTACATTGGCTCCCAGTACGTTTCCCAGCACAATTCAAAGTGTTGGTGCTGACCTTTAAAGCCCTAAACTGCCTCGGTCCTGTATACCTGAAGGAGCGTCTCCACCCCTCCGTTCAGTCCAGACACTGAGATCCAGCGCTGAGGGCCTTCTGGCGGTTCCCTCACTGCGAGAAGCAAAGCTACAGGGAACCAGGCAGAGGGCCTTCTCGGTAGTGGCGCCCGCCCTGTGGAACGCCCTCCCAGCAGAGGTCAAAGAGATAAACAACTATCTGACATTCAGAAAACACCTGAAGGCAGCCCTGTTTAGGGAAGTTTTTGATTTGTGATGTGTTAATGTATTTTAATATCTGTTGGAGGCCGCCCAGAGTGGCTGGGGGGACCCAGCCAGATGGGCGGGGTACAAATAATAAATTGTTATTATTATTATAAAGTGGAGGCTCCATAATTGCCAAACTACTGGATCTCACTGCGGCATGCCTTCAAGTGATAACTGCAGTGATGACTTCTACCCGACTCTGGTACACTCGCTTAAGCCAGGGTTCAGCCCTAGACGCATGAAAGGGAACATGAATGCTGTTGGTTTAGGAATCTCGTTGGCAGGAAGGATAATCTGCCAGACCATAGTAAAAGAATCCAGCGTTTCATTCCTTACCCAGCAGAACATCTCTCTCACTCACGGGCAGGTGACATTCGCAACTGACTGGAATGAAAAGACACAGATTTTGTGCCAGCAGCACTCACAAGTGTGAGGACCCTGGAATTTATTTTTTTTCAAAGATCAGTGCTGGGCTGCAGTCCACACCTGCAGGCTGACTGCAGAAGAGTGTCTATATGCCAGTGTGCAGCAGAATGGCAGCTGCCTCCAACTCATATCTGGCATTAGGAAGGAGTCAGAAAGCAGGGCTTCAAAGTAGATAATAATAATAATAATAATAATAATAATAATAATAATAATAATTTATTATTTATACCCCGCCCATCTGGCTGGGTTTCCCCAGCCACTCTGGGCGGCTTCCAACAGAACATTAAAATGCAATAATCTATTAAACATTAAAAGCCTCCCTAAACAGGGCTGCCTTCAGATGTCTTCTTAAAGGTCTGGTAGTTGTTGTTCTCTTTGACATCTGGTGGGAGGGAGTTCCACAGGGCGGGTGCCACTACCGAGAAGGCCCTCTGCCTGGTTCCCTGTAACTTGGCTTCTCACAGCGAGGGAACCGCCAGAAGGCCCTCGGCGCTGGATATGAGTGCTTGCATCATTTTGCAATGAATATGAAGCACCTACAGATACCACCTTCCAGGCAGTTGCCGTTTTGGGATAGGATTTAATCTGCAAATTCAGGTTGCAAAGTTGATTTGGCACTTTGGCACAACAAACTCGCACCTGAAAATTTATTCTGGCAAACACAGAGTGCTTAATTCTCTCTCATCCAAAGCTCCAGAAATAGAGGGTGCTTGGGCAGAGATTAGGGCACCCTAGAGAGTTGGTGCTGTGGTCTAAACCACAGAGCCTACGGCTTGCTGATCAAACCAAAATTTGAGTCCTGACTGAATTTATTTAAGGGGGATGTTTAATGTTCTAAACATGCAAATGTTGGAGGGTGTGAAAGTGTTGACTGCTTGTAGGACAGCTAGCCATGCTCATGTGAAATAAGGGGAAGCAGAAGACATGTTTTTCCAGGAAAGTTGTAAACTTGAGATATATGCTGTGAAAACGGTTGTATTTCAGGACATACACATACTGCCTGTCTGTGTGTGCCTGTAGCTAATTTTTCTTTAGCAGAGAAGCACAGAGATGAAATATTTGTGTCTGGCCACAAGGGGATGCCTTTGCTCTACGTGGCGACATTTCTGTGGCGCAGAGGGTGAGCGAGTTGAAAGAAACTCCATTTCAAAGCTGGCTGTTCCTTCCCCCTATTTTGGGCCCCCTTTGATTTTTTGGAACCTTATATGTGAGGTTTTGCAGAATTTTCTGTTTTGTTCAAAGTAGCAGACGGAAAGGTCAGCATAAGTAGAAGAAGACAGTCTGGCTAGGGAAAGGGAATTTAAGAGTCTGGAGGAGCAGCTCCTTTGAAACCCGAAGTTCCAGAAACCCTTGACCTTCCATCATCATCATCATCATCATCATCATCATTATTATTATTTCTATTTATTTATTTTTGTAAGCACAGCCTGGACACATTGCCACAAAATTGGGTGGCCAATTTAATAATGCTGTTTTGTTTTTCTCCGCTTGCTGTTAGAATGGTTCCTCACTTTTGTTTTGTTAATAGAAGTACTGTGTCATTTCAGAAATTATGCCAAAGCAGGGCTGAATGTGCTTACATGCCCTCCAACATTTCTTCAATGAAAATAGGGATGTTCTCTAGTAGGAGACTCCACCTAGACCCAGCTGTACTGTCCACCCTCTCGATTTCAAATCATCACTACGACCCCGTCTCTCTTTTATGCAAGAACCAGACAGTCTCTCTCCCCTATCCATAGCCTGAGCTGAATGAAGAAGAAGAAGAAGAAGGAGAAGAAGAAGAAGAAGAGGAGTTTGGATTTGATATCCCACTTTATCACTACCCGAAGGCGTCTCAAAGCGGCTCACATTCTCCTTTCCCTTCTTCCCCCACAACAAACACTCTGTGAGGTGAGTGGGGCTGAGAGACTTCAGAGAAGTGTGACTAGCCCAAGGTCACCCAGCAGCTGCATGTGGAGGAGCGGAGACGCGAACCCGGTTCACCAGATTACGAGTCCACCGCTCTTAACCACTACACCACACTGAGAAGGGTTTGGTTCCCCGGCTATCGAAAACCAGCTTTCTCCTTCACAGTGTTTTGCCGAAAGCTGCCTGGGGGCTTATCCACCCTTCTGCTCGACCCGTATTTAGATAGCACAGGCCGGAGAGGTTTTCCACCACTCTTCCCCAGGAAAACCCACTTTGTTCTCCTGAATCAGGGTCAAACGTCAATCTGTGAAAAACCCAATTGACATTTGCTCTGATTCACTTGGAAACAGCAGGTTTTCCCTGGCGAAAGCAGTGGGGCAAATGGAAAGTGTGGACTCGTACTCCTGCCACATGCAGCAACACTGACTAGCATGAAGCTGGAGGCTTTGAGCCCTACGGACATCAAGACCTGACAGGGAATAATATACTACATTGTAGGATAACTTTGGAGGCAGAGTTATTTTTCAGTGTGCCAAAAGATGTCTTATTATGCAGGGCCATAAAACTGCCATTCTTTTAAAGAAGAAAGCACAACTTGCTGTATAAAGTCCAAACAAGATGTATTTACCTTTCTGGGAGTTAAAGATGTCGGTGCTATTCTTCCATCAGGCCAAAGGGGGCAGCAAAACACCGTGATAAAGAGTGCTTTCCGATCGGAAAATCCGGATGGGTTTACAAAACACCTGAGCTCAGGTTGGAGACAGAATTTGGTACATGTGGTAAACTTCCTGGCTATGACTAAGTGGCCGCTTGATCCCCCCACCCTCCATGTTTTGTTCCCTTGTAAGCAAGGCAGACGCATGGAATCAGTGGGTCACACTAAACGCCATTTACTGTGTCCATCTTTCGCACGTGAGTGTGAAGTTTGTGACCACAAACAGTGCAATTGTGCTTCTTTTTCCTTTCCTTTCCTTTTTGTGTGCGGTGCTTTTTGTTTCACAGTGAAGGGCCTGCGTAAAGTTGGATGTCACGATCCTTTTTCAGCAGGGGGCCGGTCCGCTGTCCCCTTGTGGGGGGGCCGGACTATATTTTGAAAAAAATAATGAACGAATTCCTATGCCCCACAAATAACCCAGAGATGCATTTTAAAGAAAAGCACACATTCTACTCATGCAAAAACACGCTGATTCCCGGACCGTCCGCGGGCTGGATTTAGAAGGCGATTGGGCCGGATCCGGCCCCCGGGCCTTAGATTGCCAACCCATGTGACAAGGCATTCCAATCAAGAAGAGACAGAATGATGTATGCTTTAGAACATTTAAAAATTGAATTTTTTTGCTGACCCCACCAGGTAGGTGTCACCTGTGCTGTTTTTAAGAACAAAAACAAGGGTTTTCATACTTTGCACATTTAACCAAATGGATAAGTTTGTCTTAGTTTGTCAGAAGCCCCATTCTGCAGCATACTTGGCATCATGATAAGGTACCTCAGAATCTGTGTGGCAGACATTGCGGCATATGCAGAAAACCAGCATTCAGGTTTTTCAGGTAAGAGGGCGGACCATGGGTGTCATCCCTCCTTCTGGAATTTTGTAATAATGACAGCACCACCATAAAATTATACAGCCTCTGTTTTCCAATGCAATTGTGAAAAGTTTGTATCCAATTACTTAATTGCCTGCTGGGAAGATTTTGCTTTGTTTAGCGTTTGTGTGTGTGTGTGTGTGTGTGTGTGTGTGTGTGTGTGTGAAGGATGAGAAAGAAAACCAAGGCAAAAAGTTTCAAGACAACAATATTCCATTACTTTTTTTCTAGGGGAAAAGGTAAATCCCTTTTCTATCCAGAAACAGCTTACTTGAAAGCATATCCTTTTAAATGCAGACTGGATCTGTCAGGGCTAGGGATGACTGAATGTGCCAATTTAGGTTTCTCTCAGTTTTTCATTTTTCCAGTCTTAAGTTCTCGGCAACTGTTTGTGATTTTTCTCTCTCCGTGAAAATTCATCAGCATTTAGTGTGGTTTTCTCTTAATATGCACATTTTTATATGTGTGCATTTTTGCAAAGCATTCCCTATCCCCTATGTTTTTAGCTGTCCTTATTTTATCTGTGGAGACGCGGGTGGCGCTGTGGCACAGAGCCTAGGGCTTGCCGATCAGAAGGTCGGCGGTTCGAATCCCCGCGACGGGGTGAGCTCCCGTTGCTAGGTCCCTGCTCCTGCCAACCTAGCAGTTCGAAAGGACGTCAAAGTGCAAGTAGATAAATAGGTACCACTGCAGTGGGAAGGTAAATGGCGTTTCCGTGCGCTGCTCTGGTTCGCCAGAAGCGGCTTAGTCATGTTGGCCACATGACCTGGAAGCTGTACGCCGGCTCCCTCGGCCAATAAAGCGAGATGAGCGCCGCAACCTCAGAGTCAGTCACAACTGGACCTAATGGTCAGGGGTCCCGTTACCTTTACAAATTTTATCTGTAAGCTGCCTTGAGTCCCTGTCAGGGAAAAAGACGGAATATAAATAAATGGAAGATGAAGAAGAATAAGAGGTTTTGTATATTATTTTTACTAATATATGCATTTACATGCACATTTTACCTCAGTATATAGATGGCTGTGCACATTACTTAGAGAAGTGCAAATTTTGAAAGATGGCTGTGTGTTGGTTTGTACATTGTTTCAGAAAGCATGAATTAGGTAGTTTGGGCTTTAAAATCAAACAGCATCAAAGTTCTCCCCTACCCCTAGTCAGGGTAGAGAGGTGGGATCTAGGGGTCAGATGAACCACAAACAGTATCCAGAAAATATGATGAGGGATCCTGAGCCATATTCCAGTGATGCCCTTTCTGCTTTTCTCCTTCTTTTTAGCAGCAACTGTTAACTCATTTTCATGTTTTTCTCTGCGAACATGAAGGCAAGAAATTTTTTTAAAAAAATAATTTCATTATTCCCATCATCCTTTGCATTCTGTGGGGACTCAGTGCCCCACAGATTTGGTGCATGTCTCCTGTTCTGGTAGATGTTGGAGTTGTGCTTCCTGTTAGGTTCCTGAGACCAGCATAATGTCAGGAATACACCAATGTAACATTTTGGCGCTGTGTCCCATTCAGATGATGGCGGCACACAAACACAATGAAACTGTGCTTTCCCCGTCATGTGTGCATCCTTCGAGCGGACACAGGTAAACCTTGCTGATGGGAACTGTAGAGAAAGGGCACAAACAGCCAGACCTCACTATAGGAAAATGCTGTTGTGAACCCCTGTCTTGTCAGAATCAGGATTCCCACATGCAAATGCCCAGCAAGTTGGCTTCACTCCTCCATCTTGGGATGCCAGGGTAGAGCACTCTACATAGCTGAGCAAATGAAGGCAGAATCCACGTTTCAATGTATTGACTCCCTGCACAAATATTTTCCCCCTGTGCTCCCTTCTCCCCTTACAATACATGAAAAGTATGTATTGGCTAAGTTAGGGGTTGCCAATGCAATGGTCCGGGCGCCAATACCTCCTAGGGTACCTGCAACATGTCTTAATAAGCATGCACTCAAAAATCTGCCAAGCATGAGAGACCGTTTGCCCTTCCAGCTCAGCTTCTGTTTGCAGCCTCTCCTTCATGGAGCGTGTCCCCTTAAACATGCCCACATTTCAAAGACGGACAGCCACCCTCCCTCCTGTTTCTGAACAGATGCAAAGTGCTTCTCTCTGTGAGTGAGCGTTTTACGGGACGACATAGGTGCCTTTCCACCCATTGATGGGGGGGAAGGGGGAGGGCACACCTGCCTCATTTCGTGGCCCTGTCTCTTTCTTCCTGCTCTTTTGCATGCGGCAGCCATTTTGTGTTGTGCCACACGCCACGACAGCCATTTTGTGACCGAGACTTCCGGCGCTTTCTCAAAATCCCAGATGTGCCCAGTGGCCCAAGAAAGGCCGAAGACCCTTGGGCTAGACATTCCTTCCTCAGGGGAATCCTGAACGCCAGGCTCTCCACCCATTGCTCCCGCTGGCCAAATATTTGCATATAGCCATCATCGGTATTTGCTTCTGCTTGCAGGATCTGTTTCCTGGTAAAAGCTTATGTTTTAGCCTTATTCACTTCTTAACTCACACGTAGAACATTTCTGTGTTGAGGCAGGAGTGTGTGTGTGGTCCTGCCTCTGACACCCCATCTCTTTCCTCTGTGTTGAGTGTGGTTGACGGCCGAGGAATCCCAGAGTTAGGCAAAAAAAGGTAAAGGACCCCTGGACGGTTAAGTCCAGTCAAAGGCGACTATGGGGTTGCGGCGCTCATCTCCCTTTCAGGCTAAGGGAGCCAGCGTTGGTCCACAGACAGCTTTCTCAGTCATGTGGCTAGCATGACTAAACCGCTTCTGGCGCAACAGAACACCATGATGGAAACCAGAGAGCACGGAACAGCCGTTTACCTTCCCGTTGCGGCGGTACCTATTTATCTACTTGCATGGGTGTGCTTTCGAACTGCTAGGTTGGCAGGAGCTGGGACAGAGCAAAGGGAGCTCACTCCGTCACGGGGATTCAAACCGCCAACCTTCTGATCGGCAAGCCCAAGAGGCCCAGTGGTTTAGACCACAGCGCCACCCTGTTAGGGGTGCCACATGGTCAAGGCATCTACGCAACTGGAGGTGACAGGGAAACCCTCTGTCCTCTCTGCTGATATTCTTGCTGCCCCTGCTTGCTTCACATGCAAAGGGAAGGGGTTTTGAAGTTTCTTGGGTGCTGAAAGATGGTGCCACCCCAACTCTCTGGGTTCCATGCACTCACCCAGGGCCTGCGTTCCTTTGGAGAATTGAGACATGGCAGAGACTGCCATAGCTTTAAGAAATGGTTTGTTCACCTGTCCTTCTCCCTTGCCCTGAGGTGTGAACAAAGGCCAGTTCTCTTGCATTGCCAATGGCTCTCAATCATGGACCCATATTGTATCTTAACGGCCCTAGCTTAGCCAAGTCGTTTTGCATAGGCTAGCTCAGGAATTCCTCTGCAGCTTGTACTTCTCCCTTCACATCCCAGGTAATCAAAATCCTCTCATTTAGTACCGTATTTTTCGCTCCATAAGACGCACCTGAACATAAGACGCACCTAGTTTTTAGAGGAGAAAAGGGGGAAAGCCCTGTTTTTTTGAGGATCAGCTCAGTGGTGCAGCTTCTTTTGCAAAGGGAAAAGCCCTGCTTTTTTGAGGATCAGCTCAAAGTGGTGCAGCTTTTTTTGCAACGGGAAAAGCCCTGTTTTTTTGAGGATCAGCTCAAAGTGGTGCAGCTTCTTTTGCAACGGGAAAAGCCCTGTTTTTTTGAGGATCAGCTCAAAGTGGTGCAGCTTTTTTGCAAAGGGAAAAGCCCTGTTTTTTTGAGGATCAGCTCAAAGTGGTGCAGCTTCTTTTGCAAAGGGAAAAGCCCTGCTTTTTTGAGGATCAGCTCAAAGTGGTGCAGCTTTTTTTGCAAAGGGAAAAGCCCTGTAGTTTTTGAGGATCAGCTCAAAGTGGTGCAGCTTCTTTTGCAAAGGGAAAAGCCCTGATTTTTTGAGGATCAGCTGAAAGTGGTGCAGCTTCTTTTTCAAAGAGGAAAAGCCCTGCTTTTATGGGGTTCAACTCATAGTTCTGCAGCTTCTAGTCCTACAGCTTTAGGAAAGGGAGCCATTTCTACAGCTTCCAGACAGATAATCTAATCAGCCAGTCACATGTCGCTGGGGAAACAAACAGCCTCCCTCTGCATTCAACAATGGAGGCCTGGGCAAGGGGGCGGGGCTGGAAAGGGAGCCTTATCTCTCTCCCCGATCTTCTTGCTGAACAGCTGTTCAGGCTTCCTTTCAACACCCTCTTCTCTCTTTGTAAAAAAAAAGAGCACAATCTGCTTTTGGCCCCTAGGCAATTTGGCTCCAGGGACCATGCATTCGCTCCATAAGACGCACAGACATTTCCCCTTACTTTTTAGGAGGAAAAAAGTGCGTCTTATGGAGCGAAAAATACAGCAATTTCTATGGTTCAGGTGCCCCCCCCAATCTCTATCACTTCTTTAAGGCAGGATTTTGCAAGCAAAGAAGGGTAGGGAGCGCTACAAAACAGGGTTTATTGTGAGTGTTCAGAAAAACCAAGGTACTTTTTTTTTTAAAGCAACAATTATTGTTACAATAAATGCTACTTATTGAAGTCCATATCCTCAGAAGAAGTTCACCAGCATCTCTGGTTGTTATTCTTCTGCCAGCTGCTCTGGCTGAGAAGTTAAGAGCAGTAGCATGTCAAGTGTGTGTGATTTTTTACCTCTTTTGCCTTTCATGCAACTTTCCAGCTAGGCACGTTCTAGGAAAGTAGCCGATCAGCTCTGACTCCCAGCTCTTAAAGAACAGGAACATCTCTTGCCTCTGGCTCTTAAAGTGAGCGCTGTGCCGTGCCGGGAAATTCACCTGCATCGCTCCCACCATCACTCCCCATCACTGAATGAGAACAGAAATTGCAATCGGAACTAATCCGAGAGAATATTTTGGACGGATGCCCACAGGTTGGTGCAGTGCTTCCCTTCCTCTCTACCAAGTGGTGGCAAGAGACCAGGCCCGGTGCGTCCATTTAGGCGAACTAGGCGGTTGCCTAGAGCGCCAAAATGGAGGGGGCGCTGGCCAGCCTGCCCCCCGCCGCCCGCCGCCCGCCGCCGCCCTAACCAGCAGCGGAGCGAGCAGGTTGGGGCAAAAACCACGGCGGCGGGGGCGCCAAAATGGAGGGGGCGCTGGCCAGCCTGCCCCTCGCCCCCCGCCGCAGCCCGGTGCCGCCCCAACCAGCGTCGAAAATCAAGGCGGCGCGGGGCACCCGGCGGCAGGGGGCAGGGCACCGTACATCATGCGCAATGACGTCATGTGGCCTGCCCCCTCGCCTGGGGCGCCAAAACCCCTAGCACCGGTCCTGCAAGAGACCATGGGGTTCCAGGCACTCACCTGGGTCTGTGTCCTTTTGGAGAATTGAGACATGGCAGAGACTGCCGTAGCTTTAATAAATATGGTTTGCATGTCGAGGTCCCCAAGCCACCCCTCAAATAACACACACTTCACACAGGAATTTAAGTTTAAGGTTTTGGGCATGATTTTGGCCACAACTTTATTAAAATACAAAATGTGAGTGGTTGCTTAGGCATTGGTTCTGACTATCTGTCCCCGCCCGGGGACAGACTGACATCCGCCCACCTTGCGGAAGTCAGTAAAGGGAAAACACTTTGGGGAGAGAATGGGGTCAGGTGTCTAGCTCTCGCCTCTCCCCTAATGTTCCCAGAGGCTCAAGCGTGGCCCTAGCCCCTGACCAGGGGGTACGGACAAAAGCATGGTGAACCCCTGGATTCCTTTAACGGAATTCCCCACGCAGCAGCAGCATTGGAGGGGCAGGCACAGCCAACCACATCCCCTCCACCAACCAATTTAATAACCAATGCCTAACCGCAACCTTACAAGTTGTGACTATTTGCTACGCAGTAGGCGAAAACCAGATGGCACCAGCCAATCAGCCAAATGGAAAAATTCCTACCAGGCCCCTGCCCCAAAAGCAGACGACCCCATGACAGGCATAGCAAGGTCAACGCAGAAGCCTAAGTTATAGGGAGGGAGGGCGGGTGATCCAATGCACGCAGCGAAGAGGGGCCCACACTGCGTGCAGGGAGAATATATAGCCTCTGGGCTGTCCTTCAAACATTGCAACACACAAATCTCCCCAACAACCCGCAGGACCCAATCACATGCCTTGGCCATCTATCCGATCCCTCCCAGCAACAGAGGGGTGTCCTGTTAGCCCCCACTGCAACGCGTGCTCTCCATGAAGGAGAACTCTCTTTCTGGGAGTCCAGATCTTACAGCATGGTCATTTAAAGAAGGGCTTGTCCAAGGCATCTCTCCCAGCCAGTCTTCAGCCAGCCTGCCCAAGATGGATCCCAGTCTTTTCTTCTCCCTTCCTCTTCCCTAAACACCTTGCTAAAAAACCTCTCTTTTCCTGTCACCCCACACCCAGTTTCCCTCAGTCTCTGTTCACACCTCAGAACAAGGGGGAAGTACAGTTCTCTTGCAATTGTCAATGGCTCTCAATGACCCTGTATTGTTTCTTGGCCAGGTCTTTTTGCATAGGCTAGCCCAGGAATTCCTCTGCAGCTTGTATTTCTCCCTCCACATCGCAAATAATCAAAAACCTACCATTTATTAATTTTTAGGGTTTAGAGGGTTCCCCCCCCCAAATCTATAACACTATTTTATTTTATTTTTTAAAAAGAAAATGGAAGTCTTCTTGCTTTTAAGAAAACCGGTGCATAAATGTTTTGTTGTTGTTGTTAAGGTAAAAGGGAAGAATTTCCATTAAAACAAAAACAGCAACCACATTCGTCTCTGGTGGCTAGTATGTTTATATTTCCCTTTAGTAAAAAATTGATATTAATTTTCTATGCTGTTCTGAATCGAAACTCCAGAAAGTTGCTCCAGTATTCTATTTTGGGGTATCAGGTAATGTCTAGGAAGCTGCAATCTTAATGTTCCTGTTAATGAAGCCATAATTACCTCCATATCTCTCAAATGTACTCCCCCCCTTTAAATATCCTACTTTTATGATTGGTGGGTCAAAGGGAATGCATAAAAAGGTAAAGGGACCCCTGACCATTAGGTCCAGTCGTGTCCAACTCTGGGGTTGCGGCGCTCATCTCACTTTATTGGCCGAGAGCCGGCGTACAGCTTCCATGTCATGTGGCCAGCATGACAAAGCCGCTTCTGGAGAACCAGAGCAGCGCACGGAAACGCCGTTTACCTTCCCGCCAGAGTGGTTCCTATTTATCTACTTGCACTTTGACGTGCTTTCGAACTGCTAGGTGGGCAGGAGCTGGGACCGAGCAACAGGAGCTCACCCCGTCGCGGGGATTCGAACCGCCGACCTTCTGATCAGCAAGCCCTAGGCTCTGTGGTTTAACCCACAGCCCCACCTGGGTCCCTCAGGTAATGTCTAGGAAGCTGCAATCTCAATGTTGCTGTTAATGAAGCCATAATTACCTCCATATCTCTCAAATGTACTCCCCTCCCCCCTTTAAATATCCTACTTGTATGATTGGTGGGTCAAAGGGAATGCATACCCGGTGGCTTTTTGTAATTGTGAGCACTTTCTTTCAAAAGAACTTGACCTTATTACCGTCCTGCTGCATATATAATAGAATTTGCATTAACCATATTACACTCCCAGCAAGCAGCCAGGAGACCAGGATACATCTTATTCATTTTCTCTGGCATTGTGCCCATTGGCTTAAAAAAAAAAAGTCTTTCAGACCTGTACTTATAGATAAAGCACATCTAAATTTCCAAATGTATATCTTGTACACTACTGGGCATTGATTTACCAAGATTACCTTTGCACCCGATCATAAATTTCATTCTATTGGACAATTGTAGATTCAACAGCTCACTTTAGATAATAAATTATTTTGTAGCATGGAATGAAGTCAAGACCTGTCTTTCCACATCTAGCCCTCTTCCTAGGCATACCGGTCTTCACTATAAATTGGTTAGCACAATGGCCTACTTTAATGCACCCGAATATTAGGGACTTAAAGCCCTCATCCAGACTTGAATTTCTTTATAGTCAAGTGGAATTCAATCCTTCAATTGCCATTACTGTAATTCCTGCCATTAGGCTTGACTGTTCTTCCTTTTCTGCTGAGAGACGATCCTTTGAAAGTGTTCCTAAAATATTTTGCTCCAGTGTTAGCCCAAATCCTGTTTGCGAACTGAAGGGAATTGTAGCCAGTTAAACAAACTGATAGTACAGAACTGTCTGGGAAACTGGGGTGAGGTGGGGAACGCTGCCAGGGATTTTTCAATTTAAGAGCCTTTTAATGAGAGCAATGGTCTTTTGGTGGCTGCCAGCCCCCCAAGATACAGCTGTAAGTTTAATGTACATAAAATGCTGTGTTTGAATGCATTGTGCCTATTTACAGTGCGGTAATTGGAAGTTCACCAAGGGACGTGGGTGGTGCTGTGGGTTAAACCACAGAACCTAGGGCTTGCCGATCAGAAGGTCGGCGGTTCGAATCTGCGCGACGGAGTGAGCTCCCGTTGCTCGGTCCCTGCTCCTGCCCACCTAGCAGTTCGAAAGCACGTCAAAGTGCAAGTAGATAAATAGGTACCACTCCGGCGGGAAGGTAAATGGCATTTCCGTGCGCTGCTCTGGTTCGCCAGAAGCGGCTTAGTCATGCTGGCCACATGACCTGGAAGCTCCCTTGGCCAATAAAGCGAGATGAGCTCCGCAACCCCAGAGTCGTCCGCGACTAGACCTAACCGTCAGGGGTCCCTTTACCTTTATCTTTAATTGGAAGTCAACCTTAGGCAGAAAGTTTCCGCTCTGGGAAAAGTGTCAGAGAAGGCTGGTATTTTCCCATTAGAGTGAGAGAAGCTACCTGGTGACTCATCAGAGCTCTGATAGCAGGAAGCTGAAACTAGAGAAATCTATGTGTGCTTGTTGGAGAAGACTAGCAGCAACAACAGCGGAGCTTGCAGGGAAGTTCTGTAATGATGAACAAGCTTAGGATCTCTCTCTGGGACCAGAGAGAGGAAAGTATATAGTAGCTCCTGCTACTAATTCCTCCGACCATTGCCATGGAAGATGACCGCTTGAAATATCTATTGGTGGATGCCAATCCCATAGTCACTCATGGTGTGGCCATCTATATCCTGCAGGCCCTGAAACTCAGGGCCACCTGGATAGGTTAACCTCCTTTAGCCCTGGACTTGTAAACTTTCCAATAGTTTACATAATTGTTTTTATCATACCTGTTTTATTTACTATGATTTTATACCTGATGTTTGCAAATGTATAAGAATGGCAGGCTACTGCCGGGACTTATTACTTGTGCTATGGCCAAATGGCTAACACAATAAACTTTGATTTGATTTGTATAAAGGAGTGAACCTCATTGCTTGTTTTCAATGTGCTGCTTTGCTATTTTGTAATGTTCATCTTATTGGACTACTGCAACACGTTCTACATGGGGCTACCTTTGAAGGTGACTCAGAAAATACAATTAATTCAGATTGTGGCTGCTAGACTAAGGTTTAAGCAGACGTTAAAGTGATAAACAACTATCCTACATTCAGAAAATACCTGAAGGCAGCCCTGTTTAGGGATGTTTTTAACCTGTGATTTTGATGTATTTTAATACCTGTTGGAGGCCGCCCAGATTGGCTGGGGAGACCCAGTCAGATGGGCGGGGTACAAATAAAAAATTATTATTATTATTATAAGGTTACCAGATTTTTTTTTCAAAGAATCCGGGGACATTTTTTTTAAAGAGAAAAAAAAGGTATTAAAAAATTATTTTTTAAAAAAATTAAGAAGTAATATCTTCTCTTCTGTGATCTCCTCTGTCGCACGGCCTTCCTCTGGGCCCCGGCCTGCTCTCTTGGAGCGCTAGCTGCTGTGGAGTAGGCTTGGGTCGGGCCTGGGCTCCGCCATGTGTCCTTGCCCTCCTGGTGTTCTCCTACCTCTCCTCAGTGCCGGCGGCGGCACGGCAAGGTCAGGGCTCCCCTCTTTTTTCTCCTTCGTCTTTCTCTCTCTTCCTTCTCCTTCTCCTCTCCTCTTTCCCCCTGCGTTGGCTCCGGCGTTTTCATGGCCCCGGAGTGCCACTGGGCAGTTGGCCTGGTGGCCGGGTGCTCTCGCTCCTGGCTCGATTTGGGTCTCTGGGGTGTGTGTGTGTGTGTGTGTGTCAGCGGTTCCCTCAGTTGATGCACCGGGCATCCCCGGTTCCCCCTCGGCAGTGGCGCCTGCCATTTTGCCTCACCGGAAGTCCCCATATGATGTGTCTTGTGCCATTGAACCAATCACGCAACATTCATTCCCTACTAATAAATCTACAACACTTAAAATATAAATCCGGGGACATTAAATGAAATCCGGGGACAGATTTTGTCCGGGGACAGATTTGTAAATCCGGGGACTGTTCCCGGGAAACGGGGACGTCTGGTAACCATATGCTACACTGGTTATATGGTTCCCAATGCCTTTCCTAGAACAATTCAGTGTGTTGGTGTTCACCTTTAAAGCCCTTAACGGCCTTAACCCTGTATACCTGAAGGAGCATTTCCACCCTCATCATTCAGCCCAGACACTGAGGCCCAACTCCAACGGTCTTCTGGTAGTTCCCTCATTGCGAGAAGTGAGGTTACAGGGAACCAGGCAGAGGGTCTTCTCAGTAATGGTGCCTGTCCTGTGGAACGCCCTCCCATCAGGTGTCAAAGAGATAAATAATTATGTAGACAACTGAAGGCAGCACTGTTTTGGGATGCTTTTAATGTGTCGTGTTCTGTTGTGGTGGTGGTTGTGGTTGTGTTTCTGTATATTGTGTTGGAAGCCACCCAGAGTGGATGGGGCAACCCAGTCAGATGGGCAGGGTACAAAAAACAAATTTGTTTAAGACTGTTCTGCAGTAATGCTTCAAAGTGCATTTTTGTGATGGAGAGAATTCATTTCTACACAAGATCTAGATCAGGGATTCCGCTGAACAACTCTAACCCCCACCCCACTCTAAATTCCATGGATGTAGCATTGTTTCAGGGCATTCTGGGAAGAAAATGGCTCCCCTTTTGGTGTTTTATGTTCTGAAGCAGGAGCAAGTATGGAATGTCCCACAATGCATTTCTGTCCTGTCAGGTACAATTTCCTTTGAAATATTTGGCCAATGAAGTGTGGTTTCCCCCCAACGTTTGAATCCAATGGGTGGCGAAACTTACCAGAAGAATAAGAAATCAGAATGATCAAGTTTTTAAGAAAGAATGGAAAGCATTTATAGAGTGTATACCGTACAAAATTATTGTAAACGAATATAGACGTTAGCAGGCTTAATATAAAAACGTGCAGTTGTAAAAAAAATGTGGAACAAATATGGAACAAAGGGGATAAATAATAAATTGGTTTTTATTTGGAAATGCAGTAAAATATTATAAAAACAAGGAACCTCAGAAAGAGGGGGAGGGGAGTCGACTAAGATATATATGATAAATTGTTTGCTTTTCAAGTTTTTCTTTTTTGAATTTTTGTGTGTTGTAAAATCAATTCTATAAATAAAATAATAATAATAATAATAATAATACAGATAGTAAAAGAAAACTGAACAAACTGCAGACATTAAAAAAGGTCAGTTTATACAGGTTAGTTTTTCATTAAAATGAAAAAAAAATCTGGTCTAATTTGGGAGTGACAGCACTTGCTGATGTAACTGTGACCATTTCTAGCTAGGGGCAAAAGTTATAGCCACCAAGAGCAAACAAAAGATGCCCAACAGACATTGCAAGTACTTCAAGAGAAGAAGAAGAAGAAGAGTTTGGATTTGATATCCCGCTTTATCACTACCCGAAGGAGTCTCAAAGCGGCTCACATTCTCCTTTCCCTTCCTCCCCCACAACAAACACTCTGTGAGGTGAGTGAGGCTGAGAGACTTCAGAGAAGTGTGACTAGCCCAAGGTCACCCAGCAGCTGCATGTGGAGGAGCGGAGACGCGAACCCGGTTCACCAGATTACGAGTCTACCGCTCTTAATCACTACACCACACTGGCGTAGTGAGAACATGGTGAGAACACATCCCCGGGGTTTCTCTAGTTTCCCACCCATCTGTCGAAATATAGCAGAGGTCTTACAGAATCACGGAACAATAATGACCACATTTGCAGACATTCGTTCGGCCAACACCCAAATGTCCTATTTTATGCAATGTCCAATGACCCACTACCAAGTCAATACAGTGATAACGTTCAAAGTTCACAGCTTGTTTCAACTGGATGTGCATTGGGGGGGGGGACAGCTCTCCCCACTCAGGAGTTGTTCACATATAAAGCAGTCAAACGTTATATGTGAATGTGTGCCAGTTTCGAGCTTGTTTCTCACCTTTCCCAGTGGAGACTTTTTTTTTTAATCCATTTGATGTTTAGAAGGAATTTCGTTAATCAAATCAGTTCTAAACTTTATTTTCTCTTTAAAAGAGCCAATTTGGCATGCCTTTGTTGAGATAATTGCTCTCTTCTCCTGACATGAAAATTCATTTTCGAGGCGCATAAAACACAATGCATGCAAACTGACAACGAAGGAAAGGAAAGAGGGCTTTGAAATATCTTTGTCCCTTGAAAAAAGGTGGCGGAGGGGCCCAAGCAGCGTTGGACCCACACCATGCTAGACCAGCTGTGGCGGCTGAGGAGAAGCACCAGCGAGAGGGGAGGAAGGAAGGGGCGAGGGAGAGAGGTTGCTTCTTCCCCCTTCTCCCTATGGTCACTTGTGTTGGGCTCCATCAGCCACACCAACAGGGACACAGCCGTCATTTTGGGCTGGCTGAGCTTGAATACAGGGGGGGGGGGAAGGTGTCCTGTTTGAATCTCAAGCAGGACAGGTGACACTTTTGTCCAAAAGCAGGGCGACCCTGTTTTTCGAGGGACAGGTGGCAACCCTAATCATGGCATCCCACGGCAGTCGGAATCTACTAGATTCAGAGGAAACAGGAGTGTGTAAACTGCCATGGATAGCAAGTGATGGCTGTGTGCCACTATGGATACATTTGCAGGCTTAAAACAGAAGTTCAGCTGCAAATGGTGTGGGGTGTGTGTGTGTGTGTTCGTTCGTTCAGGCACCATTCTGGCCATTTTTGCAGTGGGTAGTCCATAGCTGTCAACTTTCGGATTTGAAAATAAGGGATTTTTTCAAACTTTCGGATTTGAAAATAAGGGATGCCACCAGGGCGGTGCAATGGCACCAAGTAGCCTCGCCGCCCTGCGCTCCAGAGGCTGCGCACGAACGGGTGAGCGAAAGAGCGAGCGCATAGACGGCAGGCAGGCTGTCTGTCTGGTTGGGCATGAAGGTCTGGCTGCACAAGGCATGCAAGCTCCGCCCCCAGTCAGTCTCAGACTCCTTATTGGCAGCTGAGCAACGCAGCTGAGGAGCCTCCCTGGCCGGCAGGGAGGGAGAGGAGCTGCTTCCTTTGAAATCCAGGAAATTTAAGGGATCTCAACAATCCGGGATAGCAGCGGGAAACGGCATTGGAATAAGGGAGTTTCCCGCCAAAAAAAAGGGAGGGTTGACAGCTATGGGGTAGTCCCACCCTTGGACTTACAGAGAATTCTGGAAGAACACCAGTCTTTATGGAACTGTAAGCAAGGAAAGCACTCCAAAACAAACATCTTCATTTAACAACCGTTGCCTCAGTCCAGGTCCTTGTTTCTAAGGGCTCTTCCACACTTTTGCTCGTCCTGTATCTAGAAACCATCGGACCAATTGGGTTTCTGTTTGTCCTGGCATGGGTCCAAGCAGTTTTGCCTTTGCTTCGCCTCTTCCCCCCGGAAAACATGCTTTTTAGTGATAAATTGGAACAAACGGTAATCCCCGGAAAACCCAATGGCTGTTTGTTCCAATTAAGCACTAAACGGCAGGTTTTCCTGGGCGGAAGCAGCAAGGTAACTGGAAGTGTGGATGCGGCCTAAAAGTCCCAGGGCTCTGAACTCTACGGTACTTAAACCAGATTGCATTCCCACCAGACTTCTCATTATGTCTCGATTCTCTTTCTGCTGGAAATCTTTTGGGATTTTGGTTCCCAGGTGGCATTTGCCTCAGTTACTGGAGCTATGAAAGAGAGAGGAAGAATAAAGTCCCTTCCGCCCGGAGGGAGGAGGGGGGTTGCGGGCATCATGAGCCCTTCACGTGCGCAGGGGATGGCTTCATCCCCTGCCACTATTGGCTGAGCCTGGCAGGTCGGCGCCTGGCAGGCCGACCTATCAGCGTGGCCGACAGGTCGGCGCCTGGCAGGCCGACCTATCAGCGTGGCCGACAGGCGTGGCTTGCTGGATTTAAGCAAGCGCGCGCCAGGGCTCAGCCTCTCGCTTCCTGCCCCCGCCAGCTGATTCTTTTTCCCGCCCACCCTCCCTTTTTTCAGGTAGTGTCCTCAATGACCTTGCTATGGACTTCGGTTGGTCGCCGTTGAGGGACCTGGTAGGAATTTTCCCACTTGGCAAATTGGCTGGAGCCTGGTGGTTTTCGCCTACCTTGTAGCAATTCGTCACAACTTAGGTTGGCGGCTAGGCATTGGATTATCTAGGGATGGCTGAAGGTGGGGGGAAGGTTGGGCCATCACCTCCCCCAAATGCTGAAGGGTACTTCGTTAAACAAGTCCGGGGGGCGTGTCCCTGTCCGAAGCCGTGGTAGGTGAGGGCCAAAGGCACGCCCCATATTGGTGACCCCAGGGTGAGTTCCTAGCTGATGTGCAGCAGCAGGACTCTCCCATCGGTGGTTAACCCTTCCCGGACTGCCAGCACAGCGGGCTGGAGTCAGATATAGTTGGTTAGATCCAATGCCTAAGCCAATACCTCTCTACATTCGTAACCAATAAAGTTGTGGCCTTTCTATGCCCATTAACCTTAATTATTGAGTCTTGTGTCTTTATTTCACCACGGGAGGGGTCGGGATTTGACACGCAATAGCATGCCCAAGAAGAAGAACCGACAACTATGAAAGTTTGGTGCTATGACCATCGCCCACTTTGTGCATTCTTGAACCATGTTTCTCATGCTTGTCATATGGATTAGAAGCAACCAGTACAGGGATCACCACTGTTCCCATGTGGCTTGGTGTAGTGGTTAGAGTGTTGGACTGGGAGATCAAGGTTCAAATCCCTACTCAGCCTGGTCAGTGACCTTGAGGGAATCACTGTCTCTCGGCCAAACTGGCCGGCCAGAGAACCAGAGCCAAAATGGGACATCTGGGATTCGGATCAGAAGCTGGAGTGGCTTCTGTCAATGTCCCGCTTAAAATGGGAGAGTTGTGCAGCATGAAGGTGGGATATAAATGCAAGAAATAAAAATGAAATAAAAATATTAGTCATGTTGATTCAACAGGTCCAACGCTTAAAATAATTACCCTACGATGGAAAGCACCTAGAACCTTCTCATTAAGACAGCACTGAAAATCAGAGGTCATGTTTCATTCAAGGATTATACTATTTCCCACATGCATTCTTGAACTAAATACGCTGGATCCAAGTTTGGGATCTTTCTAGCAAGTCAACGAGACAGCTACAGTTTCTTCTGATCCGCCCAGTTTTCCTTTAATCACGACTCTCCGGAAACTTGGAACTTGAAAAACATCAGCGAACGCGATTGGAACACAGTCATAAAACACACCACAATAAGATTTATGAAAAGCTTGGGTTTATAATTAAAGCACTATAAAATACATAGATTTCAATTACTATTTAATGCTTGCCATGATTTGTTGAAGACCCTTCTTTTACTCTGCACAGAGCATTTAACAGTCAGGAGTAATCTCCTCTTCTCAGTTCATTTTTACAAGTCTTGTTCCTCTAGTAACACATTGCTGTTCTCCTTTGGTCTTCTATGGTCTTCTACGTGAACTGTAACATTTTCACATTTGTTTTTGTATTTATTTATTTTTAAAATTACTGCCTTTCTGCCCCCAAAAGGTGCTTTGCACACATCCATGAGAGTAACTAATATAAAAAACCAATACAAAAACATCCCCTAATCAAACAGTAATTTTTTTGGGGGGGGGCAAGTATTTTGAATATTTTTTTAGGGGGGGTAAGCCCTGGCCCATATAATCAATCATAAGATGCGGCACCCACCCACCCATTTGAATGGCAATGTCCATCAACTTGGGGACCCCCAGCCCCCTCAAATATTTTATTGGGGTGGGCGAAGAGATCTCGGCCCCTAGGAGTTGGCTCCTACGGGTGTGTGTGTGTGTCAGCATTTGAAACAGAAGCCACTGTTAATTGAAAAACAAAGTAAAATAAAGCAACAAAACCAAAAATGAAACG
Organism: Darevskia nairensis; assembly: GCA_034642065.1. NCBI lineage: Eukaryota > Metazoa > Chordata > Lepidosauria > Squamata > Lacertidae > Darevskia > Darevskia nairensis. Next base: position 123,722 of record JAWWNI010000724.1, read on the forward strand.
AAACTAGAAAAAGATCAGTGGCCATAATCAGAGGAAAGGTAAAAATGCTTATGACTGCCTATCAGTAGAAAATCAGGGTTGATCCCAGAGCTGGAGAAAAGGTTGCTGTTCTTGTCATACTCCAACTGTCTGAAGTGTGGAGTCTCTTGAATTTGTCTTCTGCCCAACACAAAAGCACCCTGGGGCCACCACAAAAATAACAGATTATTAACAAAACAAAATAAAAAAATTCCTTCCAGTAGCACCTTAGAGACCAACTAAGTTTGTTCTTGGATATCTGAAGAAGTGTGCATGCACACGAAAGCTCATACCAAGAACAAACTTAGTTGGTCTCTAAGGTGCTACTGGAAGGAATTTTTTTATTTTGTTTTGACTATGACAGACCAACACGGCTATCTACCTGTAACTAGATTATTAACAAAGCACTGTACCTAAAGTTTGAAGAGCCTGGACCTATAGCGTGTGTCTTTTAAGGGGGCTGCAGCATTAGAAAACCCACCTACCACGCGACAATGGTTTGGTTTATTAGTTGAGCTGGCTTCTGCGTGAACACCTTCATGACATGTGGATTTTAGTGGCAGGACAACTTTCTTTCTTAACTGGGCCCTTCTATCTTGGCTAGGTAGATATTTCCCACTCACTTGCATTGAGAACCATTTGCTTCTGCAGCTGGGTATGCTGGCTGGTTTGCTGCCCTATAGCGTGAATGGTACAACAATTTTTTCAGCCAGTGGTAGGTTGCTTCACTCTGCCCAAAGGCTAGACCCACATGCCCAGATTGTGTTCCACACAAGACATTGGGCTTTTGGTATGTAATCTATAGATAGTACATTAAATTGCAGAGATTCCATTGATTTTAATGGGATAAGGGATAAGCAGGCATGCCTTTGTGAAATAGATACAACATATATTTATTTAGCTTGGCCATTTCTCGGTCCTTGCCTGACAATCCTGTTGTCCGCGCCCTGCTGTTTTATTACCATCGCATTCTTCTCCTGAAATGGAGACGCCAATTTTCATAACTGCATTTATTCTACCTCCGTAGGAGCCTCTGAGTGCCAGAGAACAGCTTTCTAATGTTTAACTTTAATTTTAAAAGTCCCTTTCACCACCCTGCCTGTGAATTATGCCCCAGCTTTCTAAGAAGCGGGTAACTAACTGCCGTGATGTTGGCACTTCCTTCCCGTCTTGTTATTTTTGTGTCTATGAAGACGGGGGGCAGGGGGAGGGGGCTAAACAAATTGGACCGAGCCAGATTACTGCTCTGCTCCCCCAGCGCTGCAAAATTGCCAGCGACTGGCTCCGTCTTAAAACTTTTCTTTCAACTCAACGAGATAATTAATGTAGGGAGGAAAAGACCACATACAAGTGCCCTCTTCTGCCTTGATGTTTGGCAGGGAAAGTTCAAGGTGACGGCAGGAATGAGGTCCCTGCCTTTCGAGCCCGGGGTTGGCCTGGCAAGGGAGTGTTTTTGCTCTCGCTTAGGGTGGGAGTTGGAATGGGTAACATGGGTTGCGACCCTATTTAATAAAATGCTGAGAAAAAGAAGCCTTTGATGGGCAGGGGAACGCTGTGGAGACAAGCGTTGACCCCTGGGCTAGGAGGAGGCTGTCGCGAGATGAAAGTGTTCCTCTCTCCTTACCGCTGTCAGCACTTTTTAATGTCAACTCTGTGAAGGATTGTCAGCGAGCCAGTCAGGTATCTGTCTAAACTTTCCCAGGCCTCCGGCTCGAGGAACTTGCTACTTGTACAGGGTGGCACAGTATGTCTCGAGTTGCCTCGACTTTCTGGAGGTTGCTGCTGGATTTCTCACTCTCAAAGACTTTCCGATGGACAAGAGGCTATGAGGAGGGTGTGCCGAGGTGTTAGAAGCAAAGCAACTTCAAAAAGATGGACGCCGTAGGGCAGCAAACTACCACACATATCCAGCTACCCAGTGCTTTTTTCTGGGGAGACGCAGCTAAACATTTTGTGAAGCTAAGTTTTGCCTCATTGAGGAGTAGTATTTCATATGAGTATGAAAATGAGATAGGGACACGGGTGGCGCTGTGGGTTAAACCACTGAGCCTAGGGCTTGCCGATCAGAAGGTCAGCAGTTCGAATCCCCGCGACGGGGTGAGCTCCCGTTGCTCGGTCCCAGCTCCTGCCAACCTAGCAGTTTGATAGCACGTCAAAGTGCAAGTAGATAAATAGGTATCGCTCCGGGGGGAAGGTAAACGGCGTTTCCGTGCGCTGCTCTGGTTCACCAGAAGCGGCTTTGTCATGCTGGCCACATCATGACCTGGAAGCTGTACGCCGGCTCCCTCGGCCAATAAAGCGAGATGAGCGCCGCAACCCCAGAGTCGGTCACGACTGGACCTAATGGTCAGGGGTCCCTTTACCTTTATGAAAATGAGAGTACTCCTAAAAAAATTTTTTTATATAGAAAAAAGCACTGCAGCTACCACACATACCCATATTTTCAATATTTCCAAAAATTAGTAAAAATGTCAAACAACCAGGAAGCAGATTTTTGAGGAGGTGTGTGTGTGTGGGGGGGGAATGAATGGCTTCTTGTCATTTCAGCCCCCCCGGGCAAATTGCAACTCAGGTCAGAAGTGTTGATTTTTTTTTGGTGAATTTCCTTAAAAATAGCTCCATAGCTCCAAAACGTCATTTTTTGGGGAGAGTTTGCAAAAAAACAAAAAACAAAAAAAAGTCCAACCATTTTGCCCTCCCCCTCCAAAAAGGCTTGACAATATGGCAACCATAGTTTATTTTAATTTTTTTATTTATTAAATTTGTATACCACCCTATTCCCACAGGACTCGGGGCGGTACTATAGTGCTTCTATAATGCACGCATGCATTGTGGCCGGAAGGATTCTGTTTCAACTTCAACAGGTGCCTGAAATGACACCTGAAATGCCCTTCCTTTTCCTGCGCCTCTTCTCTGTGTTTTGCCCTGTGCTTCAAACCTCTTGTGGGTCTGTGGCTGCACTCTTCTTTCCCATGGGCCCCAGTTAGTGGCTCTGTTCTGATGCTTCTTCCTTGTGTCCGGCCGATTCATCGTTGCGCCTCCAAGGGGCGGCTCCCACACTGTGAGAAGCGAAGTTACAGGGAACCAGGCGGAGGGTCTTTTCCAGGGGTCAGCAAACTTTTTCAGCAGGGGGTCGGTCCACTGTCCCTCAGACCTTGTGGGGGGCCAGACTATTTTTTTTTTTTGGGGGGGGGGGATGAACGAATTCCTATGCCCCACAAATAACCCAGAGATGCATTTTAAATAAAGGACACATTCTACTCATGTAAAAACACCAGGCAGGCCCCACAAATAACCCAGAGAAGCATTTTAAATAAAAGGACACATTCTACTCATGTAAAAACACCAGGCAGGCCCCACAAATAACCCAGAGATGCATTTTAAATAAAAGGACACATTCTACTCATGTAAAAACACCAGGCAGGCCCCACAAATAACCCAGAGATGCATTTTAAATAAAAGGACACATTCTACTCATGTAAAAACACGTTGATTCCCGGACCGTCCGAGGGCCGGATTGAGAAGGCGATTGGGCCGGATCCGGCCCCCGGGCCATAGTTGGCCTACCCATGGTTTTTTCAGTAGTGGCGAGAGGTGGAACGCCCTCCCATCGGATGTCAAGGAGATGAGTAACTATACAGCCTTTGGAAGTTTTTAACTTTAAGCCTCTGGAAGTTTTGCGAATGATAAAAACCATTACAACTAATGAAATAATAAATAATACAAAAGTTATGACTATTATTATGATGCCGAGGGACAAACAATGTGGTTCTTTCTTTCTTTCTTTCTTTCTTTCTTTCTTTCTTTCTTTCTTTCGAGTGTGTTTGGTGGGGAGTGGTCCTTGCTTTCTTAAGCACCTTTCGAGTCTTTTTGGCACAGCTCATTGAATCCTCAACAATCTTCTCTCTCTCTCTTTCTGCTAATTCTCTCTCTCTCTCTCTCTCTGTTTTTTTAAGGGAGTGTGGGTACCTCCCTCCGCTTACTTCCCTCCCCAAAGGTGCTCTCTCTCTCTCTCTCTCTCTCTCTTTCTACAGAACTCAGCACTTCTTTTCCATTCCAACCCTAGCATGGAAAGAGCTAGTTAACGGACCATTAAACATATTGAGAGTACTTCAGCAGCTATGTGGGGGGAAAGGAAGAAAGGCCGGGGGGGGGGGGGGGAGAGAGAGAGAAAGAAAAAAAACGGCCAAGCAACAGGAGAACTTTTCAGGGGAGGCAGCCCTCCAGACACAAACACAAAAGCCTTCCTGTAAATATGACAGCAAGGGTACAGACCCCTCCTGTTTCTCCAGGAATGTTTCCAAGGGATGGGAACTGGACTAGCGCCGGCCAACGTTATAACGCATGGTTCTCTTCCTGCCACAGATTCTCTGCGCGACTTCTGGTAAGTCGCCATAGGCTTGAATGCTCGTGACGTTTTTGGAGCCAGACGTTGACCTGCCTCGATTTATGCTGGCAGGAGGAGGATAGTCTTATCGCCTAAGCATGCAGTCCTCTTTCTGGTTCTCATCGGCTGGAGGAGCATAGGATAGGGAGTGACTTTTGCCCTCTTCAGGAATCACGACCCAGTGCTCGGGCAACATGCAAGGGAGGCAGTGGGGAAAAGTGCCAGAGCTCCATGATCCCTCCTTCTGTTGCCAATCCAATCCAATCCAAATCTTTATTACGGTCATAAGGTAAAGGTAAAGGGACCCCTGACCATTAGGTCCAGTCGTGACCGACTCTGGGGTTGCGGCGCTCATCTCGCTTTACTGGTCGAGGGAGCCAGCCTACAGCTTCCAGGTCATGTGGCCAGCATGACAAAGCCGCTTCTGGCGAACCAGAGCAGCACACGGAAACGGCGTTTACCTTCCCGCTGCAGCGGTACCTATTTATCTACTTGCACTTTGACGTGCTTTCGAACTGCTAGGTTGGCAGGAGGAGGGACCAAGCAACGGGAGCTCACCCCGTCGAGGGGATTCGAACCGCCGACCTTCTGATCGGCAAGACCTAGGCTCTGTGGTTTAACCCACAGCGCCATCCGTGTCCCTTGTATTACGGTCATAGAGCAGCATAAGATAAAAAGCACCACCATACATAAATAAAACATGCTAGGTAGTAGTAGTAGTAGTAGTAGTAGTAGTACCCTGTTTCTCCTTTTTTAATACGTAGTCATAAAGTAAGCCATGGCAGGTTTTTTTACCTTTGTGAGAAGTAAGACGTACCCCAAAAGTAAGCCATGGTGCCGCCATTGTTCCCGTCGCCTCCTCAGTCCCTCCTGCATGCGCAGGGAGCCAGCGAACCAGTGAGAGGCACGGGGGGGGGGAAACGCACCTCTTGCGGAGTTCTGCCCCGCCTGCTTAGCGTGCAGGGAGAGGCGGGTGGGGGGAGATGCCTCTTCCTGCCCCACCTGTTTCCCGTGCGCAGGGAGCCAGCGAACCAGCGAGAGGCACGGGGGGAAACGCGCCTCTTGCGGAGTTCTGCCCCGCCTACTCAGCGTGCAGGGGGAGACTGTACCGTACCATACTGACATAATAAAAATAAGACATTCCCCGAAAATAAGTCACCCTGTGTTTTTTTGAGGAAAAAAAATTATAAGACGGTGTCTTAAAAGGGGGGAAAGACGGTAGTAGTAGTAGTAGTAGTAGTAATAATGTATTTATACCCCGCCCATCTGGCTGGGTTTCCCCAGCCACTCTGGACAGCTCCCAACAGAATTAAAAGCACAATAGAACATCAAACATTAAAAACTTCCCTAAGCAGGGCTGCCTTCAGATTTCTTCTAAAAGTCAGATAGTTGTTTATTTCCTTGACATCTGATGGGAGGGTGTTCCACAGCGTGTGTGCCACCACCGAGAAGGCCCCTCTGCCTGGTTCCCTGTAACCTCACTTCTCGCAGGGAGGGAACCGCCAGAAGACCCTCGGAGCTGGACCTCAGTGTCCGGGATGGACGATGGGGGTGGAGACGCTTCTTCAGGTATACTGGGCCGGGGCTTTTTACTGCTCTACTGCTGCATGCCCAAATTACCAGCATTGCCATTGTCTCTGTGGTATGACTGCAGCCTGCATGAGTGGCAGCAATCCGTTGGGACCAAGTCTATGTGGGCTGATGAAAAATATTAACCTGCTTTGGAAAAAGATCTGAGAAAAGGGTGGTACGAAGCCTACAAGTGCTTCCTTCCAAACTCTGTGTGTGCCTTGCCTCAGGAAAAAAAAAATCACCCGAGGGTCTGATTATGTGACATCCATCCTTTGCAGAGAGAATGATAATAATACCTCTTCCTCTCCTCCTCACAGGTGTGTGTGCTTATTAGAAAAGGGCTCTTCAGAAGGGATCCTCTCTATGGTGCAACTGATACATTTGATCATTGTTGCATAGACTATGATTAAGATTTCAAAAAGCAGCGCAGGAGATTCGGCCTCTGTTTCAATGAGAGTTGTGTGTGGGTTTGTCCTAGTATTGGAAAACTCAGGCCCTGGGTATCAGCTACAATGGAAGGATCTTATGGTAAAGACACTCAGAAGTTGTTTTGAAAGCTGTTTTGGTTACTCCATATGGCCTCATTGCTGGTGGTCTGCCTGCCTACTTTGGAGTTGCGGAGACTTTGCAGTTTCCTTAAAAAATACGTTGGGATTGGTTTAACAACATGACGAAGCGAAAGCTAAACAAACTTAGGCTCCTTTCCCCTATCTTGGCTTCCAATCTGTAAAGAAAGGATCAGAAACACAATGGCGCAAAGTATTTATGGATTGGGAAATCTGACATTGCTGTGCACCTTTGGTCCATTCTCACAATTTCTCATTCCACCCATCAAGCTTTTTTCAAATGCCGATTTGTTCTTATAGACATTTTGAGATAACCATCTCAAGTGTGTCATTGTTTCAGTTTTATTTAGACACAAGTGGGAGCTGCGACGAAATGTTGCAGTGCGGGGAGTGCCCCTCTCCGAGCTGACAGCCAGCCAACTGTCTGCACATATACCGGTATAAAATCCTCGAAAACTGCTGTCATCCATTGGGAGGGAGGAGGAAACTGGACTTCAGTTTGCTGCTGATTACACCAAATCAACTACTCGGCTCAGGTAAAGGTAAAGGGACCCCTGACCGTTAGGTCCAGTCGTGACCGACTCTGGGGTTGCGGCACTCATCTCACTTTATTGGCCGAGGGAGCCGGCGTACAGCTTCCGAGTCATGTGGCCAACATGACTAAGCTGCTTCTGGCGAACCAGAGCAGCGCACGGAAACTCCATTTACCTTCCTGCTGGAGTGGTACCTATTTATCTACTTGCACTTTGACGTGCTTTCGAACTGCTAGGTTGGCAGGAGCTGGCACCGAGCAACATGAGCTCACCCCGTCGCAGGGATTCAAACCGCCGACCTTCTGATCGGCAAGCCCTAGGCTCTGTGCTTTAACCCACAGCGCCACCTGCGTCCCAGAACAGCCTCGGCTCAGGACAATTGTTAATTAAATGGTTAACAGCGGGGATAGACTGAAGGTAGATTGGGATCTACTGGTAGAGCTCAGGAGTGATTTGTAGTAGATCTGCAAGAGATTCTAACTCCCAGTAGTTTAAAAATAGCCACCAAAAAAGAGACCCCCCCCTTTCTAAACCAGGTTGCTGAAATGACTTATTATTGGTAGATTTTTGAGTGACAGGACTCAGTTCTGGTACTGAAAGCAAGTTCTTGTTTGAAGAATGTGCTCCATTCTATGTACATAGAGTGCACTTAGTTGGATACAACCCAATGTTTTCTGAAGTAATTGAAATGTCTGTGTATACAGCGGCAGAGGGGGGTTTGGATTTTTTGGGTGGGTGGGTAAGATGGGATATACTTTTGCACTTGTCTCAGGCTGTTTGGAACCATAGGTTTTTGGTTCTTTTAAAAAATGGAAAGTTTCACAATCATGACAATTCCATTAGACTTAACTCAAGTTTTAATTAAGGATAACCACATTTATATCCATCTAGTTTCCTTGTTGCAATTTTGTGTAACTCTGCTAATTAACTACTCAAATGCAGTGCGCTCATTTCAAGTTGCTTCTCATGGGTCCAGTAGTTCTGGTCCTTCGGTTGATATTCTGGGATTTATATCCTGGCCCTTAATTCCCCCTTCAGTGGAGCTCCTCACTCCAATTTCCTCCTCACAACAACCCTGGGAGGTGGGCCTTTTCAACGATGACAAGTAATACGAAACCGTGGCTGTTGAGTTTGCAACACACCAGGTCACCCTGTGAGCTTCGTAGCTGAGTGTTTCAGTTTCTGGGGGGTGGGCAGCACCCCTATGATGTGCCCAATCTCTTGCCACATGGCTCAACCCTTATCACCAGTGGTGATGGGCAGGGATTGTTGTTGTTGTTGTTGTTGTTTTATTTATACCCTACCCTGGGTTGCCCCAGCCACTAGGGTGCCAAACGCACAACATGCTGGCTCTATGCCATGCGGTAAGGTACCGTACACATTATGGCCATGGTCTGGAGATCTCGCCATGTGGGTGTTCTTTCCAGTGGCATCCCCCTGGCAGCCATAAGTTTGGGGTTCCCACCTCCACAGGCAGGAATAGCACAACTAATCATGATAGGGCCAGGTTACAGTCCCTGAAATATACCCGGAGTCAAGTGTGAATTTCATGCCCTTTGTTCAGCTCATAGTAACAAGGAATGAATCTTTCCCCAACGTCTGCTATATATACATTATTTACACAATGGGCCCCATGTGATTGGCTAATTCCGAGCTACTCCTGCAGGCCAATCAGGTTGCGGATTCACTTCATCCAGGAGCCTGATAGGCTGCTCTTGCAGGCCTATCAGGTCGCTGATTCACTTCCACCTGGAGCTGGATTGGGTGGCTCCTGCAGACCAATCAGACTGCTGCATTCTGGATCCTATTGTTCTAGAATTCAGCTCAGTACATAACAGTCCCCTTATGTTCCTAGGAAAGATCTTTACGCTAAGGTAGGTCAAGGAGTCAAGGGCTGTGGCCAAGAATGTCTCCACCGCGTGGACCCGACCAATTCCCCTGTCTTTCCCCGGCTGTCACGGTGTGACTGACTTGTGTGGGTTTGTCACTCACCCAGTGGCCTTTATAGACTGCCTTTGTGTGCCTTCCTAAGCGTGGCTCGGAGGGTGCACTCTGGTGGTAACAAACAACCCCATTAATGTGGTGTCATGGATTTCATTAGGGTGTCAGCCCTGACCATTGTCCCCATAAATCAGGTAGGCTGTGCAGGGGGTTTGGAGGCCCGGCTGTGGACAAAGGCATTGAGATGGGGGCTCATAATACGCAAGGGGAAATGATAATGAATATTAGCTTCTTAAGAATCAGAAGTGTATATAGAAACTCTCTGAGCTTAGCAGGCAGAGTGAGGTTGAGTAATAGCTGTTATTTATACTCCTTGCGCAGAGTGATAAAGCTTTGCTTTATGACCTGTGTTTTATCACTTCCAATGAGAGTCACGTGACACCATTAAGGCTTCTTTCTGCAAAAATGAAAGCAGGAAATCAGTGTGGTTTTTTAAAGTTGTTAAATATTTGTGTTCTCCTAGTTAAGAAGAGTCGTATAATAAGCAAACTCAAGTTTAATTCTGATTGACGGAGGGGAAGGGTGATGGGCTCTGCTGCGATTGCCTCTCTGATGAACAAAGTTTGTGGTCACCTGAGCAAAGGTTCAGCAGGAGCAGAGCAGTAGACCGACCAAGTGTCCCTATTTTCCAGAAGGGATGGATTTACAGAAGCCATCCTGGTTTCTGATTTGATCCCGTAATGTCCTGCTTTTCCTTAAAGGGTAAAGGGACCCCTGATCATTAGGTCCAGTCATAACCGACTCTGGGGTTGCGGCGCTCATCTCGCTTTACTGGCTGAGGGAGTCGGCGTACAGCTTCCAGGTCATGTGGCCAGCATGACTAAGCCGCTTCTGGCGAACCAGAGCAGCGCACAGAAACGCCGTTTACCTTCCCGCTGCAGTGGTACCTATTTATCTACTTGCAGTTTTACGTGCTTTCAAACTGCTAGGTTGGCAGGAGCAGGGACCAAGCAACGACATTCCTATTTCCATTGGAGAGGTGTTGGAGGTTATGGAGTTATGTGACCTCCTAGTCAAGGATATACAACCTTGAGAAGACATCTAAAGGCAGCCCTGTGTAGGGAAGTTTTTTAATGTTTAATCGTTATACAGTCATACCTCATGTTACGATTGCTGCAGGTTGCGTTCGTCACGGGATATGAATGTGCTGAACCCGGAAGTACCAGAACGGGTTACTTCCGGGTTCGGCGCTTTGCGCATTTGCAGAAGCACTAAATCACGCTTCGCGCATGCGCAGAAGCGCCGAATCGCGCTGCGCACATGCGCAGATTCGGCGCTTCAGGTCGTGCTCTTTTCATGTTGCGAACGGGCCTCCGGAATGGATCCCATTCGCAACCAGAGGTACCACTGTATACATACATACATATATATATATATATATATATATATATATATATATATATATATACACACACTAGTAGATATGATGCCCGTTAAAATAACGGGCACTAGAAGGTTAGTCTGCCCTGCGCCGCCATAGCCTCGGCCGCCTTTGCCCTCGGAGCGTCTCGGAGCAGCCGCCGCCGCCACAGCAGCAGCCGCGCCGGCCACCCCCGCCCGCCTGCCCAACCGCCCCTTCCCACACGTCGCCTCACGGCCGCCGCTCCTCTATCCCCTCAGCCATGTTCGCAGCCGCTCAGCTCATCCTCCCCAGCTCCGTGCGAGGCGGCGGCACTGACCCAACTGATGACGCGCGTGCGCCGCCGCTGCCTCTCGGACACGCCCCCCTCTCCGCCCGCTCCAATCCCTGTGTCCGTGAGGCTCATGCGCAGTAGCGCAATTCCACTGACACACGGACTGGACGCAGGGACACAGGGACTTTATTATATAGGAGATACACACACACACACACACACACACACACACACACATACACACACACACACACACACACACACACACACACACACACACAGTGGTACCTCAGTTTAAGAACAGCCCTGTTTACGAACGATTCAGGTTATGAACTTCCACAAAACCAGAAGTTTTCCTCAGTCTATGAACGGAAACCGAATGGTGGAAGGGCACCGGTGGTGGGAGGCCTCATTAGGGAAAGTGCTCCTCGGTTTAAGAACGGTTTCGGTTTAAGAACGGACTTCTGGAACGGATTAAGTTTGTAAACCAAGGTAGCACTGTGTGTGTGTGTGTGTGTGTGTGTGTGTGTGTGTTGGAAGCCGCCCAGAGTGGCTGGGGCAACCCAGTCAGATGCACGAGGTATAAACAACATTATTATTGCTATAATTATTATTGAATAGGATGTGACTATTTTCATCAGCGAAATGTTGGAGGGTATGGAGCAGAAGTTTGAGAAAGGCCCTGGCTGGATCTACATTGATGTTCTAAACTTTTTAAATTAAAACGGTCTATAAAGCTTAATCGGAGTTTCCCATTGTTGGAGGCTTGCAGCTCTGTATCGCCCCCTGGGGTCACATTTTAATAACACATTTATAACGTTTTAAACGATGAGTGTAGGTTAGTCTCCTGTTGCCACTCTGAAAGCATAACAGAATCTACATGCAAATGCAGAATATAATGTGCCCATCTCAGGGCTGGCACTTCCTTGAGGCAGAGTCAGGCAGCTGCCTCAGGTGGCAAATTCTGAGGGGCAGAAGGTGGTTAGAAGTCTGTGCTGTGTGGTCTGCCCTGCAACCCCCAGTCTAGCTTTTTGCCCTAGGGTAGCTGTGGAAGACTCTGTTCCATCACCAGTGCTGAAGTAACTGCTATTCTTTCTGACTCCTGGTTGCTTTATAATAGCAACAACAGCAAATTGCTTCCCGTGCCATAAATTATACTGCTGAAATTAAGAAAGCCTTGGGTAGCCAAAATTGTGTGTTTGTGTGTCAGAGAGAGAGAGAGAGAGAGAGAGAGAGAGAGAGAGAGGACTGTGAGTTCTGTTCAATTGTGCTGCTCAGAATTAATTCCCGGACTCAGAATTCTTTAATTTTATATGTATTTATTTTGCATCAGTCTCTGGTTGGTGGATCTCTGGGTTCTGGCAAGAAACAAAACATATTCCGCGGTCCTCGGGTCTGCCCACCCCGATGTTTCTTGATACCCAAACGTCTGGAAAGGCAGCCTGAGCTCTGTTCTCAGAAGAGCAGCAGCAGCTAGAATTTATTCAAATTTATCTGGCCTTCGCTGCCTCCCTTAGGTTCTTGCCGTCATTTCCCATCATAGGGACATGATAATTGTCTCTTGAGGAAATGGGGAGAAGCCTTATTAATATGTGCACTTAGGAAAGGACTGTAAATCATGAAGTGTTTCCAGCGGTAAAATTGGATAAATAAATTAAAAGAGGCACTAATGATCCACACAGAGATTAGAAATAACTAGCATGAGAAGTTACCGAGATCCACACACTGATGTAGGAGAAAGTGTGGAAGGCAAGATGTTGTTTAGTTGTTTAGTCATGTCCGACTCTTCGTGACCCCATGGACCAGAGCACGCCAGGCACTCCTGTCTTCCACTGCCTCCCGCAGTTTGGTCAGACTCATGTTGGTAGCTTCGAGAACACTGTCCAACCATCTCGTCCTCTGTCGTCCCCTTTTCCTTGTGCCCTCAATCTTTCCCAACATCAGGGTCTTTTCCAGGGAGTCTTCTCTTCTCATGAGGTAGCCAAAGTATTGGAGCCTCAGCTTCAGGATCTGTCCTTCCAGTGAGCACTCAGGGCTGATTTCCTTCAGAATGGATATGTTTGATCTTCTTGCAGTCCATGGGACTCTCAAGAGACTCCTCCAGCACCATAATTCAAAAGCATCAATTCTTCGGCGATCAGCCTTCTTTATGATCCAGCTCTCACTTCCATACATCACTACTGGGAAAACCATAGCTTTAACTATACGTACCTTTGTTGGCAAGGTGATGTCTCTGCTTTTTAAGATGCTGCCTAGGTTTGTCATTGCTTTTCTCCCAAGAAGCAGGCGTCTTCTAATTTCGTGACTGCTGTAACCATCTGCAGTGATCATGGAACCCAAGAAAGTGAAATCTCTCACTGCCTCCATTTCTTCCCCTTCTATTTGTTAGGAGGTGATGGGACCAGTGGCCATGATCTTAGTTTTTTTGATGTTGAGCTTCAGACCATATTTTGCGCTCTCCTCTTTCACCCTCATTAAAAGGTTCTTTAATTCCTCCTCACTTTCTGCCATCAAGGTTGTGTCATCAGCATATCTGAGGTTGTTGGTATTTCTTCCGGCAATCTTAATTCTGTCTTGGGATTCATCCAGTCCAGCCTTTCGCATGATGAATTCTGCATATAAGTTAAATAAGCAGGGAGACAATATAGAGCCTGCTGAATGTGCCAAGCTCTCTGAGGTGCCCAACTGAGCTTCCTACAAAGGCAATGGGAAGGGGGTCCCAGGGACTGGGAGATGGAAGGGGGAAAAATCACCTGCCTCCCCCAAAAATTCATAGAATCCACCTAGTTCATGCCCATCTGATTCCTGCCCTAAACCATAACCACACCATATTGCATGAAGAAGAAGAGAATGCCTTGCCAGAGTTTCCTGCACAAGTCAAGGAATTGCTTGGAATCCCAGTGGCTCAAGAAAGTGTGTCTTTTATTAGAAGAATTTCATTTTAAAAAGAAAGAGTGAGGGAAAAAGAAAGAAAAAAGTGAGGATGAAAAAAAGACTTTCATGTGCAAATGTGTGTATTCTTCTTATCCTAATACACATATAATTGTCCATAACCTAACATATTCTGTGCAAACTCATTCCAAAGATTATTGTATTTATTATTATTATTATTATTATTATTATTATTATTATTATTATTATTTTATTATTATTAACAGCAGCAGCAGCAACAACAACAATTTATTATTTATACCCCGCCCATCTGGCTGGGTTTCTCCAGCCACTCTGGGCGGCTCCCAACAGAATATTAAAAACACGATAAAACATCAAACATTAAAAACTTCCCTAAAGAGGGCTGCCTTCAGATGTCTTCTAAAAGCCAGATAGTTGTTTATTTCTGTGTCTGTTGTGCAACTGTCTATGCCCCACACTGTTGTGCCTACTTACTCGGCAATGGTTTGCCCTTCATCAGTTTAAAATGTGGGGGTATTTGTTCTTTCGGCTAAAGATGTACCTAAGAATTGAACAACAATATCTCACATGTACTTCCAACACTTACCTGTTTGTATTTTATGCATCAATCCCTTGATTTTGTAGAAGAAGAGTTTGGATTTGATATCCCGGTTTATCACTACCCGAAGGAGTCTCAAAGCGGCTAACATTCTCCTTTCCCTTCCTCCCCCACCACAAACACTCTGTGAGGTGAGTGGGGCTGAGAGACTTCAAAGAAGTGTGACTAGCCCAAGGTCACCCAGCAGCTGCATGTGGAGGAGTGGGGAAGCGAACCCAGTTCACCAGATTACGACTCTACCACTCTTAACCACTACTCCACACTGGCTCTTGTAGTCCTGTGAAGTCAATAAGAGCATTTTAGCTAAGGCCAGTCCATGAAATTGGGGCACCTGAGGTGGGAGATCCAGGTCTTCTCTTCTCTTCTCTTCTCTTCTCTTCTCTTCTCTTCTCTTCTCTTCTCTTCTCTTCTCTTCTCTTCTCTTCTCTTCTCTTGCAGCTGCTCCCCAATTCACCTGTTGAAAATATTTCAAGTCATTTCCTTTCAGGTCAGGTATGAAGGGAACCGGAAGCCCAACAATGTCCAGCAACATCTACAGGGTCAAAGTTCACCATCCTTGCTTTTGCAAAATAACATAGACAGACTGTAATCCTCTAAATGCCTACTCAATGTGACTTGTTCCTAGAAGTGTGTACAGCATCCACCCCCCACACTTCTCTGATGAAAACAGGGACGTCCTAGTCCATGATGATGATTTTATTATTTATACCCCACCCATCTGACTGGGTTGCTCCAGCCACTCTGGGTGGCTTCCAACATATATAGAAACATAAGGTGGCATGCGAGTAAAATGATGGATGAGTGGATGCATAGATGTATTGTGATCTCTCTTGCTTTGTGAAGAAGTACTTTGAAAACCTGCTGCTAACTCCACCAGCCTCCACCAGAGATGGAAAGAAGATAGAGTCCCCACCAGATAAGAATGGCAGATCAAGTTGATGGATTATTCCGCAATGGCTAAAATGACTGGAAGAATCAGAAATCAGGAAGACCAACATTTTAATAAGGAATGTGAGAAAATTATAATTTATCTTAAAAACCACTGTAAACTATTAAAATTGTTAATAGGACTGGAATAACACTTGTAGTTTAATGGTGAATTTTGGGCACAATGGAGAGGTAAAATATATGGATTATCATAAAAGATGCAGGAGGAAAGGACTAATAATAGGACCCACAAAGGGGAGGGGGGAAGTCTAGGAGATTCTTTGGAATCTTGTTTTTATGTTGTATGTTGGATATGTGATTGCAAAAATGTAATCTGAAAAACCAAGTAAATAAGTTATATATATATATGTGTGTGTGTGTGTGTGTGTGTGTGTATAAAGAAATACAATAAAAGATTAAACATTTTTTTAAAAAACCTTCATTGTGTAGGGCTGCCTTCAGATGTCTTCTAAAAATTTTATAGTTACTTATCTCCTTGGCTTGGGGGGGTTACACAACTCCATACCCTCCAACATTTCTCCGATGTAAATAGGGACGTCCTTCCATACCCTTCAACATTTATCTGATGAAAACAGGGACATCATAAGGAAAAGCGGGACATTCCAGAGTCAAATCAGAAACCAGGATGGCTTCTGTAAACCCAAGGAATGTCCCTGGAAAATAGGGACGCTTGGAGGTTCTCGTATAGGCCTCAATGTCTTCATGAGAATAAGAATACGCAAGTTGGAATATTGTCACAGTGGATATGAGAATAATTTCTTACAGTTATTTGCAATCTCCTGATGTTGAAGAGATTTCATCTTGATTTCCCAATCTGTGTTGTTGGTTGTTGTTGTTGTTGTTGTTGTTGTTGTTGTTGTTGTTGTTGTTATACATACAGTATTACAATGCATTACCCACCTTTGCCCAAACAACAATTAAAATGCTACATTAATATTAAAATGCAACATTACACAATATGAGCAACAGTTTAAAACATGGGTAGGCAAACTAAGGCCTGGGGGCCAGATCCGGCCCAATCACCTTCTAAATCCGGCCCATGGATAGTCCAGGAAGCAGCGTGTTTTTACATGAGTAGAATGTGTCCTTTTATTTAAAATGCATCTCTGGGTTATTTGTGGTGCATAGGAATTCGTTCACTTTTTTCTTAAAAATATAGTCCATGCACCTCTGGGTTATTTGTGGTGCATAGGAATTCGTTCATTTTTTTCTTAAAAATATAGTCCAGCCCCACACAAGGTCTGAGGGACGGTGGACCGGCCCCCTGCTGAAAAAGTTTGCTGACCCCTGGTTTAAAAAACTCAAAATGACAGAAATAACCTCCCAGCACCACCACCCAGAACTTCTATTTGCCCCATGTGGGGAAAATGCACATCTCACACAGGTACCTGTAAACTTTTGCCTCACAGGGCAAAGAGCAACTTTGAGGGAAATTGGTTTTAAATTGGAAAACAACATGAAGAGGAAAGGTTAAGGGGCCACCAAAGTTCTGAGCCTAATCCTGCCCCACCATAGCTGCTTATTAACACTTCTTCTTCTTCTTTAAAAAACAACAACACACCTCTCTATTTCTGGATGTACTGCTGTATCAAGTCTCTAATTTGCCTCTAAGAGAAAACAGAAAGCAGAAAACAGAAACGAGAGAGAAACAGCATCCAGGGGGAAAAACAACAACAACGAAAAACAAACCACCACGTTCGTGCCGTTTCCCAAAGAAAATGCCCTTGGAAGAAGGGATACAACTTCTTTCCATTAAGCACATTCTGGAGCTTCCTTGAACGGTGGGAAGAGCATGTCTTTCCCAAAGCTGGGGTCGTGAATAGTGCATACACAAGGGAGGGCCTATTATATTATTTTTCTTCCCCCTTAATGAACTCCTCTCATGTCCACCTCTGATCAGTGAAGTATGACAGAGGGTGATTGAACGCCAGTCTCCCAGGAAATGAAGTTTGTTCACACACTCCAAGTATGCTAGCCCTACTGCTGCCTTCCTCTGATTTATGGGGCCAGAACTGCCTTCCTCTGGTAACAATAATGCTTTTAAAAACCCATACCCGATTCCCTTGTCTCATACCCTCCAACATTTCTCCGGTGAAAATAGGGATGTCCTATTTCATAATAATAATAATGATGATGATAATACCTCGCCCACCTGACTACGTTGCCTCAGCTACTGTGGGTGGCTTCAGGGCCGGTGCTTCCATTTAGGCGAACTAGGCAACTGCCTAGGGCGCCAAAATGGAGGGGGCGCTGGCCAGCCTGCCCCTCGCCCCCCGCCGGTGCCGCCCCAACCAGCAGCGAAAATTGCGGCGGCGTGGGGCGCACGGCGGGCAGGGGGCGGGGCACCGCACGTCATGCGCAATGATGTCACGTGCCCCGCCCCCTCGCCTAGGGCGCAAAAACCCCTAGCACCGCTCCTGGGTGGCTTCCAACATATATAAAAACATAACAAAACATTAAACATGGAAAAAACTTCCCTATACAAATCTGCCCTCAGATGTCTTCTAAAGCTTGTATAGTTACAGGTAGATAGCCGTGTTGGTCTGTCATAGTCAAAACAAAATAAAAAAATTTCCTTCCAGTAGCACCTTAGAGACCAACTAAGTTTGTTCTTGGTATGAGCTTTCGTGTGCATGCACACGAAAGCTCATACCAAGAACAAACTTAGTTGGTCTCTAAGGTGCTACTGGAAGGAAATTTTTTTATTTTGTTAAAGCTTGTATAGTTACTTATCTCCTTGGCTCAGGGGTCACATAACTCCATGCCCTCCAGCATTTCTCCGATGAAAATAGGGAAGTCCTAAGGAAAAGTGGGTGGCACTGTGGGTTAAACCACAGAGCCTAGGGCTTGCTGATCAGAAGGTCGGTGGTTCGAATCCCCACGACGGGGTGAGCTCCTGTTGCTTGGTCCCTGCTCCTGCCAACCTAGCAGTTCGAAAGCACGTCAAAGTGCAAGTAGATAAATAGGTACCGCTCCGGTGGGAAGGTAAACGGTGTTTCTGTGTGCTGCTCTGGTTCGCTAGAAGCAGCTTAGTCATGCTGGGCACATGACCTGGAAGCTGTATGCCGGCTCCCTCGGCCAATAAAGCGAGATGAGCGCCGCAACCCCAGAGTCGGTCACGACTGGACCTAATGGTCAGGGGTCCCTTTACCTTTACCTATGCTCTGGTAACCTCAAGGTTAGATTACTGCAATGCGTTCTACGTAGGGCTGCCTCTGAAGACGGTTCGGAAACTCCAGCTGGTGCAGAATTCAGCGGCCAGGTTGCTCACAGGAGCAAGACGATTTGAGCATATTACACTGATCCTGGTCTGACTGCACTGGCTACCAGTGAGTTTCCGGGCCCAATTCAAAGTGCTGGTTTGGACCTATAAAGCCTGAAATAGCTCAGGACTGCAATACCTCAAGAACTGCATCTTTCCATATAAACCTACCCGGACCCTGAGATCATCTTCTGAGGCCCTCCTTCACTGAAATTGAATGTGTTATTATGTGTTTAAATTTGATTGGTCAATAACTGAATTCTAGAGGGTTCTCTAGTAGTTCTCATGTGGTTGGCTAACGTTGGTCTCGTGGGATATATCTAATGAAGGAGAGACTCCATTTTTATGTGAATCAAGATGACTGTGTTTTAGAATCCACTGTGAACACTGCTAAGTTGCATAGAGTGTTGGAGTGCTTCTCCTCTGCTTGGAAGAAAGAGAGCAAAGCTGCAGGAGGTGAAAATGGAAATCTCTCCGAGGAGCAGCAAGACATGACCTAATTCAAATACAGAAGGCTGAGTGCTGAGCTCTGGAAAGAGAGGAAAATACAGTTGTTTGGAAGTTAAAGAAAGAGACTGCAAGCCCATGCTTGGAGAGGCATGTGACTGTAAATATTATGTCTTAATTCATCTACAACAGGCATGTCCCACAGGTAGATCGTGATCTACTGGTAGATCACTGGACGTCTGCAGTAGATCACAACTGTGGCTTCCCTTGAAAAAGCTCAGCATTTTACCTCTTTGACCCGAACCCCCCCAAAATGGGCCTTCCTCCTTCCTAAAAAAAAGCTCAACAACTTTGACCTGAACCCCAAAAAAGGGGGTAGATCACTGCCAGTTTTTAACTCTGTAAGTAGTTCGCAGTCTCTTGGGAGTTGGCCACCCCTGATCTACAAGTTTCTGCAAGTAAAGTTTTTGATTGTTGGAGTCTGGACATTGGTTTAATTTCCAAAGTAGGGTGTCAGTCATGATTTGTGCTTCTTGGTTGCATTTTTGCTACTCTTACTTCAACAGGGAGAAAGTCTTTGGCAAGACATCCTCAACAAGTCTCAGCGGACCCATGAAGATAACCCCCTCTCAACTCAACAAAAGGGCAAGCCGATGATCAGGGAGGGGGTGATTTGAGTCAGCTTCAGGTCACTAGGCTCTGCCCATCCCAGTGTTTTGCCTACCGCATATACTCGAGTATAAGCCGACCCGAATATAAGCCGAGGCACCCAATTTCACCACAAAAAACCTGGGAAAGCGTCATAGGAGCCACTGCCTGCCTCACTCGAGTATAAGCCGAGGGCGGCTTTTTCAGCACAAAAAATGTGCTGACAAACTAGGCTTATACTCGAGTATATAGGGTACTTTCACTTTCTTCTTCTTCTTCTCCTTCTCCTTCTCCTTCTTCTTCTTCTTCCACTTTCAAATGTCAAAGGCCACTGAATTGTGGCCTTTAGATATATTACTGGGAATAATGTTTATCTTGATAATCCACGGGAACGCTTTCTACAGAGAAAAACATATCCTAAAATGTTCTCAGTTATGTTTGCCTGCAATCTTAGCCATAAATTTTATTTGACGTTGGTTGGCTTTCCTGGGTATGTTTTTAGGTGCCTCTGATGAAGATTTGTTCTACTTGAAACATGTTGGGCACAATAAGTTGTCCTATTTCCTTCAGCACCTCGTGAAATGTGCCTCTCTCTTTTCCTGCTTAGGAAAACATTAATCTCCCTCCCCACGTTATGGCCTTGATTCAAACTGGTTCCCTTTCGGGAGAAGAAACATAAAATAGATTGTGAAATTCAAATATGGGTCTCCTCCATAATACATAGCTTCTAAGGATCCTCGCTTGACTTACTCTTCCCGCCTGCCCTGTCAGACATTTCTGAAAGCTTAGTGTCCCTAAATCATAGAATTGGAGAGTTGGAAGGGACTCTGAGGATCATTTTAGTCCAACCCCCTGCAATGCAGGAATATGCAGTTGTCCCATAGGGGGATTGAACATGCAACCTTGGCGTTATTAGACCATGCTCTAACCAACTGTCCTCAGCTTGCACTAAGCGCACATTGTATACACGTCCTCTGCAGTATTCTTACTTGCACAGCCTTCTGAAGCAGGGCAGGCTAGTAAACAGAACTCAAAATTTAACAGAACATTCATTGTCACAACGGTTCTGTTTATGGTTCTGGTGATACAATCCAGTTTCTCTCTAGGGTCTCTTCTAGATTAAGGTACACCAGGACTGTCTGCCACTGAAGTTTTTTCTTCTTCATTTTTTCAGTGCATTGGACACTGTTATGATCCGTATCTATAAATTATTATTGCGAAATTCCAGCCTCCTCCTACATTTCCTCTCATTTTTGCTTGCACTTACTAAAAAACGCTTGCACTTTTTCTGAGTTTCACACGGAGTAAACCTACCCACCCCCCAAAGTGAATGATTTCTTTCTTTCTTTTTGTGAGCTTACGACTTTCCCTTCCCTTCATTCTTCAAACACACTTGAAGACTGTGTACGCACCACATATTTTAAGCGCATGCCTTCCCCTAAAGGATCCTGGGAACTGTAGTTTCTGCTGGGAGCTGTAGTTCTGTGAGCGGCAAGCTACAGTTCCCAGGATCCTTTGGGGAATCATGTGCCTGGTTGGTACACAGCCATATCCTCTCCCCTGCCACCCTCTCTCATGCAGCCTTTGGATCAATAACTCCTTTCCCTGATCCCATTCTTAAGGTTGGCCGTCTGCTTTTATTTGGTCCCC
This sequence comes from Darevskia nairensis, assembly GCA_034642065.1. Classification (NCBI taxonomy): domain Eukaryota; kingdom Metazoa; phylum Chordata; class Lepidosauria; order Squamata; family Lacertidae; genus Darevskia; species Darevskia nairensis. Next base: position 144,899 of record JAWWNI010000724.1, read on the forward strand.
CTGCCCCAATGGTTATTAGCTCAAACATTCGACTAAGCACTTAAAAATAAACCTCCCACCTTCTTCACCTTTGGAAAATCTTAATAAACTGCTCCACGCAGGTCAGTTAAATGAAGGCAGTGAGAAATTTTACTTTCTTGGGCTCCATGGTCACTGCAGATGGTGACAGCAGTCACGAAATTAAAAGACGTCTGCTTCTTGGGAGAAAAGCGATGACAAACCTAGACAGCATCTTAAAAAGCAGAGGCACCACCTTGTCGACAAAGGTCCCAATAGTTAAAGCTATGGTTTTCCCAGTAGTGATGTATGGAAGTGAGAGCTGGACCATAAAGATGGCTGATCGCCAGGACCGGTGCTAGGGGTTTTGGCACCCTAGGTGAGGGGACGGGGCATGTGACGCCATTGCGCATGACGTATGGTGCCCCGCCCCCTGCCCGCCGGGCGCCCTGCGCTGCCGCGATTTTTGCCGCTGGTTGGGGCGGCACCGGGCGGGGGGTGAGGGGCAGGCTGGCCAGCGCCCCCTCCATTTTGGCACTCTAGGCAGTTGCCTAGTTCGCCTAAATGGACGCACCGGCCCTGCTGATCGCCAAAGAATCGATGCTTTTGAAGTATGGTGCTGGAGGAGACTCTTGAGAGTCCTATGGACTGCAAGAAGATCAAACTATCCATTCTGAAGGAAATCAGCCCTGAGTGCTCACTGGAAGGACAGATCCTGAAGCTGAGGCTCCAATACTTTGGCCAAGAGAAGACTCCTGATGCTGGGAAAAATTGAGGGCACAAGGAGAAGGGGACGACGGAGGATGAGATGGTTGGACAGTGTTCTTGAAGATGTGGCCTCCAGATGTTGTTGGACTCCAGCTCCCATCAACCCCTGCCAGGATGGCCAGTGCTCAGGGATGACTGGACTTGTAGTCTAGCAACATCTGCGGGGCCTCAGGTTCCTCATCCCTGGTATAGATTCCCCCCCCCCCCGCTTGAAAACAACTGCGAGACTTTGGGTGCCGTTTCTCACAGGAATTTCTGCCACTGGCCATAAAGCAGGATTGTGAGCTGTATGAGAAACCTCCAACACACACCCTACCCCGCCCTGCCATCCTCTGCTTTAACAGCCGAGTGGTCTGCCAAGTTGGCAACACCATGCGATGAAGAAGCCCCGAAGGATCCTGCCCAGAGCCAAGCAGACACCGCAGAAGATTCCGGGTAGCCTTTGAAAGGGCTGGAAACTGGTTCTCCTCCCTCCCCGTTGCTCCCCTTTTGGAAGGCTGGCTCTCCCTCCGATCTGCTGCCAACGGCGGTAAGTCTTAGCAGGTAAGTTTTGAGCGGCTCCAAAGACTCTGCCGCATGGAGTCCTCCGGGAAGGAGGTAAAAGGCCTTTAATGAGGGGAGGATTAACAAGCACTAAGAGGCAGCTCTGAAAAGGCCGTACCGCTCTATGCAGGGATGCTCTGCGGGATACAGGGTAATTGGATTGGACCCTGGCGAGCTCTTTGAATGAGTTTAAAAGGGTGTCTCCGAAGGGATCTGCCCACTGCCACCTCCCACACAGGGAAGAGGAGATGAGGCGCCTCATTAAGGGATTAGTGTGTTTGTTCTGCTGCGCCTTTTGTTGCTCAAACACTTTTGTGTCGCAGCTTCTCTGGAGCCAGCTTCCCCTCCCTGCCCGCAGCAGGGAGTTTCACTCCCCTTCCATGACGAAAGCTCGCACCAACTGTGGGCAGGGCGAAATCCTCGCTTCATCTCTCTGGCTGTCAAAAAAAGTCAGACATGTGGGGTTTTTTTTGGGGGGGGGGAGTCTCTCTCTCCATCTCCCTCTTCTCTAAATCCCACACACCCCATTTTGTGTCTTCGCTGTTTGCTTTCTTGCCCTGTTTTCCCAGAGTCCCAGAAACTGTTCAAGCACAGAGCTAGGAGACTATAATAATAATAATAATAATAATAATAATTATTATTTATTATTTGTACCCCGCCCATTGCACTGCTCTGGTTCACCAGAAGCAGCTTAGTCATGCTGGCCACATGACCCGCAAGCTGTACGCCGGCTCTCGGCCAATAAAGCGAGATGAGCGCCGCAACCCTAGAGTCGGACACAACTGGACCTAATGGTCAGGGGTCCCTTTACCTTTACCTTTTTTTACCCCGCCCATCTGGCCGGGTCTCCCCAGCCACTCTGGGCGGCTTCCACAAATATCAAAATAGATTCCGCTCGGCGTTTCTGCTTTCCTCTCCCTGCCTTTAGAGGGTGGGTTAAGGGCTTGCTACCTTTTCTTACAGAGGGACCCAGGTGGTGCTGTGGGTTAAACCACAGAGCCTAGGGCTTGCTGATCAGAATGTTGGCGGTTCGAATCCCTGCGACGGGGTGAGCTCCGGTTGCTTGGTCCCTGCTCCTGCCAACCTAGCAGTTCGAAAGCACATCAAAGTGCAAGTAGATAAATAGGAACCGCTCTGGCAGGAAGGTAAACGGCGTTTCCGTGCGCTGCTCTGGTTCGCCAGAAGCGGCTTTGTCATGCTGGCCACATGACCCGGAAGATGTGCGCCGGCTCTTGGCCAATAAAGCGAGATGAGCGCGCAACCCCAGAGTCGGACACGTCTGGACCTAATGGTCAGGGGTCCCTTTACCTTTACCTTTTTACCCCGCCCATCTGGCCGGGTCTCCCCAGCCACTCTGGGCAGCTTCCACAAATATAAAAATAGATTCCACTTGGCTTTTCTGCTTTCCTCTCCCTGCCTTTAGAGGGTGGGTTAAGGGCTTGCTACCTTTTCTTACATGCTTCAACTAGTAATAATAATATAATAATAATAATTTATTATTTATACCCCACCCATCTGGCCAGGCCTCCCCAGCCACTCTGTGCGGCTCCCAACAGAATATTAAAAGCCCAATGAAACATCAAACATTAAAAAATGTCCCCAAACAGGGCTGCCTTCAGGTGTCTTCTAAAAGTTAGATAGTTGTTTGTTTCCTTGACATCTGGTGGGAGGGTGTTCCACAGGGCGGGCGCCACCACCGAGAAGGCCCTCTGCCTGGTTCCCTGTAACCTCACTTCTTGCAGGGAGGGAACTGCCAGAAGGCCCTTGGGCCTCAGTGTCCAGGATGGACGATGGGGATGGAGATGCTCTTTCAGGTATACTGGATAGGTAAAATAGCTTTGAAGATGAAAGGAAGCCAACAAGCTCCTAGTCAAGCGACTCAAATTCTGCATTTCCTGACAAAGCCCCCTTTTACTTTGTGAAAGATGAACTGTAGTCATCCCCAACACCTGTCTTTGGCTCTCCCTTTCTCCTCACTTTTGAGGGGGAGAAGTCTTTCCAGTTAAACAGGAGGTTTCCACCATGGACTATTCTGTTGCAGCAACTGCTTGCCCAACCAAACTAGACCTGACAATGAATACATCCCTGCATCTCTGAGACCTGCGGGTAGATATAGGGCAGTATATAAACTCAATAAATAAATAAATAAAATCCATTCTTTTTTGTCATGTTCGCTAACGGTTGCTCATGAGTAAAGACCAAGTCCGTCTTGTCTTTCAACTATTTTTATTGTGCAAAGTATGTACAGTGCGGAGCTATCCTAAAACATGACCACCTAGTCGCTAGTAGAATCCGGAAGTGCCCCCCTCCTGCTGTGGCGCCAACACCAGAGTCTCGGCACCCTAAAGTGCCGCCTCTTTTCTCCCCTGACCCTTCTGCATAAAGCAGGCGCCGGAAACGGTGTCTCCTCCTCGGAGTGGGTCTGCTGAGTGGTGCTGGGTCTCTCTGCATCATCCTGGAGACCCCTTCCCACTTGGCACCTCCCTGGTAACACCTCCTCCCCTGGGGAGGAGCTGGCAGACTCACTGGGAGACGTGTCCGTCGACAGCAGAGGCTGAGGCTGCCGGTACCCACTCAGTGCCGGACTGGCAGGCGAGGGCACGTCCCTGACATTTTTTAAAAACTGCAAATAGAAGCCGTTGGGGGGGGCGGGGTAGTGATATTTTTTTTAATTTAACTCTTTCCTTCCCTGTTGTAACGGAAACGAAAACCAGCCATCTAAAGTTGCTGCTTGCACTTGGCATCAACAGTTGCCATTCTCATGCGCAGATATTTCACTAGTGCAGCTTTCCCCAGATGTTTTGGCTTGAAAGTCCCATCATCTGTGTTTACTCTCCATGTTGCATGGGACTGAGGGCACTCAGAGGCGAAAACATATGGAAGGCACCAGATTGGGGAAGGCTGCACTAATAAAACAAAGGGTGGTTTGTAGCTGAAGTAGCACAAATGTACACAGAAATAAATTCCGTTTTTATATGGGGTTGCCATTATTAATTAGTACACACACACACACACACACACACACAGACACACTACTGCAGCAGCACCTGAAAATTATAACTGAATCGTGAACTGGAAATGTAAATAAAATCTAAACATGCTTATTTGAAAATAAAGTCTGCCAGCTTTTACAGGACTCGTCTGGGAAAGGGAGCATTAATGTGACATATACTGCTATTTCTCTTTCAGAAATCTAAAATGTAGGACAAAAGTTTCCCACCTTCAAAATGTACTTTATCCCTTCTGTACCTTGCACTCAAACAAATGTGGTTCCTTAACATCTTGTGAATGGATTTCCATTGCATTTGAGATCGTATCGCTGGCTTGACCAGCTGGGGTCAGGTGGGTTCCAAACTGGAGGTAGAAAGGTTATGTTTTACATGGGCAGCAATTCTGCACTACAGACCCAGGAAGCAGCAACAGTGGCAGAAACGGTGGAACCTCAAGGGATGATGCTCCAGGAACACCAGCCTAAAGAGTTTTGCTTTGTTGCATGGGTTTTTGTTGAACATTTGGAGTGGGCTGCGAAGGGGAGGAAACCATTCAGGGCACCTGGTTCTTGTACTTCTGAACCAAGCAAAGTTGGGCAGACTGAATCTGCCACGGTGCCATTTGCCTTCCTTCAGTGTTTAGCATGGAAGGTATCTCAGGCTGCTCAGTTTCCACTTCATAAAGCTTGTGGAGTCGACGGGGGCAGAAGAATGTCAGCAAGCAAGCAAGTACATGAACAAAAGATCATGTGCCCTGCAGCATGGGGGGGGGGAATCTTCCTTCCTTCCTTCCTTCCTTCCTTCCTTCCTTCCTTCCTTCCTTCCTTCCTTCCTTCCTTCCAGTGTGGTGGAGCCAGTGTGGTGTAGTGGATAAAAGTGGCAGACTTGTAATCTGGTGAACCGGGTTCGCATCTCCGCTCCTCCACATGCAGCTGCTGGGTGACCTTGGGCTAGTCACCCTTCTCTGAAATCTCTCAGCCCCACTCACCTCACAGAGTGTTTGTTATGGGGGAGGAAGGGAAAGGAGAATGTTAGCCGCTTTGAGACTGCTTTGGGTAGTGATAAAGCGGGGTATCAAATCCAAACTCTTCTTCTTCTTCCTCCCTTCCCTAAAAACATGGCTGAGTGGAAGCATCAGCAGGGCAATGCTTGTTTGTGTATGTGTGTCTCTGTGTGTACAAGCCAAGGGAGGGAGAACAGGGTTATAGGGAAAATAAATGAGACTCCCCTAAAATTAATTGTTTGAAGCAAGTGTCCTACTCAGCTGTGAATTCTGAAATGATTATTGGATTTGTAGGCGGATGAGGAGCACGGTGGGTCGGTGCACGATTAATATCTTATTGATAGTGGATTAAGTGAATGAGATCAAATCTTTAACCCAGAGAAGATGCAGTTTATCAATTTGTCACCAAAATGTAGCAGTAATATGTGTGTGCTTGTGTGGCCTACGATCAATAGATTAGTAAGCACTTCCTTTGTAGCAGTGCTCCAGTAAAAGCAGGAGCCTTCTTCCAGGGGACGATATTGCTGGCAAGAGACTAGGTCAGGAGGGACAATACACTTCTCCGAGGCAAAGCAAGATGTGGCTCCAATGTTCCAGGGCCTCAACAATCTCTTGATAAGGTGCCTGTCAGGCAGTTCAGAATAAGGCTGATGGATAGATGGCCATGTTTTGGCTTGGGGACTTCAGTTTCAGAAGAAGCCTTCCCAATGTTTATGTTGTATTGTAAGAGCAGCAGAAGTCTGATCGCCGAAGAATTGATGCTCCTGAATTCTGGTGCTGGAGGAGACTCTTGAGAGTCCCATGAACTGCAAGAAGATCAAACCTATCCATTCTGAAGGAAATCAGCCCTGAGTGCTCACTGGAAGGACAGATCCTGAAGCTGAGGATCCAATACTTTGGGCCACCTCATGAGAAGAGAAGACTCCCTGGAAAAGACCCTGATGTTGGGAAAGATGGAGGGCACAAGGAGAAGGGGACAACAGAGGATGAGATGGTTGGACAGTGTTCTCGAAGCTACCAACATGAGTCTGACCAAACTGCGGGAGGCAGTGGAAGACAGGAGTGCCTGGCGTGCTCTGGTCCATGGAGTCACGAAGAGTCGGACACGACTAAACAACTAAACAACAACAACAAGAGCAGCAGAGTCTCCTATTCTGCGGTGTGGCATTTAGTGATACAGACAATCCTCATTTTGCTCAGGGGGTCTGTCCCGGACCCTCGTTTGCATTCGTGGAGTGTGTGTAAGGCCGTCCCATCCCGACCCTGCCCCTTTTCTTTATGACATTTTGGGGTTACTTCCAGGTTCGGGGCCTGTGTGATTGCGTGTCATTCAGACGCGCCTAAACCGGGAGTTGTCTGTAGTTGTTACAAAACCTGCAACGACAGAATCGAAGCAGCAAAGAACATGCAGCAAAGAAATTTTAGCCGATTAATTGATAACACTTGCATATAGGTACAAACACTATTTCAGGAGGTAGAATTCTGGATTATGTCATTGCAGGTACCATTTTTAGGAGAGGCATTCCCTCCTGTGTATTAGAGAAGGAAGGATGCCTCTATTAAGATGGTTTCTGCCTCTGCAGTTTTTATAAGCACTTTCATTAAAAACTGTCCATCTCTGTATATAACAGCTATAGCCTGATTAATTTGGGGCATGCTTTTAGTCGATGAACCAAATAATCAATTAAACCTTGCAGTCCTAGAAATAATACATACAACATAACGAGCGTCCCAGATTTCTACTTTCCAAACTTATGATGAAGGCCTCTTATTTCAAGCACTGCAGAATTGATATTCTCCTTAATTCTTAAACTTTGATTTGACAGTCCTAGTCCCCGTGTTATGTTTTGAAGTAATTGAGTACTCCTGCAAACCTTTCCTTTGCCTCAAAATGGAACATGAGAATGATTTATCAGCTACGTGCACCAATGACAAGATTCAGTTTGGACCCTAGTTTGGCCTACCTCAGTCCGAGGTGCTCTAAAGGCTGCCCAGTTTGGCTTTGGGTCTATCTGACTCCATTTTGCTGCCCTCCACCCAAATTTCATTATTGAGGTTGTTTGCCTTTTAACAAAAGTGGGGGGGGGGAATTGCACATAGAGTACAGTCATACCTCATGTTGCGAATGCTGCGGGTTGCGTTTTTTCGGGTTGCGCTTGCGCCAAACCCGGAAGTACCGGAACGGGTTACTTCTGGGTTTCGGCGCTCGCACATGCACAGAAGCGCTGAATCTCAACCCGCACGTGCGCAGAAGCAGCGCTGCGGGTTGCGAACGCTGCGGGTTGTGAGCGTGCCTCCCGCACGGATCACGTTCGCAACCTGAGCGTCCACTGTAGTAGGATAGTGGATAGTGCCTGCCACGTTACAGGTTAATATGTCCAGAAGTTTTTGTGCTGGGCCCATTTAAAGTTGGCTTTTTTAAAAGTTTGAGGCAGAATTGGGTGAAATTTGCGGGCAATATCATGCCTCCTGAGGGGCTGTATCTCAAGTTTCAGAACGATTGTTATGGTAAGAGCAGCTATTACAGTTTTGGAGCGGGTGGCGCTGTAGGTTAAACCACAGAGCCTAGGGCTTGCCAATCAGAAGGTTGGCGGTTCGAATCCCCGCGATGGGGTGAGCTCCCGTTGCTCGGTCCCAGCTCCTGCCAACCTAGCAGTTCGAAAGCACGTCAAAATGCAAGTAGATAAATAGGTACCGCTCTGGCGGGAAGGTAAACGGTGTTTCCGTGCGCTGCTCTGGTTCGCCAGAAGCGGCTTTGTCATGCTGGCCACATGACCCGGAAGCTGTACGCCGGCTCCCTCGGTCAATAAAGCGAGATGAGCGCTGCAACCCCAGAGTCGGTCACGACTGGACCTAATGGTCAGGGGTCCCTTTACCTTTACCTATGCTCTGGTAACCTCAAGGTTAGATTACTGCAATGCGTTCTACATAGGGCTGCCTCTGAAGACGGTTCGGAAACTCCAGCTGGTGCAGAATTCAGCGGCCAGGTGGCTCACTGGAGCAAGACGGTCTGAGCATATTACACCGATCCTGGTCTGACTGCACTGGCTACCAGTGAGTTTCCGGGCCCGATTCAAAGTGCTGGTTTGGACCTATAAAGCCTGAAATGGCTCAGGACCGCAATACCTCAAGGACCGCCTCTTTCCAGATGAGATCAACTGCTGAGGCCCTCCTTCATGTGCCTCCTCCTTCTGAGAGGTCCAGAGGGTGGCAACATGAGAACGGGGCCTTCTCTGCAGTGGAATGCTCTCCCCAGAGAAGTTTGGCACCTTCATTATACACCTTTAGGCGCCAGGCAAATATGTTCCTTTTTAACCAGGTGAAGTGACCCCTTTAGCTTCTAGGAGGAAGGTGAAACGGCTGGCGTACCCTTCCCAGTCTCCTGATGCTGGTTTGAATGGCGAGAAGCTGCTGTTGGGTGCCATTCTGAGTTCCTTGGGTCCCGGAGCTGAAGCCTGGGTACACGGTGCGAGGCAGTGGTGCGGCAGGTGGCAGTGTGCGGTGCTCTGTGCGGCGGTCAACTCAGCGGGATCCCACCTTCGTCGCCAGTGAAATATACTCGGCGTCGAGTGTGGATTTCATGCTCTTTATTCAGCTCATAGTAGCGAGGAATGAAAGTTCCCCCAGAACGTCTTCTTTATATACATTATTTACACAATGGGCCCCACGTTATTGGCTAATTCCAGGATACTCCTGTAGGCCAATCAGGTTGCGGATTCACTTCCCCCTGGAGCTGGATTGGGTGGCTCCTGCAGACCAATCAGACTGCTGCATTCTGAATCCTATTGTTCTAGGACCAATCAAACTGCTGCATTCTGAATCCTATTGTTCTAGGACTAATCAGACTGCTGCATTTTGGATCCTATTCAACTCAGTACATAACACCAGGCCTTTGGTTGATCTGATTGACATCCTTTGCCCTTTTAAAATGTGGTTGTTGTTTTTTGTGGGGAGGGGGCTATTGCGTTGTTATTTATATTTTTAGTATGTATGTTGTGGTTTTATATCTTGATTTTATTCTGTGGACCGCCCTGAGGCCCCCGGGTATAGGTTGTTATATAAATTCAATTAATAATAATAATAATAATAATAATAATAATAATAATAATCAACATCATCATCATCCCACCTTCTCCAGATCCCATTTCATCTCTGACAAGCCTGAAACTCCTTCTGAGGTGCCCCACTACAGGCCAGAATTTGTTCCAACACCATGCACACACCTTAGTGTTTATATGTCCAGTAAGACACTAATGTGCTGGGCTGTCCTTCTATTTATAGCTGATTGACTCACAGAACATCCTGCCCAAGACCTGAACAATTCTAGATTGATTGGAAAGTGCTTAGAAAACAGTCTAAGTCAAGGGTTAGCAAGGCTTACCGGGCATGGGCCGAATCACTCCCACGGAGATCTTCCGTGGGCCGGGCTGACACAGTGCGACTCCGAAAATCATGTCTGCGCATGCCCAGATGTCGAAAATCGCACCTGTGCAGAAGCATGCGCAGAAGCGATTTCTGGAGCCACAGAAGAGAGTCCCAGTGCCGCACTGCGCCAGTTTAGTGCAGCGTGCGGGGACTCGCCGAGCGGGTGGCTCAGTTCGGGGAGCGGCTCGTCGGCCAGTTAAATGGCGTCCGTGGGCCACTTCTGGCCCATGGGCCTTAGGTTGCCGACCCCTGGTCTAAGTCAACCCCGCTGGGCACACTTTTCCTTTGTTTCCCATATCCAGCTGATCATCATGACCTCCTGGGTCTGGCTTAGTTTGTCAACCCCAGATGGAGGAAGAAGACGGAGTAAATGGGGGCTGGAAGACTGGCACCCAGGGGTGAAGGAGAGACTGTTCTTGTGACTCTAGATCAGGGTCAGCAACCTTTTTCAGCCGTGAGCCGGTCCACCGTCCCTCAGACCATGTGGTGGGCCGGACTATATTTTTTGGGGGGAAATGAACGAATTCCTATGCCCCACAAATAACCCAGAGATGCATTTTAAATAAAAGCACACATTCTTCTCATGTAAAAACACCAGGCAGGCCCCACAAATAACCCAGAGATGCATTTTAAATAAAAGGACACATTCTACTCATGTAAAAACACGCTGATTCCCAGACCATCCGTGGGCCGGATTGAGAAGGCAATTGGGCTGCATCTGGCCCACGGGCCTTAGGTTGCCTACCCCTGCTCTAGATGTCAGAGAGAGGTAAGCTGATCTGCCAGCTCTCTCCCCCTCCCCTCCAGCGGGGCACCACATCGGGGAGAAAGGAGGATTTTGACCAGCGTGAGAGAGGGGCTGAAGAGGAGGAGAAGGCAGTAGAGTTGGAGGCAGAGGGACAAGACACAGCATTGCTGCCAAGAGCCAGGTGGGATCAGACACACCCGGCCAGCCGGCGTGTGTTTGCGAGAGTCCTGTGAGTGGGCTTGCCCTGCCTTGCCTTTAAAAGCTCGGTGGGTGGGGTGTGCCAATTGTCAGGACATCTTTGTTGCTCTCATTTGGTTGCGAACATGTTGTATTGCTCATGAATCTTGCAATCTTGACTCCTTTTTATACTTAAAGTTTTAGATGTACTTGTGCAAAGTGCGCAGGGTGTATCTGTTGTATTTTTGTGTACGTTTGCGGCGGGTTTCCGCCTGGTTTCTTATTGTGTGCTATGGCCATATGGCTAATGCAATAAATAATATTTGATTTGATTTGACTCCTGGACTTTATGCCGAGTCTGTAACGCCATTTGCCATTACTGGAAACTCATTTTCCTTACTCTTAAGTAAGAAGCACTATTGTGGTGTTTTGCTGACAGGAGCCTCACACTGATTATCGTCTCATGGGAGGATGCAGATTGAGCACCCTGGACAAATTGTGATATTAGGGAATGGGCTAGCTGTAAAATATTTTGTGAAATGAACAACTTTCCTACCCCAGGCTGTATGAACAGGAACATGAGAGGGGCTGGAGGAGGTTTGGGGGGTGCTTTCTGAATAGGAGAATAATTCTTCTCCAGCTTAGATTCCAAGCCAAGCTAAAGAAGAATGAGGAGGAGATGGAGGTAATGTTTGTTTTATAGTTGAGGCAAGCGTTATGGACCACAGAGACTTGTTTTTCCAGATCACGCAACATCATTCATTATTGCCTTAGGCATTCTGCGCTGCCAGAGCAAAACTCCCTAACTCCAATACCTTACACAGCTTTCCACAACAGCCTCTTATCGCAATAGTGGAGAAAAGGCTTTTTTACCATGCTTTTCCCTGCAGTGACCCCCGGTGGTGGGAACAAGGAGTAAGAGCTCTACCCTCTAACTTCGAAAGACCAGCATGAGACTTTGCTTATTGAGTTAGACCAGGGGCCCTCAAACTTACCCTGCTTCAGACCGGTTCCTCCGAGCCGATCGCGCGGCGGGCCGGAGGAGCACGCGTCCATGCGCACGCACACACACACTATTTCTGGCGCGGCTGCCCATTTTCAGGTCGGCGCAGTGCCTGAAATAGCTTGTGCCTATGCGCAAGCGTCATTTCCGGCGCACTTTCGGGTTGGCGTGATGCCGGAAATAGCTTGTGCGCTTGCACAAGGGCCTCCACAGACACGGAAGTGCGCCGGAAATGACGCATGCGCACAATCTATTTCCGGCGCTGCGCCGACCCGGACATGGGCAGCTGCGCCAGTAAGAGCAGGCGGCGGGAGTTGCCGGGGGCCGGATAAAGGAGCCCCTCGGGCCACATCCGGCCCGCAGGCCTTGGGAAGCGTGAGTTAGACCCTGGGTCTAACTAGGCCAGAGGTGGTGAACCTATGACACGTGTGCCAAAGTCCCAGCAGAAAACGCTCCCTAGAGCGCTCGCCGCCCGCAGCGGTGTCGGGGGGAGTTGCGCACCCCTCACGCCGCTGTGAGCAGGGAACACACCCAAGAGCGCATCAAAAAAAGCTCCACAACCCTGGGCATCCCCCCCCCCAAAAAAGCTCAACAACTCTGGACCATCTCCCTCCATTTTCTTAAAGTATACGGGAAAATACTGTAAATTGCCGTGTTGGCACTTTGCGATAAATAAGTGGGTTTTGGGTTGCAGTTTGGGCACTCGGTCTCTAAAAGGTTCGCCACCACTGATCTAGGCCATCAGTTTCCAAGCACAACTGCAGCAGGCGGACCCTCCTTTCAGTAGAGGCCAGCCAATGTCTTTGGTAGTGCACAAGCAGGAAGCAGGAGTGATAAACTTTCCCTACAGGATCTGTCGAAATAGAGGCATTCAGTGTATGGTATATGGAAAAGGGAATTCACAGTATAGTGAAAAGGAAGTGAAGTGAACTGTCCGCTCTACGCGGTCCTTTTGCCCAATTTGCCCAAGATGTGAAAGGGATAAGGCAAGGGGGAGAAACTAAGTTAAAAAGTGAGTGGGTTGGGGGACAAAGTAACACTGAAACTGCTATTTACGGCATTTCTGTTCAGTTCCAAAATGTATGGAATATTTATGTACAGTGGACCCTCGACTTACGAAGGTAATGCGTTCCGAAGGGACCGTCGGATGTCGAAAAAATCGTAAGTCGAGTCCCCATAGGAATGCATTGGGCGAAAAAAATTTGTACGTCAAACCCCCCCCCCCATCTAAACTTCTGAAGTTGAGGAAACCCTATCTAAAACGGCCGCGACTTCCTTTTGGAAGTCGAAAAAATTCGTAGGCACGCGGCCGCTTTGATCCCTCGTAACTTGAAAAATACGGAAGTCGGTTCACTCGTAAGTCGAGGGACCACTGTATTGGAGCGGGGGTGGGGAAGAGGGGAATTGTACAAGTATTTAAAAAAAATCAATAAAATGCTAATAGCAAAAAAAGAAAATGAATATAATAATAATAATAATAATAATAATAATAATAATAATAATAATAATAATTTTTATTTATACCCAGCCCTTCCCAGACGAAACCGGGCTCAGGGCGGCTAACACCAATAAAAATTACAATAAAATATAAAAGAAAGAAAAACCGTTAATTAAAATATAGGTTAAAATTTAAATGCAGCTTCATTTATTGCCCATAATCAAAACCATAAGGGGAGGGAACATCAGACTGAGTCCAACCCGAAGGCCACGCAGAACAGCTCTGTCTTGCAGGCCCTGCGGAAAGATGTCAAATCCCGCAGGGCCCTGGTCTCTTGTGACAGAGCATTCCACCAAGTTGGGGCCAATACTGAAAAGGCCCTGGCCCTAGTTGAGACCAGTCTAACAACCTTGTGGCTCAGGACATCCAAAATGTTGTTATTTGTGGACCTTAAGGTCCTCTGCGGGGCATACCAGAAGAGGCAGTCCTGTAGGTACGAGGGTCCTATATACCTGAATTATATATCTGAGCATCTCTGCAACTCATATTGCACTTTAATCTAGCGTTTTCACAACATGTTTCATACCATCGAGCTTTTCCGACTTGTTATTGGCCTGATGGATGCCATGGGGAAGATCACACTTTTGTCCCAGCCCCATAGCCAGATTTTTTTTTTTTTTTTTTTTTTTTTTTTAGGGGAACCGTCTTCTTTAATTTGTGACGTATTTGATAATGCCAGCTTCCGGTCAATGAATGACAGCTTGCCTTAAGGACGGGAGAGAAATAAGAATGGGGCCCCTCTGAAAAATTCAGTGAATAAGACAGGGCGAGCGCACAACTAAAGCCTTTTGGGGGAAGAGCCCCTTAAATTTTGCTCACTCAAGACTTTCCCTGACTGAGAGTGGATTCCTCATGATCACAATCACCCTGTAAGCGAGCCTGAAAAAAACAACACCCTGTTAATATGACCCATGAAGAGTTAAATATTAGAATGTTGGATTCTGGGCTAGAGTGTGACTCTACTACTTGAAATTTCCTTTGCTCTGCTTTTCAGTTTCAGTTGTATTCTCTACCAAGTCAGCAATAAAGTAGCATGTTTGTGTGCTTGCAGAAAGAAGAAATAAGAGTCTTTTAAATGTGCAATTATGATGATAAGTAGAGGAGAATTGGGTGCCTATTGCTGAAGGGTGAAATAAAGAGATAACTTAAAGTAAACTGAAATAATATCTACCCTAAGTTACCCTTCACTCTTTTAAAGCACTCACTATACTTATTATTATAGTGGCTATTTCTTCTTCTTTTTCTTGAGTACATTATTATTATTATTATTATTATTATTATTATTATAATTATAATTATTATTATCATCTTTATTTATATACCACATTTTCTCCTGACGGGACTCAAGACAACTTACAAATAAAAACAACGGCAATGGCATTGATGACAATGGATGAAAACAACCCTAGAGGAATAGAAACAGGACTGCGCACATGACAGTTAGTTAGCTGGTTGGCCATATAACCTGTAACTCAGGCCTAATTTCTGTGGGATGTAAACACACAGAGCAGTCAAACACAACACTGCTAGAGTGGACATGAAGGTGTCTCAGTCCTCCAGCCATAACTTCCTGTTTACCTGGACTGAGACAACTTCCTCTAAGTAACTGAAAGTGGGAGTGGCTTCACCTGGGCAGGTTAGGACAAAACCACAGGTCAGCGGCCATTTCTCTCTCTTGGATCGGGACTTTAAGTAAGCAACATCTTAGAGCAGAGATGGACTCTTGGCTTCCAGCCAAGAGGGCCCAAATGGAGCCTTCTCCCACATGGAGAATCTCCACATGTACATATATTTTCTAAGCTTAAGTCTGCCTTCATCTGGGATCTTATTGTGACCATTTGATGTCTGTGAGTAAACGTTTTTACATGCTTTTATAGAAGACTTGTGTAGTGTCTTATTTTTGAAGAGGGATAAAGGGGAAATACCAGGAAACTATTTTACAGAGGTTTAAACAAACCTGAGCAACCTTCTGCTGTGTGATTTAAAAGGGGAATGTAACTCTGCTGACTTAGTTGGAACTTGTAAACACAAGTTGGGATAGGATATTTTAAGCAATATATCCTCATCCACATTCCTAACATTCCCACAATTTCTGATTCTGCCAGTATGTGCAGCTCAGCATAAGGCTTCTTCAGGCTTTCTGGGAAGAAAAATCAACCCAGCCACCGATTAAAAAAACACCCAGTGGCCTTCCACAATTAGTTTCCTGTTGCTCGGTTTGAGAGCCAGTGTGGTGTAGTGGTTAATAACGGTAGACATCAGCTGCCATATTTTGCAGAATGAGAACGATCTGGTTTTTACCTACACCAACAAACACACCGCCCTGCGTCCAAATTGAAATATATTCTTCCAGCACACACACAAAAAGCAGCTTGGGTCTGTGACACACCTTTGGTCCAAACCCCTCTAGTACCTCCCATCTCCTTTTTCCTGTCGGGAAGTATTGCTTTGGTGCACTCGTTTCCACCCTCAAAACATGGCCATTTCCCCACTCGGAACCCGTTCGCAACCAAATCTGTTCCAGAGCCATCCAACAACCAGCTCCTTTGTGTAGTTTTCCTACATAGGCATCTCATAATCCTGCCCAGGCCGCTTGGTTTCTAAACTGAGAGCCAGTGTGGTGTAGTGGTTAAGAGCGGTGGACTCGTAATCCGGGGAACCGGGTTCGCATCTCCTCTCCTCCACATGCAGCTGCTGGGTGACCTTGGGCTAGTCACACTTCTCTGAAGTCTCTCAGCCCCACTCACCTCACAGAGTGTTTGTGGTGGGGGAGGAAGGGAAAGGAGAATGTTAGCCGCTTTGAGACTCCTTCGGGTAGTGATAAAGCGGGATATCAAATCCAAACTCCTCCTCCTCCTCCTCCTCCTCCTCCTCCTCCTCCTCCTCCTCTTCTTCTTCCTCTTCTTCTTCTTCTTCTTCTTCTTCTTCTTCTTCTTCTTCTTCATAGCAACCAGTTTTAAAGTTGTCCAACAGGTAAGGAAATCTAAAGTGGG
This sequence comes from Darevskia nairensis, assembly GCA_034642065.1. Lineage (NCBI taxonomy): Eukaryota > Metazoa > Chordata > Lepidosauria > Squamata > Lacertidae > Darevskia > Darevskia nairensis. The sequence goes on from JAWWNI010000724.1 coordinate 161,044, forward strand.
GTGCAGATCTAGCTTACTCACCCCTGCTTGAGCGTTCTACTTACTCGTGAGTAGAGTGCTTGAACTACAGAGAATCTAGCTTTGTGCTGCCGCCTAAAGATGCTGAAAATCGTGTTTCGGAGAGAGCCCTGTCTTAAACTCCGCTGCCGCCTGTCAATCAGGAAGCCTCTCTAGGAGATTGACAGGCTCAGAATTTTCCCTTCCGGGAACCACCAGACCTGGGAAATGCTCCCCGCATTTGTCCCGCCCTGACTTCTCCCAGCCCAAGGTTGTGTGTCTGGCAAGAGTCCTTTAGAGGACGGGCATTGGAAGAACTCCGCATCCTGCCTGCTCCCACCGCACCTCTTGCCAAAGCAAAGTGTGAAGAGAGGCCAAGTTTCCCAGAGTTGTCCTGTGATTCACACTCTGCACTTCCTCTCCTTGCCCTTTCGGGGCACCGGCTTGCGGCTAATTAACACATTCAGGGGTTCCTCTCAAGCAGAAAGGCCAGGAGGGTGCTTGTCGGATGAGAAGGACTGGGGAACTGACCCAGGAAAAAGACGGGGCAGCGCTCTGCCTGCATCCCATTCTTCCCCCCTCCCAGCAAGTCAGGTTTGCTCTTCTTTACAGCCATAGAAACGCTGCCCTCTGGGCCGCTTTCATTTACCTGACCCCAGGTGCCCCCTCCAAGGGTAAAGAGAGTTTAACTATTGAGCAGCGGCGGCGGCAAAAATTAGCAGGGAGCACAAAGGGAATTGCTGAGCCGGCTGCTTTGCCTCTGACCTCCGCCACCTTCTCCCGCGCAATTGGGAAGATGCAAATCTCTCTGAATGGAGGTGACTCCGCATCTCGGCGCAGAGAGTGCGGCAAGCCAAGGTGGGTCTCCCCATGAAGTGAAGCCCTTTGCAAGGCTCCAGGGGGAGATGCGTCGGCTCCAGCCTCCTTTCATGGCTTCCTGGTTCTGCTCTACAGACGGTCTCATTGTCTTCCCTCTGAATGGGTCTGTCTGTCTTTTAATTAGGGATTTCGCTCTGCGCAACAGCCCTTCACAGGCCAGGCTCCTCAGCCTCTCTTTAGCGTTCTCTGTTCCTTTCCAATTTTCTGCCCCAATTTGACAGTCTAATTTCTCCTTGACTTCCAGCAGGAAGGAAGAGGGAAAGCGAGCCAAGCAGAAAAAGAACCTTACGTCTGGCCCTACAGGGAAGTAGCCAGCGCAGGAAAGTTCTGGAACTCATCCTTGACAGTCAAGGCCTCCTCCAAAGATCAGGGCCAGACCTCGGCATTTACTGCCGCATTCCATGCCAGCTCATCCTTACAAGCCCGCTGTCTCCTTCCTGTCCCCCCAGGCTTGTCTCATGCTTGGGGAACATGTTCTGCAAAGGCCTAGCACTCGCCATGCATTCTCCTCCATCTCCTCAGCTTTGGGAGAGTCTTTGCTCCTCAGTTATGGCAGCTAGGATGACCGAAATTTCCGAGCTGTCTTCAGGCAGCCCCATATCGGTCCCATCCACAACATTCCTTTAAAGTACAGTGGTACCTCGGGTTACAGATGCTTCAGTTTACAGACTCTGCTAACCCAGAAATATTACCTCTGGTTAAGAACTTTGCTTCAGGATGAGAACAGAAATCGGGCAGCGGCGGCGGGAGGCCCCACTAGCTAAAGTGGTGCTTCTGGTTAAGAACGTTTTCAGGTTAAGAACGGACCTCCGGAATGAATTAAGTACGTAACCAGAGATACCACTGTACGTAAAGTCCCAAAGAATCCTGGGAACTGTAGAAGTGTTGGAAGTGTGAGAAATCAGATGGAACGTTTTACCATATGTGGTGGTCATGCCCGAGAGTTAAGGCCTTCTGGGATTTGATATATAATGAATTGAAGAAAGTGTTTAAAAGCACATTTGTTAAGAAACCAGAGGCCTTTCTCTTGGGAATGATACATCATGAGCTACCTAAAGAGGACCACACTTTATTTATGTATGCCACGGCTGCGGCAAGGATCCTGATTGCAAGTTACTGGAAGACAAAAGATTTACCAACGGTGGAAGAATGGCAGTTGAAAATGTTGGACTATATGGAACTCGCAGAACTGACTGCAAGAATCCGGGACCTGAGGGAAGAGGCGGTGGAAAAAGAATGGAAGAAATTCAGGGAATATATGAAGAAACATCTTAAAATTTAGATTTTATATTTGTTAGAGTATTGCTGAGTAGATTAATAGTTTATAGATTGAATAAGGATTAGATAAGATAAAAAGTATATATGTTTAAGTTGAAAGTTGATATAAGATAATGATAAGAGTAAGAGAATAAGGGAAGATTAGGAATTATATTTAAGAAAATAGATTGATAATAAGGAGAAGTAATATAAATGTGTTTAAGAAATAAGAAATAGATTTGAAAATGAATAGAAATTGCTAAAATGATTTGATAATGCAACGTTAATAGGAGAGAAGAGGGGGAAGTCCGTTAGACAATGTTAGAGAAATATGATAATTAGGAAGTAAATATAATAACTGTTTTTTCTTTTTTTAGGTAGGGGTGGGAGGGGAGGGGACGTTTTGTGGATTTGTTTTATTTTGTTTGTGTATAAAATTCCTAATAAAAATTATTTAAAAAAAAAAAAGAATCCTGGGAACTGTAGTCTGTTTAAGGGCGTTGGAAATTGTAGCTGTGTGAGGGGTAAACTACAGTTCGAAGGATTCTTTGAGGGGAAACCATGCCTGTGCTTTAAATGCATGCTGCGGATGTGACCACAATGCAGTACAGTGGTACCTCGGTTCTCCAACTTAATCTGTTCTGGGAATCCGTTTGACTCCCGAAATGGTTTGAAAACCAAGGCGCGGCTTCCGATTGGCCGCAGGAGCTTCCTGCACTCAACTGAAAGCCGTGGAAGATGCGTCAGATGTCCGGCTTCTGAACAGTGTTTGCAAATTGGAACACTTACTTCAGGGTTTGCAGTGTTCGGGAGCCGATTTGTTCGACAACTAAGTCATTTGGGAACCAAGGTACCACTGTAGTCATGTTTGGAAATGGCTACAGCATGCCACTCCAGACAGGTCTGATCAATTGCCTGGTCAGCAGCGGTGATGGTGAGGATCATCATCTCACGATGGTCTCATGCTGCCTTTCACACAGCAATTCTTCTAGAGCCGGGCCGTGTTGGAAAATAACAGTGCGCTCCATGCTCATGCTCAAGCTTTGAGTACGTAAAGGCAGCAGGAAGCAGAAAGAAGAGCTATTAAATAAAATGTGTGGGGAGGAGCTATGTATGACACAGGAAGATTGTACACTGAGATAAAGGATGTGGGTATGAGACTCTTGGGCTTGCTGGTCAGAAGGTTGGCGGTTTGAATCCCCGTGACTGAGTGAGCTCCCGTTGCTCTGTCCCAGCTCCTGCCAACCTAGCAGTTCAAAAGCACACCAGTGCAAGTAGGCAAATAGGTACCACTCCGGCGGGAAGGTAAACGGCGTTTTCATGCGCTCTGGTTTCCGTCACAGTGTCCCGTTGCACCAGAAGCAGTTTAGAGTCATGCTGGCCACATGACCTGGAAAGCTGTCTGTGGACAAAAGCTGGCTCCCTTGGCCTGAAAGTGAGATGAGCGCCGCAACCCCATAGTCGCCTTTGACTGGACTTAACCGTCCAGGGGTCCTTTACCTTTTCACCTTTCACTGACATCCCTTAGGACCTCTAGTTGGATGTCTGTGGCTTATCAATGGTTGCACTGGCCCGCCTTCAAGATCTACTGGCTTGGATACATGTCCATGCTTTGGTGATACTCAGCAGAACGGCATCCTTGTGCAATCGTCCGCTCAGCAGCATGCAACCCCCCGCTGCAGCTTCCTATGCGTACAGATCCCCAACCTTAAAGGTAAAGGGACCCCTGATCATTAGGTCCAGTTGTGTCCGACTCAGGGCTTGCGGCGCTCATCTCGCATTACTGGTCGAGGGAGCCGGCATACAGCTTCCGGGTCATGTGGCCAGCATGACAAAGCCGCTTCTGGCGAACCAGAGCAGCGCACGGAAACGCCGTTTACCTTCCTGCTGCAGTGGTACCTATTTATCTACTTGCACTTTGACGTACTTTCGAACTGCTAGGTGGGCAGGAGCTGGGACTGAGCAACGGGAGCTCACCCCGTCGCAGGGATTCGAACCGCCGACCTTCTGATCAGCAAGCCCTAGGCTCTGTGGTTTAACCTACAGTGCCACCTGGGTCCCCAACCTTAGAAGTGGTTAATTTGGTAAGATTTCTGCGGTTGCTGAATGGCCTCTTCAGAGAGCAACAGGCCCGTGACAAGCACGTTCGAAGTAAGTGGTGTGGTTTTGATGTCTTGTCTGTTGTTTCCACCTTGTCTGCTACAATCTGTATTACTATATGAACACGAAGAATGCTACTCAATAGGAATGACCCATGGTGCCGGGTTAATTCTGTTTACAAAAGAATAAATATTATAGCAGTGGCTTATAAGAGAGAATCAATAGCTTCCTTTCACTAGGTGATCCCTTCATGTCTTCTCAAATTGATTTGCTCCCCCACCCCCAACAGCAGCACATCAGCATAACGCCATGGCTATCTATTACAGGGTGACGGGGGGGTCAGGCGATTATTGAAGTATATCTGAATTTACAATATTAACGACTAGCTACGGAGTGTCCGGAGGTTCGTGGTGAATTAATTATCTGTTTAAGAAGCCATGAAGAAATCAATCAATGAAAATTTCTCACTCTTCTGAGAGAGCGAGGGAGCTTGTCAATTCTTCTTCTTGGTGTTTTCAAACAAAAAACTAAAAAAAACTTGTATTACATTTAAAGAGACAGAATTTGCTTTGTAGGAGGCTGCTCTGCAGATGTGATTGGCTTCACCTTGGTACACCTCTTTGCCAATCATGTGCAGGAGGGCACACAGTGAGTGGGTACTGTGAAAGAAAAGCATGGGGCTCAGTGGAAAGGACAGCTCCCTCTCTCTCTCTCTCATCACCCCCAGTAGCCACAAAGGAGTGGGTGAAGTCATAGAATCTTAGAATTGTAAAGTTGGAAGGGATCACAAGGGTCATTGAGTCCAGCCCTCTGCAATGCAGGAATCTTTCTTGATGCTCAAACCCACAACCATGAGATGAAGAGTCGCCTGCTCCACCAACTGAGCTATCCCTCAGTTTCTGGAGTGGTGCTATGCTGCTAAGAACACAAAAGGAGCCTGCTGGATCAGGCCAATGGCCCATGAAGACTACCATCCTGTTCTCACAGTGGCCAACCCTCTCTCTTAGCAGAGCCAGTGTGGTGTAGTGGTTAAGAGCAGTGGACTCGTAATCTGGTGAACTGGGTTCGATTCCCCGCTCCTCCACATGCAGCTGCTGGGTGACCTTGGGCTAGTCACACTTCTCTGAAGTCTCTCAGCCCTACTCACCTCATAGAGTGTTTGTTGTGGGGGAGGAAGGGAAAGGAGATTGTTAGCCGCTTTGAGACTCCTTAGGGTAGTGATAAAGCGGGATATCAAGGTGATGGACTATGCAGAACTGGCAAAGTTAACAACCAAAATAAGAGAACTAATGACAAAGGTTTTGTGGAAGAATGGAAGTCTTTTCCAGACTATTTAAAGCAGGCATGGCCAAACTTGGCCCTTCAGATGTTTTGGGACTACAATTCCCATCATCCCTGACCACTGGTCCTGTTAGCTAGGGATGATGGGAGTTGTAGTCCCAAAACATTTGGAGGGCCAAGTTTGGCCATGCCTGATTTAAAGAAATATTATTATAAGATGAATATGTGATCAGGATTTGAACTATGAGCAACTGAAGAATTTAAAGATTATAGTAGTGTTGTTAAGAAATAAGAGATAGAAGGCAAGTGTGCAGCAGAAAGAGAGAAATAAAAGCACCATGGAAAAGGGGATGGGAAGTTAACAACAAATATTTTTTTTTAATGCATTGAAATGTATGTGTTAATTTTTTGGAATAAAAACATGATAAAAGAGGACACGTGAACTCAGAAGAATCTGTCCATTTCAGTTTATCTTAGTTTTTCATATTTCCAATCTCAAGTTCAGTTTGCATTAGATGTGATTTTTTAATTTTTTTTTTAAAAAGCACTGAAAGGTTATAAACATTTTTTTTGTGTTCAGGTGTCCTAATATATGCAGTTTTGCCTAATACTAAGCATTTTGTATGTTATGCATATGTGTCCCCCCCCCCCATTTTTTGTTTGGAGAATTGTGTCGCAAAATTTGGAGCAGCGTGAATTTTGTATGAGAACTACATTTTGGTTCATGTGTAGGCTTGGCTTAGGTTTGAATTAAAATGTAACCCAAACAAATCCCGCTTCATCCCAAATCCATAGTCTCTGGTTATTTCCAGATTGTTGTGCTTGTTCTTTTGAGTCCAACGCTGTCTCGGGGGGTGGGGTGGGGGGGGACAATCTGTATTTCATAGAGCATTTAAGGCCATACCCATCAATCTGCAGAGAGATCAACGTATTTCTGACCGCTGTTTATGAGCTATATAAACTTGCTGCCCCGAGTATCTAATCTAGCAGAAGGGCACCCTGGCTGCTTGGTCTCTTCCTTGGCAGGCCAATTGCTAAGCCCAAATCTCAAAACTTTTCTCTACAGTGTCATGATTCAGCATGGTACAGTTTCTGAATTTCAGTAATTCCTGGCGTAGAAGTGAACAGGTTTTTTCATTATTCTGGAATTGCCCTTCCTAATTTCTTTCCTCTCCTTCACATGCCCAGCATTCAGGCTGTTTAAACCAGTTTTTTTGTAGCACTGATAACACCCCCTGGTCCAGGCTGATCCAATGTTTATAGGGGTTAGTCTTATGGGAGAAGGGAAGCGGGTGGCGCTGTGGTCTAAACCACAGAGCCTAGGGCTTGCTGATCAGAAGGTCGGCGGTTCGAATCCCCGCGACGGGGTGAGCTCCCGTTGCTCGGTCCCTGCTCCTGCCCACCTAGCAGTTCGAAAGCACGTCAAAGTGCAAGTAGATAAATAGGTACCGCTCTGGTGGGAAGGTAAACGGCGTTTCTGTGCGCTGCTCTGGTTCGCTAGAAGCGGCTTAGTCATGCTGGCCACATGACCCGGAAGCTGTACGCCGGCTCCCTCGGCCAGTAAAGTGAGATGAGTGCTGCAACCCCAGAGTCGTCCGCGACTGGACTTAACAGTCAGGGGTCCCTTTACCTTTACCTTATGGGAGAAAGGAGTTTCAGAATTTGTTCCAAATCAACCAACAGATGCACTTAGCTCAGACCAGATCAAAATAGGCAGTGTTTTAACCTCACATGCATGTATAACACGAAAAAGGAAACATCCTTTCCTCTATAAAAGACGCATCATGTGTCCGTGATGAGGAGGGTCAGTTACGGTGACCTGCAATTTTTTAAGACGCAGCAATGCTCCGTGTCAACATCACTTACTGTTGCCGACAATCACAGGCAGACGGGGACGGGCTGGGCAAGCACAGCCTTGTTGTTCAGGGCAGAATTGCCCGAGGACCTGCAAAGGTCGCAGGAAACTGCCTTATAGTGAGCCCAATATAAGGGACACAGGTGGCGCTGTGGGTTAAACCACAGAGCCTAGGGCTTGCCGATCAGAAGGTCGGCGGTTCGAATCCCCGCAACGGGGTGAGCTCCCGTTGTTCGGTCCCTGCTCCTGCCAACCTAGCAGTTTGAAAGCACGTCAAAGTGCAAGTAGATAAATAGGTACTGCTCCGGCGGGAAGGTAAGCGGTGTTTCCGTGCGCTGCTCTGGTTCGCCAGAAGCGGCTTAGTCATGCTGGCCACATGACCCGGAAGCTGTACCAATAAAGCGAGATGAGCGCTGCAACCCCAGAGACGTCCGCGGCTGGAACTAACGGTCAGGGGTCCCTTTACCTTTACACATTGCAATGACCACAGGTTAAATTATTGCTGTGTCTGTGACTCACATGTTTGTCTCAGCACGGGAAATGTGAAATAAGGGACATTTCACAGCAAGACTTAAAATACACCCTCCAATATTTCTCCAACATTTCTCCAGTGAAAATAGGGACTTCTTCTTCTTCTTCTTCTTCTTCTTCTTCTTCTTCTTCTTCTTCTTCTTCTTCCTCCCCACCTCCTGCTCCCCTTCTTCCCTGCTCATCTGACTGGGTTGCCCCAGCCACTCTGGGCAGCTTCCAACATATACAAAAACACAATAAAACATTAAACATTAAAAAAAACTTCCCTAGACAGGGCTGTCTTCAGATGTCTTCTAAAGGTTGTATTGTTACTTATCTCCTTGACTCGGGGCTTGGATAACATTTCACCAATGGAAATAAGGATGTCCTACCTTACCCTCTAACATTTCTTTGATTAACATTGCGATGCCCTAAAGAAAAGCGGGACATTCTGGGATCAATAGGGACACTTGGAAGGTCTGTTATAAGTGTTTTTAAAGGAAAACTAACACTTGGCTTCAGGTTTTCTGCAGGCAGACCCCATCTGTCCCTGCTGCCCCACACTTTCCCGAGATTCCCTAATACTTTAGGTGGGATTTTGAAAGACAGGAGTAGAACTTTGTACGAGAGCTTCTTTGTGGCGCACTAACTGGTTTAACGGCTGTAATTATCTCTCTGAGAGAAACTGTAAATTGGATTAAGGCTCTGAGTTGCAGCTGAATGAGCTCCTCCATTGCCCCACCTGGTGGGCTGCTGTGCGATAACAAATATAAGAGGAAAGGAGGAAGGGGGGGGGGAGTTGAAAGTGCAGAGAAATCGAATTTGGATTCCACTTCACACTCATGGCTTCCTTCTGGAAAAAATGAATTTTTTCCGGCAGAAAAAGCTGGCATAGGCTACGCTGGCAGTATCAGCGCCGGGGCTCGTATCATCTGCTGGCGCTCTTCCGGAAACACGATCCCCTCCATTATCGGGAGGAAATAAATAAATAAACAGCAGGAGATGTTTTGGCAAAGGAGCAGGAAAAGGAACAGAGAGCGATGCGTGTCAACACAGTGTGCTTGCGGCCAGCTCTGTCTGTTGCAGGCAGGAGTGGGGGAAGGCAAGGAGCAGGGAGCAAGATAGGAAGTTTGGGTTATTCTCCATTCTCTCCCCACCCCCACTGCCTTCTGTTTGCATCATTGAAAGAAACCCGCCATTTAAAAAAACCTGACCTACACGTAGGAAGCCCCATGCTTTGACCCGATGCTAAAGGCTGCTGGAAAGGAACCTCAGCAGTAGAACATAGTGACCTCCACTCTGGGAATTTCTGGCCCAGGGTACCTTTCAAATCATCACCACACCAACCAGGGAGGCCCCAGTACATAAAATCATAGAGTTGTAGAGTTGAAAGGGGTCCTGAGGGTCATCCAGTCCAACCCCCTGCAATTCAGGAATCTCAGCTAAAGCATCCATGACAGATGGCCATCCAACCTCTGCTTCGAAAATTCCAAGGATGGAGAGTCCACAACCTTGCTCAAGTGTGTTGCAGGTAGAGATACTGTTTGTAAAGAAGTGAGAGCAGTGGTTTACCTGCTCGAATTAACAAATAAGAAAGTTTTGAGAATTTAAATTCTAGATTAAAATTGATTACTTAATTGAGAAGGGTATTGTAACAAAAACACTGGGGCCTAATTTGAATAGTAGAGTGCCTGGTATCTGGTGGGCAATCTCATCCTTTATTTCCACACTGTGGCTGCAGACCAAAGCACTCATCAGGAGAGCTATGAGATTCAGGTGAGGGTCAGATGCCTTGTCAACCCCAGCAGGTATATAACAGGCCTCCGGCCTGCCCAGCCCTCCGGTTTACAAAGTTCAGTTATTGCTAAAGCTTTTCAGTGTCAATTTCATGCATTTTTAAAAATCACCATGGTATTTAACAATAATATCTTATGTCCTTTAGAGGAGAAATTGTGAATTGCAGAATTTTAAATACCCGTCACCATCCTTGGCTTCACTCAATTTTGTTTATAGCACTCTTCCATTTTCTTCTAGTTGTAAGGGTGGGGGATGCGGAGCGGCCTCACAAGTGGAGTAGCCTAGGGCCTCTCTTCTTCTAAATCCAGCCCTGGTCTGGGGGCCCCTCTAGGATTAGGAGCCCTGAAGTTTAAGCTTCATTAGTTTCATAATACATCCACCCCAGCTTGGCTTTATCTTTCCAGATAGCCCTCACATGAAGTATTGCGTTTGCAATTTTGGGAGAGGGGAGACTGCGGCACTAGGGAGAGGGCAGGCTGGCGAGCCCCCCTAGACTTAGAGGCCCGAGTTGCCCTGCCCTCGCATGAAGTCTTGGGCTTGCAATTTTGGGAGAGGGGAGACTGCCCGCTGGGGAGTGGGCTGGTGAGGCTGGTGAGGCCCCCTAGATTTAGAGGCCCTAGGCTTCAGCCTACTTAGCCTATACATAAATCCGGCACTGCCCCAGACTTTAGTCCACATTGCTTACAAATTCTGGGTCTAGTAGACTCGAGAACTCCGACAAGTCAGACTGGATTGCTTAACTCAAGAGATTCTAACAAATCTACCAACTAGCTTCCTGCTTTGTATAAGGGAATGTGCTCTGCTACTGACTCGCTAGCGTGAGTGAGGAAGGATAATATTTAATCAATATATCCTCTCCTACCATCCACAACATTCCCACAAAAGCGGTGCCAGAACTCACCATGAACGCTTCCCTTGTTCTCTTATAGGGGCAATGGGGCTCACCTGAGAGGTGCCGGAACTGAGTTCCATCAAGTTCCAGCTGGAAAAAGCCCTGGGGATTTTTTATTCACACCAGTGACTTTGGCATGTGAGATAATCCAGTATAGCAATTTAAATCAAAATCTGAGATGTGGTAGTTTATCTATATCTGGTGATCTGTCATGGAACAAACCATTTTGAAGCAGACAACAGCAGTTGCCCAGACCTCGTTGCTGGTTGCGAAGGGGCCCCCATAACAGTTTAGGGCCCCCCAACCTTGCATCAAGGAAGAGGCTGATTCTCCAGGGCTACCTCTGAAAAAGGAAACCAGGACATTAGCCCATGCTTTGAGAGACGGGGCAATTTAAAGAGACAGCCCAATCGACAAGCTGCTTGAGAGAATGCAATAGGTTTTAGGCCTATTCAGGCAATTAATTAAATGTGATTTAAATACAATAAGGATTTTGCCTTAATTTGTGGATTTAGGCTGGTGTCTTTTCAACACGCAGATGGATAGGAGAAAGGCTGCCTTTTCAGGATTTTGTAACCAAGGAAAGAGAGAAAGAAAGAGAGTATATTATATGTACAGGTATGCGTGTGCGCGCCAAATATTCTCAATATTGCTTTTTAAAAGGTCTGATAAATAGAAATGGCACAAGATGTTTTCATGCCTGAGACAGCATGTCCAGACAGGGGCAGAGGAAGGGGGTGACGGTGGGGGCGGTCCGCCCCGGGTGTCACCACTGGGGGGGGGGTGACAAAATGCCAGGCGGCACTCACGGCAGGGCCTGCAGCGCGTCCAAACCACGTGTCTCTCCTGGGAAGTGATGTGGTGGCTTGGGCGCCCACAGGCTCCACCCTGCCACAAATTTTCCGCCCTCTGCCTCACCCCCAGCTGTAGGGCAGCTGAGTGGGAGGAGGCAGCAGACTCTAGAGGCCCCGTGGAGTGTCCTGCCCCAGCTTGCCCCACCCTCGCGGATGGCTGGCCCCGCCCCTGGGCCCAGGGCATGCACGATCAGCTTGCTCTGCTGCTGTGTCCAGATACCTGCATTGCAGGGGGTTGGGCTAGATGACCCTCAGGACCCCTTCCAACTTTATGATTCTATGATTCTTTACAGAGAGCCAATAATCACTGCCCCCGATCCTGATCCAATCATAGCTGTCAACCCTCCCCTTTTTTGCGGGGAACTCCCTTATTCCAATGCCGTTTCCCGCTGCTATCCTGGATTGTTGATATCCCTTAAATTTCCCGGATTTCAAAGGAAGCAGCTCCTCTCCCTCCCTGCCGGCCAGGGAGGCTCCTCAGCTGCGTTGCTCGGCTGCCAATAAGGAGTCTGAGACCGACTGGGGGCGGAGCTTGCATGCCTTGTGCAGCCAGACCCTCACGCCCAACCAGACAGCCAGCCTGCCTGCCGTCTATGCGCTCGCTCTTTCGCTCTCCCGTTTGCGCGCAGCCTCTGGAGCGCAGGGTGGCAAGGCTACTTGGTGCCATTGCACCGCCCTCACGGCATCCCTTATTTTCAAATCCAAAAGTTTGAAAAAATCCCTTACCGGTATTTTCAAATCCGAAAGTTGACAGCTATGGATCCAATTATCCACCATGAAATACAGGATACCGACGGCAGTCAATCACAGCCTTTCTGATGTTTTATTTTATTTTATTTTTGGCAATTGTTTTTATTCCCTCAGCTTTTCAAAGTCTAAAACCTTAAAATCTGAATTTTTATTCCGCCGATTATATAGCACACATTTTGGGTTATACAGTCATACCTTGGTTGTTGAACATCTTGCAAGTCGAATATTTTGGATCCTGAACGCTGCAAACCGTTCCGGTTTGCGAACATTCTTTGGAACCTGAATGTCCGACGTGGCTTCCGATTGGCTGTCGGAGCTCCCTGCAGCCAATCGGAAGCCGTGCCTTGGTTTCTGAATGTTTTGGAAGTCAAACGGACTTCCGGAACGGAATCCGTTCCACTTCCGAGGTACGACTGTACTGTGACATTAGCTTTAGGTTTCTCTCTGCTGGAGATGTGCATGCTTCAATCATTTTTAATTACATTTTAAAAACATTGCCTATTATCATTTTCTCTCGGCGAGCTATCCCGATAACTATCTTATTGGGAGCCCAGTATACATACCACAAATAATTAACTTCCAAATGAACATATGCAGAGTCAGGGCTGTAACCATGTTTTGCGCAGAGCCAAGCAAGGTATTGTTACACACACACCAGTTCTCCCAGTGGTGGGTTGCAGCACTTACCCAGGTTTGCTTCCTTTTTCTCATTTTGTAATATTTGAGCTTATTTACAAATTTACAGAGAGAGCACTCAGATCTCCAGCAGAACCTCCAAGGGCTCTAAACTTTTCAGGGTCCAAAACTTAGCTCTCCCATTGTCTCTAGCCCAACACTAGAATCGCCTGCTGTTCTCTTTCACAGGAACATCCCTCAGCTCTCCAGTAGATATTCATGTAGATATTTGCTGGCTCTTCAGAAGGCACGGAGAACAGTTAGTCCCTATTTAGTTCCCATGGCAACATGTCACCTTGAGTTTACTTAGGACGCGGGTGGCGCTGTGGTCTAAACCACTGAGCTTCGGAAGGTTGGCGGTTCGAATCCCTGGGACGAGGTGAACTCCTGTTGCTCCAAAGGACAAATGGTCAAAGGCCTGGAAACGATGCCTTATGAGGAACGGCTTAGGGAGCTGGGTATGTTTAGCCTGGAGAAGAGAAGGTTAAGGGTTGATATGATAGCCATGTTCAAATATATAAAAGGATGTCATATAGAGGAGGGAGAAAAGTTGTTTTCTGCTGCTCCTGAGAAGAGGGCACGGAGCAATGGATTCAAACTACAAGAAAGAAGATTCCACCTAAACATTAGGAAGAACTTCCTGACAGTAAGAGCTGTTCGACAGTGGAATTTGCTGCCAAGGAGTGTGGTGGAGTCTCCTTCTTTGGAGGTCTTTAAGCAGAGGCTTGACAGCCACCTGTCAGGAATGCTTTGATGGTGTTTCCTGCTTGGCAGGGGGTTGGACTGGATGGCCCTTGTGGTCTCTTCCAACTCTATGATTCTATGCTATGTCCCAGCTCCTGTCAACCTAGCAGTTCGAAAGCATAGGAACCGGTGTGGCGGGAAGGTAAACAGCGTTTCTGTGCCCCCATGGCTTATGTCACAGTGTCCCGTTGCACCAGAAGTGGTTCAGTCATGCTGGCCACATGACCCAGAAAGCCTTCTGTGGACAAACGCCGGCTCCCTTGGCCTGAAAGCGAGATGAGCGCCGCAATCCCATAGTCGCCTTTGACTGGACTTAACCGTCCAGTCCTTTACCTAGCAATAAAGGAGATACCTGCCAGAGTTGGAAGGGACCCTGGAGGTCATCTTGCCCGGCCTGCAAGCTTTGCAACAATAGGAAGTGTAGTGAAAGTGCTTGTAGCGGTTGCTATCACCAGAATGTGGAATGTACCATATCTGTGACACAGGTGGCTTCTGATTGTGATTGATTGCATTGCAATTAGATCAAATAATAACGGCTGCAATTTGGGAAATGCTCCTAATTTATTTAGCTCATCCTGAACATGAAGAAATGTTTTTTTAAAAAAATATTCCTGCCGGAGAATAAATCAGACTCTCTCTCTCTCTCTCTCTCTCTCTCTCTCTCTCTCTCTCTCTCTCTCCCTCCCTCCCTCCCTCCCTCCCTCTCCACTCAATTATGAAACTCACTTGGGTGACCTTGGGCCAGTCAACATCTCTCAGTCCAATCTACACTGAAGGTATGTTGTTAGGAGGAAAGATCAGGGAAGAACCATACATGCCACTTTGAGTTCATTGCAGAAAGGCAATGAAATCAATAAACTATTTTAATGTATTTTAATATCTGTTGGAGGCCGCCCAGAGTGGCTGGGGGGGCCCAGCCAGATGGGCGGGGTACAAATAATAAATTATTATTATTATTCATTCATTCATTTATGGTATGTGTACACACACATTTTCCTGACCTCCAACGTTTCTCTGATGAAAATAGGGACATCTTATTCAATAATAATAACAATAATAGCAATAATAAATTTATTGTTTATACCCTGCACATCTGAATGGGTTGCCCCAGCGACTCTGGGTGGCTTCCAAAATATATAAAAACACAACAAAACATTAAACATTTTTAAAAACTTCCCTATACAGGGCTGACTTCAGATGTCTTCTAAAGCTTCTATATTGTTATACAACCTTCTAAAGGTTGTTGTTGTTGTTGTTGTTAAAGAGGACACCCCCATTTTCATTGGATAAATGTTGAAGGGTATGCTCAGCCCTTCTTCCCTGGTAGGATGTGTTTTTGGGCGCACACCATTTTGTGGTTTGCCTCAGTCGCCACAATGTCCCGGGCCGGCCCTGACGGGGCCGTGTGCTCTCAGCTCTTCCCACAGAAGATACGGATGGCTTCCACCCTCTGAAACGGCAGCAGAATCCTTGGCCTGTTGTCCATAGCTGTCAACCCTCCCTTTTTTTGGCGGGAAACTCCCTTATTCCAATGCCGCTTCCCGCTGCTATCCCGGATTGTTGATATCCCTTAAATTTCCCGGATTTCCCTGCCGACCAGGGAGGCTCCTCAGCTGCGTTGCTCGGCTGCCAATAAGGAGTCTGAGACCGACTGGGGGCGGAGCTTGCATGCCTTGTGCAGCCAGACTCTCACGCCCAACCAGACAGCCAGCCTGCCTGCCGTCTACGCGCTCGCTCTTTCGCTCACCCGTTCGCGCGCAGCCTCTGGAGCGCAGGGTGGCGAGGCTACTTGGTGCCATTGCACTGCCCTCGCGGCATCCCTTATTTTCAAATCCGAAAGTTGACAGCTATGCTGTTGTCTCGCTCTGCCTCCTTCCGTGGAGAGGATGTCCTGTTCTAAGCCTTTGCCGTTTTCCCCAGCTACCAAAGATAAAGGCTTCTGGAAAGCAACCAACTCCGCTACTGTTTGTAGAGGTGTTAATGTTTAGCTGTTCCATTTCAACAATGAGGCCATCATCACTGCCCCTCCATCTCCCTGCCAGCTGGCAAGAGGAGAGCCGCTGGCAAGGCAGTGCCAACCACAACCACCCTGGGCCTCCGATGCTAACCGAGTGCAGAAGCGAGGATGGGAAAGGAGCAGATCCTATGAGTTGAAGTGATGCAAAAGCGCCATATTCCTGCATGCGAAAATGGGGGTACAGTAATGCCCTTCTACCTTTAAAAAATTCTAGTTTGCCTTCGGATGATTGGTGATGCCGCTGCCACTCTTTTCAGTGTTGCAGACAGTCCTGGATTTACAGAAGCCATCCAGGTTTCTGATTTGATCCCAGAATGTCCCGCTTTTCCTTAGGATGTCCCTATTTTCATCGGAGAAATGCTGGAGGCTATGGAGTTATGCGACCCCTGAGCCTTTACAACCCTTAAAAGACATCTGAAGGCAGCCCTGTCTAGGGAAGTTTTTTTAATGTGTAATGTTTTATTGGGTTTTTATATATGTTGGAAGCTGCCCAGAGTGGCTGAGGCAACCCAGTCAGATGGTCGGGTTATAAATAACAACAACAACAACAACAACAACAACAACAACAATATTTCTTTTTTTCAGATGTCTTCTAAAAGTCAGATAGTTGTTCATTTCCTTGACATCTGATGGGAGGGCGTTCCACAGGGTGGGCACCACTACCGAGAAGGCCCTCTGTCTGGTTCCCTGTAGCTTTGCTTCTCGCAGTGAGGGAACCACCAGAAGGCCCTCGGAGCTGGACCTCCGTGTCTGGGCTGAATGATGGGGGCGGGGGGCGGGAAGCCACTTCTTCTTCTTCTTCTTCTTCTTCTTCTTCTTCTTCTTCTTAATGACATCCCTATTTTCATTGGTTAAATGTTGGAGGGTATGATGTTCTGCACCCCCTCCTTTGAAGGCTTCCGGTGAAAATATGTGTGAATAAACCATATTTCTAAGACACTGTAGACTCTGCTGTTCCTTGAATTTCCAACGGAAAAAACAACCGTCGATCAGCAGCTGGAACTCCCAGGAATCTTGCAAGTGCTCAGCAGAGATTTGGGGTCATGTGTAGCAATAATTTATCCTGAAAAGGTGGCCTCAGTGGCTCAGAGTGCCTTCCATCAGCTTCGACTGGTGGCCCAGCTACGCCCCTATCTGGACAGGGATAGCCTAACTACTGTTGTCTATGCTCTGGTAACCTCAAGGTTAGATTACTGCAATGCATTATATGTAGGGCTGCCTCTGAAGACGGTTCAGAAACTTCAGCTAGTGCAGAATTCAGCAACCAGGTTGCTCACCAGAGCAAGACGGTTTGAGCATATTACACCGATCCTGGTCTGACTGCACTGGCTACCAATGAGTTTCCGGGCTCAATTCAAAGTGCTGGTTTGGACCTATAAAGCCTTAAATGGCTCAGGAACACAATACCTCAAGGACTGCCTCTTTCCATATGAACCTACCCGGACCCTGAGACCAACCTCCAAGGCCCTTTTTCGTGTGCCTCCTCATCGAGAGGTCCAGAGGGTGGCAACATGCAAACGGGCCTTCTCTCCAGTGGCTCCCCATCTGTGGAATGCTCTCCCCAGGGAAGTTTGCCTGGCGCCTTCATTATACATCTTTAGGCGCCAGGCAAAAATGTTTTAACCAGGCCTTTGATATCATTTGCCCTTTTAAAATGTGGCTCTTTTTTGGGGGTGGGTGTGCGTTTATTGGGTTGTTGTTTTTATTTTGATTATATATATATATATATATATATATATATATATATATATATATATATATATAGTGGTTTGTGAACTGCCCTGAGACCTCCGGATATAGGGCGGTATATAAATTCAATAAATAATAATAATATTATTAAGTAAGGAAACATACCCCTGCATAACAATTTCTCTTGCCTGGCAATTAGAGAAACCAGGTGCTGGGTCCTAGCAAGAGAGATCTATTGACCACATGCCCTGTCTGTGGATGTCTCATATTTAAAAATAATTGTGATTCATATATATTAGGCATATATACAGGGGATGCGGATGGCGCTGTGGGTTAAACCACAGAGCCTAGGGCTTGCCAATCAGAAGGTCAGCGGTTCGAATCCCCGCGACGGGGTGAGCTCCTGTTGCTCGGTCCCTGCTCCTGCCAACCTAGCAGTTCGAAAGCACGTCAAAGTGCAAGTAGATCAATAGGTACCGCTCCGGCGGGAAGTTAAACGGCGTTTCTGTGCACTGCTCTGGTTCGCTAGAAGTGGCTTAGTCATGCTGGCCACATGACCCGGAAGCTGTACGCCGGCTCCCTCGGCCAATAAAGCGAGATGAGCGGCGCAACCCCAGAGTCATCCACGACTGGACCTAACGGTCAGGGGTCCCTTTACCTTTACAGTATGGACACATCTTGTGTTGGGGTTGCATTCCGGGGATGGCATGTACATGCAAAAATGCACATATTCAAACTGCCCCCTTGGAAATGCTTCCGGCATGAGCATCCTTTATTCTGGACCAGTGTACCAAGCAAAATCTATCCCCCAAGCAAGGTTGGGCAAGTCACGCTCAGCGTACAGGTTCTGGGATGCTCTCGTGAGATGTCGCAGGGCTGTCCAAGTTCCTGCAAGATCTTGTGAAAGCATCCCAGAGCCATTTAAGCAAGGCAGTAAATGAGACAGAGAGCTTGAAAGCTCTTTCCATGCCAGGAAAAACTGGCGCAAGACCTCTAAAGCTCTCTTCCTCATGTGCAGTTAATTTGCGTAGTTCAAACTGGCCAGCTTTTGCCTGCGTCAGGTTGAAATTGTGCACCCGATGCAATTGTACTGTATGTAAAGTCCGAACATTACCAACAATAGTTTTGAGATCTCTCTCTGTTGCTGACCTTCATCAACTAGCCTTAAATGGTAATATTTGAGAACCAAATTCTGTTAATTCTCAGACTTGGCATTTATTTTCAGATTGATCAAAAAGGCGTATTGGTAATCTTTCTTTCTTGTAATAATTGCATAAGCTCAGCATATGACTTGACTATATTGTTATCAATCACGTCTTTATGTATGTCAATATCATATACTTCCCAAAGCTTATCACTAACAAGATGTTGACTAGAGTTCCCTTCTCATATTACCGCTGTCAAAGGGCATATTCCTGATGCCCATTTCATATAGTATTTCTTCTCAGCTTCTAATGCCATTTTTACAATGAAGTTACTACTCATATAATACTTCTCATCTCTCTTCTTTTTAAAAGCCAAATCAATGGAGGTACTACATAGTTGTTCATTTCGTGTCAGAGATTGATGACCAGCCAGGCAACATCAATATTAATTTAGATGTATGATAATAGAGTTGAAGAGTCAATGCTCCCACCCTTCCATTCCTCTCTTTTTAAATAAATTATTTTCTGTTTCACTCCTGAGGTTTTTTTTAATTGTTCCAGCTAAATTTTAATAATTCACTTTATTGCCCTAACTCTCTGATCTCATGGAGCTGCTAGGCAGCTCAAAGCAGCGATCACACATAGCCATGAACGCGGTTTTAACAGTAAGTGACTGTGGAGGACAATATTGGATCCACACATCCTTCCACAGTGGGGACATAGGTTTCAAGGTGGGAGTTGATCCTGGTGAAGGTTTGCCAAGCGTGCCTTCCTCTTAGCACGTTTCTCCATTTCGTCCTGAGTTCGAGTGTCCATGACACCTTTGGTAAAGGCTGTTCTCCAGCTGGAGCGCTCGCAGGCCAGTGTTTCCCAGTTGTCAGTGTTTATACTACATTTTTAAGATTTGCCTTGAGAGAGTCTTTAAACCTCTTTTGTTGACCACCAGCATCACGCTTTCCATTTTAAGTTTGGAATAGAGTAGTTGCTTTGGAAGACGATAATCAGGCATCCGAACAACATGACCAGTCCGACGAAGTTGATGTTGAAGAATCGTTGCTTCGACACTGGTGATCTTTGCTTCTTCCAGTACACTTGCAAAACAACATCAAACCTATGGTTACGTAAAACATATTCAATAAACACATGAGACGTAACCGGCTGTACTCTTGCATAAATAAAGTATACTATTCACTGTATCATATTATAGATTTCAACTGAAATAACTCATAAAGTTCAACGGAAAAAGCAGAAGACCCAGTAGATCTGTTCATTCTCTAATCAGTTCATACATAAGGTCCATACATGTGTTAGTGTCTATTCCACCTGTGTCTGTTCATAAAGTCCAAACAGTCCACATGAAGTGTTGTTACAGTTCCACAGAATCCTTTCACAGAGTCTAAGACAAGAATTTCTGGAATATTGTTTTGCCGTCCTGGGCTTCATCAATTGTACAGGTTCTGGGTATTGCAAATAAATACAGTGTCGTGATCTCACACATTTTTACAGAAAGAATATATTCCAGTACACTGGCATTAGTTTGCCTGTCTTCCCTAGTGATGTGTAATCTTTTTTGGAGGAAGGTAAACAGCATTTCCGTGCGCTCTGGCTTCCGTCGGGATGAGCTCCCGTTGCTCTGTCCCAGCTCCTGCCAACCTAGCAGTTTGAAAGCATACCAGTGCAAGTAGATAAATAGGTACCACTGCGTCTGGCTTCCACCATGGTGTTCCGTTGCGCCAGAAGTCATGCTGGCCGCATGACCTGGAAAGCTGTCTGTGGACAAACGCCAGCTCCCTTGGCCTGAAAGCGAGATGAACCCCACAACCCCATAGCCGCCTTTGACTGAACTTAACCATCCAGGAGGTCCTTTACCTTTTTACCTTACCATTGCAACCTGTGGCCCCTGCAGATTTGCACTGAAAAGGCAACAGCCAAGGCTCCAAGAGCCCAGTGCATCTAGTTTTACCCTAGATGGGGGCACCAGATGGTCCTTGGAGGTTCAAGCCATGCCTGCAAAGTGGGATTGGCTGCATTTCTAGTATGCAGATTAATTCTGTTTTATCGGTGGCAAATTGTCTCTTCAAACATTTTGATCTCCCTCTGTCTCCTTCCCTCCGTTCCCTTTTACTGTGTGCTTTATCACCCTTGCTGCTTTAAAAAGCGGGAATATGATTTATGTTGGAAATTAATGAGTAGAATCAGCTGATGCTTGAACCAACCTCATGTCTCACATTTCTTAACTCTTGTGCTGATATTTAAACAAGGTTAAGAATAACTGGGAGGCGCTTGGCCCAGACTCCACAATAAAGGACAACAAGGGAAGAGATTTGGGCGACAGTGGAAAGGCAGGATGTTTTCCTTTGGCCAAAGGGCAAAGGAACCTCCTTCCCCTCCTTTATTTCTCCTAACACCTGGTTTAACACTACCCATTGCATATTATCAGCATGCTATACCTTGCTCGGGTGGCGCTGTGGGTTAAACCACAAAGCCTTGGCCTTGCCGATCAGAAGGTCGGTGGTTCGAATCCCCGCGACGGGGTGAGCTCCCGTTGCTCTGTTCCAGCTCCTGCCCACCTAGCAGTTAGAAAGCACATCAAAGTGCAAGTAGATAAATAGGTACCACTCTGGCGGGAAGGTAAACGAGCTGTGTTCTATCCCCCTCCCCAAAAAAGTTTTTATTTTTGCACTGCTGCAAAGCTCAGGGTTACCCCAAGTCTGCTGAAACCTTCCTCTTAGAATCATAAAGGGTAAAGGGGACCCCTGAGCATCAGGTCCAGTCATGTCCGACTCTGGGGTTGCGTGCTCATCTCGCTCTATAGGCCGAGGGAGCCGGCGTTTGTCCGAAGACAGCCTCCGGGTCATGTGGCCAGCATGACAAAGCTGCTTCTGGCGAACCAGAGCAGCGCACGGAAATGCCGTTTACCTTCCCGCTGGAGCGGTCCCTATTTATCTACTTGCACTTTAACGTGCTTTCGAACTGCTAGGTGGGCAGGAGCTGGGACCGAACAACAGGAGCTCACCCCGTTGCAGGGATTCGAACTGCTGACCTTCTGATCAGCAAGCCTGTGGTTTAACCCACAGCACTGTAGAATTGGAAGGGATCCCTGAGGCTCATCTAGTCAAATCCTTGCAATGCAGCCATCTCAACAAGCCGTCTCCCATCCAATTTGAAACCACACCAGTCCCTGCTTAGCTTTGCAAATGTGCTGGCAGTTTTATTGCTGCGCCAACTGTGTGCGGCTGTTGCCATTTTGGCCAAATAGTTGATGACCCTCGGAGAACTGACTTGGAATTAGAATGCCGGGTGGTGGATGGACCAGATGAACACCTTCAGCTGCATATGGGTGGGAAGGAAAGAGAAACTCTGGAAAGGTGAGGTGCACAATTGTAATCTGACGTTCTGTGCAGAGGTGGGTCTGTTCTGCCATTTTCGGGAGCAGGTGACATATCTGCTTGCATTAGCCTATTAAATGTGTTGGCACTTGAATAATTCATTCCCTTCAAAGACTTATGAAATGGCCTTTTGTCTGGACTCACACCTGTTAACCCCACAGTGACCTCTGAAAACATCCCAGCTTCTCGGGGAGGCATCCTGTTTCAGACTTGGCTGCTGCACCACATCCAGGGGGAGGGCAAGGCGCAGGGTGGAAAATGAGGCTGAGGAAGAAAGAAAGAGAGGCAGAGCCAGGCAGGACAGAGAGGGAGTGAGAGAATCAACTGGGATGGCAAGGCAAACAGAAGAGGACAGACAAGTGAGCAGGAAGAAAGACAGAAATACAGAAGGAAGGGAGGGAGGGAGGGAGGAAGGGGGGAAGGAAAAGAAAGAAAGAAAGAAAGAAAGAAAGAAAGGGAGGGAGGGAGGGAGGGAGGGAGAAAAAGGAAGGAAGGAAGGAAGGAAGGAAGGAAGGAAGGAAGGAAGGAAGGAAGGAAAGAAGGAAAAGAAAGAAAGAAAGAAAGAAAGAAAGAAAGAGAGGGAGGGAAGGAGGGAAAGAAAGGAAGGAAGGAAGGAAGGAAGGAAGGAAGGAAGGAAGGAAGGAAGGAAAAGGAAGGAAGGAAGGAAGGAAGGAAGGAAGGAAAAGAAAGAAAGGGAGGGAGGGAGGAAAAGGAAGGAAGGAAGGAAAAGGAAGGAAGGAAGGAAGGAAAAGAAAGTAAGAAAGACAGAAAGAAAGAAAGGGAGGGAGGGAGGGAGGGAGGGAGGAAAAGGAAGGAAGGAAGGAAGGAAGGAAGGAAAAGGAAGGAAGGAAGGAAGGAAGGAAGGAAGGAAGGAAGGAAGGAAGGAAAAGAAAGAAAGAAAGAAAGAAAGAAAGAAAGAGAGGGAGGGAGGGAGGAAAAGGAAGGAAGGAAGGAAAAGAGAAAGAAAGAAAGAGAGGGAGGGAGGAAGGAGAGAGAGAGAGAGACAGAGAGAGAGAGAGAGAGAGAGAGAGAGAGAGAGAGAAAGAAAGAAAGAAAGAAAGAAAGAAAGAAAGAAAGAAAGAAAGAAAGAAAGAAAGAAAGAAAGAGGAAGTCCATGCGGAAATGTGACAGGAAAAAGGAAAAAGAATAAAAAATGTCCCTGTACATGAGAGATTAATGTTGGGGCTTTTATTTTCTTTTTCGTATGTACTCCAAAACAAAAGATTGGCTTCTTCTTCTTTTTATTGCCATTAGTGGAAATCTCAGTGATGGAATAGCTCAAAGGGATAGTCCAAAGTTCCACTGAACGGTGATGCTTAAGGGAAAGGAGGAGAATTCTTCTGCACCTGAGCCTTCCTCCTCCCAGGGGCTTGTTCCTGCTTGCCAGTCTTGCCCACCAAGAATGGACATGACCAAAGGATTGGCCGACCCACGCAATCTAGTCCGCAAAGTGCCAAAGGAAGAAATCCAGGAGCAAATTGTTCACTAGAAAAGAGACAAAAGTAAAAAAACCACAGCGCTTTCGCTTGTTCAGCGTGCAACACGTACGCAGGGTTGTATCAAACTTTGATCAAGGTAGAAATTAGTGAACCTAAGTTAGTTGTGTTCGTTAATTGCAACGAGTTTACTCTGAGCAGGACTAATGTTGCATACAGCCCATAATCTTGCAAACTTTATGACAAAATAAATTGTTCCTTTGTTGGCATCCATCTGTCTCGGGAGACGATGGAGAGTGTGTGTTTGGGGGTGAAGTCAAAGCATTGGAGAGTTACAGCGCCTGCTGTGGCTGTAGAGACCGATATGGGAGAGGCATGTTTCATTGCAGCTGGGGCAGGTGGAGGCGTCTGATTTTGCTGCTAAAGGCACACCATGGCGTTTCTTCTCTCTGTGCTCCTCCCAGCGCTCATTCCTCCTCTGGTCACTACTTTACAATAAAATGGATATCATGTTTTAATATTTTTTTAAAAAAATAATTTACATTTTTACACGAATAGCATGTTTTAACTGTTATCAGTTGCCTTTACAAATACTTTTGAGGACTTATTGTCAAAAGAAACAAATTACTCTGGCCTTTCACGCTTGTAGTCCATCCTGGGACCTTATGGTAAAGGGTGGACAAGATATATTAAAAAAAAACACCACTACAGAATTGCATTGGCTTTTTAGCTGCTGCATCACACTGTTGACTCAAACTTGACATGAGTCAACAGTGTGATGCAGCAGCTAAAAAAGCCAATGCAATTCTGGGCTGCATCAATGGGAGTATAGCATCTAAATCAAGGGAAGTAATAGTACCACTGTATTCCGCTCTGGTCAGACCTCACCTGGAATACTGTGTCCAATTCTGGGCACCACAGTTCAAGAAGGATACTGACAAGCTGGAACGGGTCCAGAGGAGGGCAACCAAAATGGTCAAAGGCCTGGAAACGATACCTTATGAGGAACGGCTTAGGGAGCTGGGTATGTTTAGCCTGGAAAAGAGAAGGTTAAGGGGTGATATGATAGCTATGTGCAAATATATAAAAGAATGTCATATAGAGGAAGGAGAAAAGTTGTTTTCTGCTGCTCCTGAGAAGCGGACACGGAGCAATGGATTCAAACTACAAGAAAGAAGATTCCACCTAAACATTAGGAAGAACTTCCTGACAGTAAGAGCTGTTCGACAGTGGAATTTGCTGCCAAGAAATGTGGTGGAGTCTCCTTCTTTGGAGGTCTTTAAGCAGAGGCTTGACAGCCACCTGTCCGGAATGCTTTGATGGTGTTCCTGCTTGGCAGGGGGTTGGACTGGATGGCCCTTGTGGTCTCTTCCAACTCTATGATTCTATGAATCTTGAGAATAATGATACATCAGGCCCTGGATGGCAAGCTACAGTATCCTTATGGAAAGGGATCAGCTTCATTGTGAAATCATGTGGTCATTGATCAGCTGAACCATCAAATTCAGGGGCGGGGAATGAGGAATGGTGAAATGTTGGG
The DNA here is from genome assembly GCA_034642065.1 of Darevskia nairensis. Lineage (NCBI taxonomy): Eukaryota > Metazoa > Chordata > Lepidosauria > Squamata > Lacertidae > Darevskia > Darevskia nairensis. The sequence goes on from JAWWNI010000724.1 coordinate 185,851, forward strand.
GTTTTTTTTAAAAAAAGTATTTTTTATTAAAGATTTTCTTGATTTACAAAGGTATGTGCAATGTCTCTTTCGTATTTTTTCCATGTAACATTTTTACAAATCAGTATCATTTGTTGAGACATTGGGAAGAAAAGGGGAAAAGAGGTGGGCGGGATGGGGAGATGGGTGGGGTGACAATGTTTTTATTTTACTTAATATATGTAGGGTTTGGTGTCAGCGATTTGCGCAGGTTCTCTGTTATTCGCTTGTGCTCCTTTGGTGGTGAGAGAGGTCGGGGTTGGCGTAAGAAATGTTGGGTTTCATACATGAAGAAGGAAGGAAAGGGATTTATTTCAGAAATGATAATTACTGATTTATTGTGGATTTGATAATTTGGGGGGCAACTTCACTCGTAAATACAGTGGTACCTCGGGTAACAAACGCTTCAGGTTACAAACGCTTCGGGTTACAAACTCCGCTAACCCAGAAGTAGTTGCTCTGGGTTGCAAACTTTGCCCCAGGATGAGAACGGAAATCATGCGCCGGCGGCGTGGCGGCATGGCGGCAGTGGGAGGCCCCATTAGCGAAAGCGCACCTCAGGTTAAGAACGGTTCCGGGTTAAGAACGGACCTCTGGAACAAATTAAGTTCATAACCCAAGGTACCACTGTATTGCAAATCTTAAAATATTGTATGCGCAGGAATTGGTAAGCTGGTGGATAAAGATAAATAAGTTTGTTTTTTTTTAAAAAAAAAAAAACCTCTTGTAATATAAGGCTAACGGTAAGGAATGGAATGCAAACTAGAAAAAAACCAGTAAAATAAAGCAGCAACAAGAGAAAACCTTGGACCAAGAACAAAGTGCGGGAAACCAGTTTTGGGGGAAATTGTTTTAATTTGTGGATGATTTGGTGAAACTTGGAAAATCAATAAAAACGATTTGGCAAAAAATAAACAAACAAACAAACCACGAAGGGTGAATTTAGTCCCTTTTGATTTTCAGGTGGCGGGGGCAAAAACTTCCTTATTGTTTCAGGTTGGGGGGGGAAGGCTGTAAGGGGTTTTTGTTGTTGTTGTTACATTTCTGTAGAATGTGTGGGTTTCCCCCTTCATAGCACCCCCTTGTCCTGAGGGCAGGGGAGAAGCTACAGACTACCTGGCTGTCCTTAAAGCAAGCTGGCCGGCCAGGCAGTGGATGTTGTCTAGCCAGCTGACAACCAGCTTGCTCTAAAAATGTTTTACACTGAGCATCTTTTGAACAAGTCAGCCAGCCAGCCGCTGCCACCTGCCTGGCGCACTGTCTATCCGGGTAATTCATCACTGCCCACCCCCCAGGGAGAGGTGCTTTTGCCACAACTGCAGGAAGGTAAAACCATCACCACCACCACCAATCACTGCACCCTTCCCTCCCCAAGTCAAACATTTCTTCCTCTGAAAACCAGGGCTCATCCTTACTTTGCTCGCCCTGCACCTAGGAAACATGGGTCCGAGGAATAACCCTACGACATACTTTGAAAGATAAAAATAAAGAACTGTGTGATTAGATTGGACTTGAAAACCTGCTTCCGTGATGGAGGGAAGTCATAGCTCGGCGGAGCGAATGTTTAGATTTATTTGTATTGTTTGTTTAATTTGGAAAATATAATAAAAAATTATTTAAAAAAAAAATAGAAAACATGGGTCCGAGAGGTTTACTGCTTGTCCCAATCTTTTCAGGCATGGATCTGAGCAGTTTTCTGACTGCCCTGACGCTTTCGCCAGGAAAACTTTACCTCTGAATTGTGGGATGTAATCCACTAGGAGCAAATACAACATTCCTTGTTTTGCTAGAGTGGACATGCAAGGGAATGTTTGGTCCAGCCAGTCAAAACTTCCTGTTCCTCCTGGCCTGGAGCATCCTTCCTTGCATATGACTAGTGGGTGGGCGTGACCTTTCCAGACCTGGTCAAAGGCCAAGGCATGCTTCCACCCTCTCTTTTCCTCATCTTCCTTTCATCCTGCGAACTTCCCGGACTGCTAACTGCAGTCACTAGGTCAACCCACATACAGGGTTAAACTGTTTATATATGCTTGTAACTTTAAGCCTTAAGCCTGCCTTCAGGGATCACTGTGCTCTGCCTGAACGTGGGCCCAGTCTTATTCAACATCTTTATCAATGACTTGGATGATGGACTTGAGGGCATCCTGATCAAGTTTGCAGATGACACCAAATTGGGAGGGGTGGTTAACACCCCAGAGGACAGGATCACACTTCAAAATGACCTTAACAGATTAGAGAACTGGGCCAAAGCAAACAAGATGAATTTTAACAGGGAGAAATGTAAAGTACTACACTTGGGCAAAAAAAATGAAAGGCACAAATACAGAATGGGTGACACCTGGCTTGAGAGCAGTACATGTGAAAAGGATCTAGGAGTCTTGGTAGACCACATGAGTCAACAGTGTGATGCAGCAGCTAAAAAAGCCAATGCAATTCTGGGCTGCATCAATAGGAGTATAGCACCTAGATCAAGGGAAGTAATAGTACCACTGTATTCCGCTCTGGACAGACCTCACCTGGAATACTGTGTCCAGTTCTGGGCACCACAGTTCAAGAAGGATACTGACAAGCTGGAACGGGTCCAGAGGAGGGCAACCAAAATGGTCAAAGGCCTGGAAATGATGCCTTATGAGGAACGGCTTAGGGAGCTGGGTATGTTTAGCCTGGAGAAGAGAAGGTTAAGCGGTGATATGATAGCCATGTTCAAATATATAAAAGGATGTCATATAGAGGAGGGAGAAAGGTTGTTTTCTGCTGCTCCAGGGAAGCGGACACGGAGCAATGGATTCAAACTACAAGAAAGAAGATTCCACCTAAACCTTAGAAAGAATCTCCTGACAGTAAGAGCTGTTCGACAGTGGAATTTGCTGCCAAGGAGTGTGGTGGAGTCTCCTTCTTTGGAGGTCTTTAAGCAGAGGCTTGACAGCCACCTGTCAGGAATGCTTTGATGGTGTTTCCTGCTTGGCATGGGGTTGGACTGGATGGCCCTTGTGGTCTCTTCCAACTCTATGATTCTATGATTCTATGAGTAAACTTTCTTTTTGTTACTTATGAATAAGGCTGTGGTGTCTTTATTCTTTTAGGCAGGATTCAAGGGGTCTTACCAGGAAAATATTAGAACACATTTCAATCTGGACAAGCCAGATTGAATTGCATGTTGTCTTAAGAAACTCACAAGATTTTGCAACAAGTTTTCTGCTGTGTAAAGGGGAATGCACTCTGCTAAGTAAAGAAAGTTGCTAGCGCAAGTTAGGAAGGATATTGATAATGAATATATCCTCTCCTGCCACCCTGAACATTCCCACATGAATCGGGGCAAATGCCGATCTGTGGGAAAAATGAATGACATTTACTCTGATTCAGCAGTGAAGGTCGGGTTTTCCTGAGGGAAAACGGCAGGAAGTGTGTGCCAGCCCAATTTGCCCCACATGAACGGCGTTGCCTCAGATAGCTCTACTGGCCAACTCTGTGCAGATGCAACAGTGGCAGGAAGTAAGATGGCGTTACTGCCATCGCCATCGCTGCCGGATAAACCTTAATATGGTCTCTGGTCTGTCTCCCGTCAGTCTCTTCCTCCATCTTCGCTCTAGTCATTGTCCTTGTTGTTTTGCTTTTATCAAACTTGTGTGTGTGTGTCTGTCTGTCTGTCTGTCTGTCTGTCTGTCTGTCTCTCTCTCTCTGTCTCTCTCTCTCTCTCTCTCTCTCTGTGTGTGTGTGTGTGTGTGTGTGTGTGGATTTACGTATAAGCTAAACAAGCTATAGCTTAGGGCCACACTCTTGAAGGCCCCCCCCCCAAATAAAGGGAACAAAAACCTGGATGTACATTTCCAAAATGTAACATAAAAAACAAATAAAATAAAGCCTGCGTACAGCAACAGTGTTTTGTGTTGTGTAGGCTCCTATGATGTAAGTAAAGAGACCCACCTGCCAGCCTGCTCCCTAAAATATCACTGGTTTGCTCATTTCTATATATAGGGTGCCTACATTCTGCATGTGCAAATGGCTTTAGATACCTATTAGGTCCATAAATTACCATGTAGCATATATTCAGCACAAAAAACAGTGAGAAATTGTTGTTGACAAAGGACAGCTGGACATATAAAGGGCCCCATTACCTTCAGTAGCTTAGGGCCTCATCAAACCTAAATCTGGCCCTGGTGTGATTTAGTGTGTGTGTGTGTGTGTGTGTGTGTGTGTGTGTGTGTGTGTGAGTGAGAGAAATGGTCCTGTTTGTTGTACTCAAGCACAAACATTGTTTTGCACTAAATTAACATACTTGTGTTGGGCACACCATCTCTCGTATCAGGCCAATTTTTCTCTGGTTGGATTTTGTGAAAGGGAGCAGAAAAGACTATTTATGTATGTGACTACGGCTGTGTGGATGTTATTGGCCCAGAGATGGAAAGAAAATAAAGTCCCTACCAAAGAAGAATGGCAGATCAAGTTGATGGATTATGCCGAAATGGCAAAAATGACCGGAAGAGTCAGAAATTTAGGAAGTCCAAAATTTCAATAAGGAATGGGGAAAATTTATAACCTAACTTAAAAACCATTGTAAACAGTTAACATCCTTAGTAGGATTGGAATATCACTTGTAGCTTAATGGTGAGTTTTGGACACAATGGAGATGTAAAAGATTTGGATTGCCATAAAAGATGCAGGAGGAAATGATTAACAATAGGACCCACAAAGGGGAGGAGGGAAGTCCAAGAGATTCCTTGGAATCTTGTTTTTTATGTTGTATGTTCGATATGTGACTGTAAAATTTTAATCTGAAAATTGTCTCCATATGGACTGAAGTACAGCATGAAAACAAACAGAGACAGCGGTCATTTCTATCAGAGTTTTGGCATTTTGGGCTGCAGCTCATAAGTAGTTCAGAGTGGCTCATGCGTATATTTTTTAAGGCATTGAAACAAGACTGTGGGCTTATACCTTTATTCCTGTACTTTCCAGGTCTGCCCTGCCCTTTAGTGCTTTTTTTCTGCCTTGGGAGCTTTCGCCTTAAAAACCAGCTCTTTAAAGCCAAAGCGCAAGAAAACCCCAGACACTTTGGGTTTTCCACAAATTGCAGTTTGTTCCAATTCGGCTTTAAAGAGCGGGTTTTCATGGGGAAAGGAAAAGGAGATGGCGCTTTAAGTGCGGACCATGATTAGAAAGCACAGAAGAAAGGAAAATGTGGATATGCCCTGTGGCTACAATGGGATTTTGACGCAGTTCCAACTGGCTGTCACTGGAATTACTGGCTATGTTTGTAGCCCAAAGCACTTCTTAATTTTCATTTACACTGAGCTTCTTCTTCAGTCCTGCCCAAGTGATCATGGACAAGATTTCCAGTAGGAATGGTCCAACAGCGAATGAGATTCCTTACAAAATGGTTAGCAAGATCCAAGTCTTCTGAGGATTTGGAGAAACAATAAATAATAATAATAATAATAATAATAATAATAATAATAATAATAAATAAATTTTATTTATACCCCGCCCTTCCCAGCCGAAACCGGGCTCAGGGCAGCTAACACCAGTAAAATTACAATAAAATATAAAAGAAAGAAAAACCGTTAATTAAAATACAGGTTAAAATACAATTTAAAATTTAAATGCAGCTTCATTTATCGCCCATAATCAAAACCATAAGGGGAGGAAACATCAGACTGAGTCCAACCCAAAGGCCAGGCGGAACAGCTCTGTCTTGCAGGCCCTGCGGAAAGATGTCAAATCCCACAGGGCCCTGGTCTCTTGTGACAGAGCGTTCCACCAAGTTGGGGCCAGTACTGAAAAGGCCCTGGCCCTAGTTGAGACCAATCTAATAACCTTATGGCTCGGGACCTCCAAAATGTTATTTGTGGACCTTAAGGTCCTCTGCGGGGCATACCAGGAGAGGCGGTCCCATAGGTACGAGGGTCCTAGGCCGCATAGGGCTTTAAAGGTCAAAACCAGAGCCTTAAACCTGATCCTGTACTCCACCGGGAGCAAGTGCAGCTGGTACAGCACTGGATGAATGTGGTCCCACGGCAAGGACCCCGTAAGGAGCCTCGCCACGGCATTCTGCACCCGCTGGAGTTTCTGGGTCAGCTTCAAGGGCAGCCCCGCGTAGAGCGAGTTACAATAATCAAGCCTGGAGGTGACCGTCGCATGGATCACTGTGGCCAGATCAGGGCAAGAAAGGTAAGGGACCAACTGATGGGAAAATGGGAAATGCCACCTTTGCTGTGGCTGCAACCTGCGCCTCCATGGAAAGGGAGGCGTCGAAGGTTACACCCAGACTCTTGACAAAAGGCGCTGGCACTAATTGGGTCCCCGCAAGAGATGGGAGTTGGCCCCCCAACCCCATGTCGTCCCGACCCAGCCAGAGGACCTCTGTCTTCGAAGGATTTAACTTCAACCGACTCCCACACATCCATCCAGCCACAGCTTCCAAACACCTGGTCAGTGTGTCCAGGACTGAGTCAGGGCGGCCGTCCATCAACAGATAAAGCTGGGTGTCATCAGCATATTGATGACAGCCCAGCCCAAAGCTCCGGACAATCTGGGCAAGGGGGCGCATAAAGATGTTGAAAAGCATCGGGGAAAGGATTGCGCTCTGCGGGACTCCACACACCAAGGAGTGCCGCGGCGACAACTCCTTCCCTAGTGCCACTCTCTGCCCCCGACCTGAGATAAAGGAGCGCAGCCATTGTCGGACTGTGCCATGAATCCCGTCAGCAAGGCGGTGATCCAAAAGTTCATGATCGACCATGTCGAAGGCTGCCGACAAATCTAAAAGAATCAGCAGTCCCGACCCGCCTCGATCCAGCTGTCTACGGAGATCATCTGTTAGCACGACCAAAGCCGTCTCGGTCCCATAACCAGGGCGAAAGCTGGACCCACATTTTACTATTATCATTACTGCTATTATTACTATTACTATAAGTATTGCTATTAATGTTTCTATCCCGCTCTTCTGCCCAAAGGAGCCCGGGGGTGGGGGGTGGGCAAACAACGAAGGAGCAGAACAATATAATTAAAAAGAAAACAAATTATTTACATATTTAAAACATGTAAAAATAAACATTAAGAACACCTGAGAATGACCACATACTCTCGCAGCTAATAATTTCAAGGTTGCTGAGAACGCCTATCAAACATGTGGGTGAACAGGCAAGTTTTCGCTTCCTCCTTAATGCTAATAATGGAGACAAGACACACCTCCCCAAGGAGGGCATTCCACAAATGGGGAGCCACCATGGAGAAGGCCGTGTCATTGATCAGCACCAACTTGGCAGCAGTGGCACCACCAACAGGGTCTCCATTGCAAATTGTAGGGCCCAAGATGGGGGCCCTACTGGGGGAGGTCTCTTTTAGGTATTATACCACCTGCAGCTACATTGTGTTTCGTTATGGTGTTTTGGTGCTTGTGTTTCCTCTTGAGGGTGAAATGCCCAATGATTCCAAGACAGGACTCCAATAATAATAATAATAATAATAATAATAATAATAATAATAATAATATATCATATCAAAACCTTTATTGGCATCACTTACAAACATTCAAACATTCAAAATAAATAGGGCAGTACGATCTTGTTGCCAAATAATAATAATAATAATAATACCGTGTTTCCCCTATTTTAAGACACCGTCTTATATATTTTTTCCCTCAAGAAAACGCACTATGGCTTATTTTGAGGGGATGTCTTATTTTTATTACATAAGCCCAGCACCGCGTTTTCCTTGGCACCCTCCAGAACTGCGCCTTTCACTGTGGCTTATTTTCGGGGTAGGGCTTATATTTCGCAAATACGAAAAAATCCTGCTATGGCTTATTTTATGACTACGTCTTAAAATAGGGGAAACAGGGTAATAATAATAATAATTCCCCGCCCATTTGACTACGTTGCCCCAGGCACTCTGGTGGCTTCCAATAAACATAACAAAACATTACACATTAAAAAAACTTCCCTATACTGGGCTGCCTTCAGATGTTTCCTAAAGGTTATATAGTTACTCATCTCCTTGACGGGAGGGCGTTCCACAGGGCGGGTGCCACTACCGAGAAGGCCTTCCGCCTGGTTCCCTGTAACTTCACTTCTTGCAGTGAGGGAACCGCCAGAAGGCCCTCGGCGCTGGATCTCAGTGTCCGGGCTGAATGATGGGGGTCCTCCCTAGCTGTCTATGAAATGGAAACGGCTTCCTATAGGATGTTCTGTTATCCTTGTATTCAAAACTCAGCAGTTGAGAAAACGTCTGTAATAATCATGCGTGTGTTGCACACCTAGATTCCAGACCTGCGAAGCAATTGATTTTTCTCCTACATATTTTGCAATGTGCTATGTCTCTGTCCCTCCAGCTCCCCTTCTGAAGCTGGTGAAGAAGAAGAAGAAGAAGAAGAAGAAGAAGAAGAAGAAGAAGAAGAAGAAGAAGAGTTTGGATTTGATATCCCGCTTTATCACTACCCGAAGGAGTCTCAAAGCGGCTCACATTCTCCGTTCCCTTCCTCCCCCACAACAAACACTCTGTGAGGTGAGTGGGGCTGAGAGACTTCAGAGAAGTGTGACTAGCCCAAGGTCACCCAGCAGCTGCATGTGGAGGAGTGGAGATGCGAACCCGGTTCACCAGATTACAAGTCTACTGCTCTTAACCACTACACCACACTGGCTCTCGAGCGACTATGCTGAGATACCTCCTTCCTTTCACTTAGCAAACTGCTCACAGATTCCCGAAGAAGAACTCTTGAGTCTTTGAGGAAAGAAGGGTTGTTGCTTGGGTTGTGTGTGTGTGTGTGTGTGTGTGTGTGTGTGTGTGTGTGTGGAGGAGGGGGGAGTTGGTAGAGAAAGAAAACATTAAAAAAAACAAACCCAAGTGCATTCTTTCTGCAACACTCAGGAAAAAGAATGTTTCACAGGGGATTGGAAAGGCGAAATTTTTTCACATCCAAATGGATTGCAATTTCCCTCCATTTAGCACCTGAAGGTAATTAGCTCGAAGAGACTGTCGAGTGAGAAACACGTTCATGGAACATTAACTCTCATACATTCTCCAGTTGCTGGGAATTAATAGGAAAGATTAAAGTTTAAAGAGAGCAAAATGCCATTACCTCGCAAGCCACCTCTCTCAGCGGCAGTAACTAGCCCTCGCTAACCTAGAAGCACCACTGGAGACGCAGGCTCCTGCTTCAGGCAACAACAGATTTGACTGGGTTCAACCACTACCCCCCCCAGTCCATCTGTGGGATCCGGGTGACCCCAAATTATAGAGAGATGCATCACAATTTTATTTTATTTTTGCATTCTGCAGACGGGAGCAGCCGTGCTCCTACCTGCTGCGGCATGTTTGCATTCCATGCTGCCATGCTGAACACGAACTCTCTGGTGGGCAGAGCTCTCCGTAGGTCAGTCCATCCCTTTATATCTGTTGGCAAGGAAGCATGCATGCTGTCTCCCTAGATTCTGCATGCTGGTGAGGGTCAGGATGCCCAAGGTGTGGGGTGACCCTCACTGGTTCGGGGCACAAATGAAGAGGGATCTTTCTTTCTTGTGCAGATCTCGAACACCACCTCCTCCTCCCCAGCCACCACGATATCATTCACAAGTTTAATTCTAATGCCACACCCAACTAAGGTAAAATAAATTTAAAAAAACTGCTACACCGAAAGAGAACGGCAGTGGAATTGCTTAGATGAAGGGAACAATAATCTCTTCCACCTGAACACAAAACATAAAAGCAGAAAAGGGGACCCTCCTTTCTCAAGCCACACTCAAGTTTATATAAGTCTCTGCACTATGAAGATTTCCATGTTGCTTTTGCATTTCAGGGGGAGAGTGAATAAGAGAGAGAGAGAGAGAGCAAGAGAGAGAGAGAGGGAAAGAGAGAGAGACAGGGAGAGCGAGCGAGCGAGCGAGATGAAATTGAGACATGGAAGAATTTATTGCCCAGAAAATTCCATTCTGCTATCTGATTCGAAAAGTCCAGTCCCCCCAGCTTCGGAAAATCTATTTTCCACATTTTAATACCCTGCAGAACAGTCCTCATAACTCATCCGAGTGTGTTAAGCACAGTTTTATTAGATCTGAAACAAATTTTGGTGGGGAGATACTATAGGTCATTAACCATGGAGTAATTTTATCCTTGTTTCCCTAATGATGCCATAATGGCGAGCGAATTTCTTAACTAAAGACCAAAGAACATTTTGAAGGTCAGTTTCATCTGTGAGCTCCTTCAAGCGCTTCTCGGAGAAGATTGGAAAACTCGGCGATTTTTTGAAGAGTCATTAATAATGTGAAAGCTGAAAGAGTGCTCCCATTTGCGTTCCTGCTTTTTACCTTTTAATTTTATATCGCTTTAGTCTCAGTCTCTCTCTCTCTCTCTCTTTCTCCCTCCCTCCCTCCTTCTCCTTCCCTCCCTCTCCTTTCTTTTTCTAACTCTCTTTTGGAGGTGCCCCCTCAGCTGGCTAAAAGGGCTGGCTAGGCCACTGGTGAGGTGAAATATCAATTCAGGGCACTGATGTAAGGGAGAAAGGGCAAGAGAGGCATTTCAATATGCCCAGCGAAACTTGCTTGAGCCCGGGAAAGCCAGGACTACCCTGTCCACACATTACTTTTATTTCTGTATGTGCAGAATCTCTGTAGGAAGATGCCAAGTGTAAAGGAAGTATGGATGTTTCTCAACCCTGGGTACCTTGTAAGGAACAGGGGTAGGCATCCAGGAGACAGTGCAATTACACATGTTCCTGCATATAGACCAGGGGTCAGCAAACTTTTTCAGCAGGGGGCCGGTCCACTGTCCCTCAGACCTTGTGGGGGGCCGTACTATATTTTGGAGAAAAAAATATGAACGAATTCCTATGCCCCACAAATAACCCAGAGATGCATTTTAAATAAAAGCACACATTCTACTCATGTAAAAACACCAGGCAGGCCCCACAAATAACCCAGAGATGCATTTTAAATAAAAGCACACATTCTACTCATGTAAAAACACCAGGCAGGCCCCACAAATAACCCAGAGATGCATTTTAAATAAAAGGACACATTCTACTCATGTAAAAACACCAGGCAGGCCCCACAAATAACCCAGAGATGCATTTTAAATAAAAGGACACATTCTACTCATGTAAAAATACCCTGATTCCCAGACCGTCCGTGGGCCGGATTGAGAAGGCGATTGGGCTTGATCCTGCCCACAGGCCTTAGGTTGCCTACCCATGATATAGACGTTGGTCTCTAGTCCTTATCCTCTAATTCCTCTCTGTCTAGAATTCACTTCACTAGAGGTAAGCAAGAATTTGCAATGCAATCCTATGCCTGGTGTTTATGGTTGTTTATTGAAGATATTCTGTCCCCTGTCCTGAGATTTTGGATTAAGAGTGGGGTGTCAAAGAAATGAATGAATGAATGAATGAATGAATCAAACAAACAAACCCTACTCAGAAGCAAGTCCCACAGAGTTCAGTGGGGCTTCCTTCCAGGTCAGAGGGTATAGGAGTGCAGCTTCAGTGGAACAAGGGACAACTAACACAGAATATTACATTTGTCTGGGGGAATAATGGAACGTGTATGCAAGTCTTCAATGGGAATGGGGACCAGCCCTGTGAGAATAATGTGCGTTATGCCCTCTCACGGCAGAGCACAGAAGGACCCTGAGTCACACAGCTAGAGGCGAATGCAACAACGGGGTGTGTAGGGGTGTGTGTGTGTGTGTGTGTGTGTGTGTGTGTGTGTGTGTGTGTATGTGTGTGTCTGTCACATGAGCCTCACTAGTCTTAAGGTATTTATGTTGCATGGGTATGTTTGCATATATTTTGGAAATGTGGGTGGTGCTCTGAACGAATGCAGGTTGGGACATATTCTTACACACACACACACACACACACACACACACACACACACTTTATGTTTTGCACATTGATCAGTGAAAATAGATATTGTACGCTCGCATTATTTTCATCTGTGCTTGGTGGGGAACGCAGAGACTCAGACCCCTTCTCTTTTGCAATGCTTCCCCCCAGTTGCTGTTTATAGGCCACATAATTCGGCTAAAACTGGGGTGGAGAGCCAGGGGGTGGAGCTGTTGTTTTCATCAAGGGGCCCCCTGCCCCTACCACCACCACTGCCCCACTGCCGATAATTTGAACACTGCTTTATTGAGCCCATTTCACAGGTGGGGAACACTCTGGAAGTGAGTGACTTGACAAGACCACAGAAGCCCATAACGGACTCAAAGTACCTGAGGTGAGTACTCTTCCTTTTAGACCACCTTAGTCTCTTCACGTCCCATAAAAAGCACACACATGAAAAACATGGAAAAGTTGAAAAATGGCCACCACTTATTCAAAATATCTCCCAGCCCTGGAGCTCTTAAAGAAATGAGCATTGCTTCCTAGATGGGAAGTGGCAGACTTCGATGAATTTCACAACATCGCATTTTGTGTGTGAAGGTCTTCAATATCTACTATACAAATGATACATACGATTGGGTTTATTATCGGCAATATGACGGTTTAGGTTTCGTAGGTATGAAATGAATCCCCCCCCACTACAATACCAAAGCCCCTTAAGAGTTTTATATTTTGCAGATATTCTCTAGCTATTTTATGAATAGCCACCAGGTTGCATCCATGTTTTACAACAAATGATATGCATTTTAAATATTTGATAGCAGTTGTTATTTGATGGCTGACATGCAATGGTATGTTTTTAGCTGACAGCGTTTGATAGGTGACATGCAATGGAAATGTGATGTTTATGAAAGATCAGTATTAAAAGCCTGCCAAAATCCAGACAACTGAGGGGTGCCAACGAGTCTAAGACTGCAATCCTATACGCATTTACCTGGGAGTAAGGGTCACTGAACTCAAGTAGATGTGCAGCTTTGCACTATAGGGCATTCAGATTTTGAGATAAAGTTGCCTTCAAAAGGTGAAATGTCTCAAACTTGGGTGACAAAATAGGACTTTTTAGTGAATGTTGAAAATGTGTGAATATTGCTTTCAGCTTGAATGCTTTAGCGTTTTCCTGTTTGTGTGTGTGTCTGCTTTTTGTATTGTGTTTGCTTATGAAGACACCCTAAGACAAATTCAAAGGGTTTGCTGAGTTGATGGAGGTCCCTTCATCTTTCGGGTGACAACATTGCTGGGGATAATATGACCCCTTATGTGATGCAATGGCCTGTAGGCTACGCAAATAAAGTTTGTTTGTTGTTGTTGACGCCTTATGATGTCATCATCAGGCGACGGTTAGCATGACGTGTATTAAGAAGAAACAAACAGCTTAGCAGGACTGGGCTTTAAACAGAATGCTGGACTGCCAGCCAGAAGAATCATCCTACCTCAACCGCGGATTCGCTCGGTGGCGTTGTGGAAAATATCTGTAAGACTCCGTCACCGCCATATAAAATAATGACAATGACGCATTTTGCAGGGATGCAGGAAATGATGGGAATGATAGAGATGGTAGAAAAACGCCGGCAGAATTGGAATGTTTCTAAAAAAGAGAGAGAGAGAAGTAAGCACTTCTCCTAATAAATACACAGCCACCCTGGTACGTGATTCAGGTCATGGGGGAGAGGAAGAGAGCCCCGGACTGGGCATTTTGGGAGGGCAGCCAGAGGTGTTCTCCGGCCAAGTATTTCAATGCTTTGTGTGTGTTTCGGGAGGGGAGCTCCAGCCGGTGCAATGGGGGGGGGAGGGGACAGGGAGGGATGTGTGTGGTGACACTTTCTACTCCCAGATGTGATGCCAGCAATAATTTCAATTTTATGCCTTTGTTATGGCTTTAATCACTTTCTTTATGCGTTTTGTTCCAGCGATCAGGGAGAGACACCTGATAGGCAAAAAGGATATCAGGGGAACAATTTTTATTTGGAATGTGGTGAGAAGTCTAATTAGAATTTGAATTCTGCTGAGCCTTGAAATGGTCGGTACTTTATCCTGATCGCCTTAGATATTGTTTCGAGTCAATCATCTGTCACAATGTGGCACGCAGTAGCAGAGCCTCTCCAGCCAGCAGCAGGCTCCGCTCGGTGCTAAGGGGCCGTGGGGAGGGCGGCACAGGGTGGGGAAGGCCGGCCGGCAGGGGCCTCCCCTCCACCAGTTCTGCCCAGGAGCCACACACACACACACACACACACACACACACACACACACACACACACTGCCAAACAGGCAGCACCCCAGCTCAGCAAGAGGACAGCGGCTTCCTTCTCAGACCTCGCTTAGCCGGACAAACATCGGAGCTAAATGGACCATTCGGGGTGGGATTTCCAGGAAGAAGCTGGGGCAGAGGCTCATGAGGAGGCAGTATGGTGGTGGAAGCATAGTGCCTTTGGAGATGACCGTTGCTCAGTGGCAGAAGATCTGCTTTGCACAAAGAAGGTCCCAGGCTCGTTCCCCACGTAGGGCTGGGAGAGACCCCCTACCCGAAACCCTTGAAAGCCACTGCCAGTCAGTGCAGATATTGAAACAAAATTAAAAAATTCCTTCCAGTAGCACCTTAGAGACCAACTAAGTTTGTTATTGGTATGAGATTTCGTGTGCATGCACACTTCTTCAGATGCGCACGAAAGCTCATACCAATAACAAGCTTAGTTGGTCTCTAAGGTGCTACTGGACAGGACTTGGGTTGCGCTGTGGGTTAAAGGTAAAGGGTAAAGGGCCCCCTGACCGTCAGGTCCAGTCGTGTCCGACTCTGGGGTTGCGTGCTCATCTCGCTCTATAGGCCGAGGGAGCCGGCGTTTGTCCGAAGACAGCCTCCGGGTCATGTGGCCAGCATGACAAAGCTGCTTCTGGTGAACCAGAGCAGCGCACGGAAACGCCGTTTACCTTCCCGCTGGAGCGGTCCCTATTTATCTACTTGCACTTTAACGTGCTTTCGAACTGCTAGGTGGGCAGGAGCTGGGACCGAGCAACGGGAGCTCACCCCGTCGCAGGGATTCGAACCGCTGACCTTCTGATCAGCAAGCCTGTGGTTTAACCCACAGCGCCACCTGGTCCCTTCGCACTGTGGGTTAAACCACTGATAATAATCATAATAATCTCAGTTTAGCCTACCCCACAGGGTTGTTGTACGGATAAAATAGGAACAGGAATGCACAGTACCTTGAACATTTTGGAGAAAAGGGATGACTTAGTTGGGGTGACTTAGTTAGATTTTTAACGGGGTGCGGGGGTGGGGACAGCCTTGGCTCCTTTACACCTCAAATATTCTGGATTCCATAGCATCATGAACAAAATGCAGCCAAATAAATAACAATTCCCAGGTTCTTCTGCCGTAAAATGTGCGCGCCATGAGATATCGGCTCCAGTTCAGTCATTACTAAAGCATGATGCACAATCAGTCACTTGAATGTGAAATAGCTCCGTTTCATTGCAGTGTGGCGTACACACCGGTGGGCTTCTGCAATTCAGATCATTTGGGGGGGAGGAGGAATCCAGATGTTTATCCACTTCTTTTATGGGGAGATTGCCATTTCCTAGCACCGAGTCTGAAGCTGTCCAGTTTTGTTGCTGGGGATATGCTATCCCTCCCTG
Source organism: Darevskia nairensis (assembly GCA_034642065.1). Taxonomy (NCBI): domain Eukaryota; kingdom Metazoa; phylum Chordata; class Lepidosauria; order Squamata; family Lacertidae; genus Darevskia; species Darevskia nairensis. The sequence continues at coordinate 201,374 of JAWWNI010000724.1, forward strand.
ATGCATCCTATGATTACAAAATTTAAGTGCCAGCGCCACCTCCCCTTTTTACAATACAGAACTTGACCAGATTGGCAGCTGTCATTTACTTCAGCTCTGGAGCTGCGCCAGAGGACAGGAGACCATCTTAGCAATATACATTTGTAAAAAAAAACCCAGAAGCCCTTTAACTTGGTATTGTAGGTACAGAGATTCATAAGTGTGATAAAAATAATTGTTTTTATATGCGACAACTGCAGCAAGAATACTATTAGCCCAACAATGGAAGCAGGAAGAATTACTGACAAAAGAAGAGTGGCAGATGAAATTGATGGATTATGCCGAGTTGGCGAAATTAACTGGGGAAATTCGGAACCAGCAAAACCAGACTTTCCTGAAGGACTGGAAGAAATTCACGATATATTTGAAAGACAATTGTAATCCATTGACGTCGCTTGTAGGGTTGCAAGCAGTTTTGTAAGGAGAACTATATGAATTATTGCGAAAGAGGACTAAGAAGGAGTTTATTTAGGATTTGGATTTAATGGCAATAACTATAATAATAAAATGCAAAATTGGAAAGGAAGTTAGAAAACTATCAGTCGAGGTTGATGGAAGTCCTAGGCTGTGATAGCCAAAGGTTTGTTATGTTGTTTAAAATGGGATGTTATGTTTGGAAAAAGTGTAAAAACCAATAAAAATTATATATACAGTGGTACCTCTGGTTACGTACTTAATTTGTTCCGGAGGTCCATTCTTAACCTGAAAACGTTCTTAACCTGAAGCACCACTTTAGCTAATGGGGTCTCCCGCTGCCGCTCCGCCACCGCTGCCCGATTTCTGTTCTCATCCTGAAACAAAGTTCTTAACCCGAGGTACTATTTCTGGGTTAGCAGAGTCTGTAACCTGAAGCGTATGCAACCCGAGGTACCACTGTATAGGAGACCATCATAGCAAGTGCAGGGCAGGCTGTGTAGCACTGTGCCAGTGTGGTGTAGTGGTTAAGAGCAGTAGACTCAAAATCTGGTGAACCGGGTTTGCGTCTCCGCTCCTCCACATGCAGCTGCTGGGTGACCTTGGGCTAGTCACACTTCTCTGAAGTCTCTCAGCCCCACTCACCTCACAGAGTGTTTGTTGTGGGGGAGGAAGGGAAAGGAGAATGTGAGCCGCTTTGAGACTCCTTCGGGTAGTGATAAAGCGGGATATCAAATCCAAACTCTTCTTCCTCTTCCTCTTCTTCTTCTTCTTCTTCTTCTTCTTCTTCTTCTTCTTCTTCTTCTCTGTTCTCCAAGACCTCACTGCTGCTCCCTACCTTCTGCAGCCCGAGGGAGCCACCTCAAACTGCCTAATGACAGGGCTGCCTCTACTTAATTCACACAACTTACTCGTTTTTAAAAAAACTTTTTAGGAATGTCACTGTGTTTGTTGTATTAACTATTTCCCCCCAAATGATTGTTATTGGTTTTCATGGAAATACAAGAACAACATATAACTACAGTAACTTGTCAGTGGTACATTCTTATTAGGTTTCATACGCAGTACACAGTGCAAAATTTATTTATGCCTTATCAAGACTTGCCAAAAGAGAAGAAGAAAGTTTTTATGTATGCTACAGCTGCAGCTAGGATATTGCTACCCAAAGATGTAAAAGTGACTGTCAGGGACGTGCCCTCCCCTGCCAGTCCGGCACTGAGTGGGTACCGGCAGCCTCAGCCTCTGTTGTCGATGGACATGTCTCCCAGTGAGTCTGCCAGCTCCTCCGCGGGGGGGGGGGGAGTTACCAAGGAGGAGCCAGGTGGGAAGGGGTCTCCAGGATGATGCAGAGAGACCCAGCACCGCTCAGCAGACCCACTCTGAGGGGGAGACACCATTTCTGGCACCTGCTTTACGCAGAAGGGTCAGGGGAGAAAGGAGGCGGCACTTTAGGGTGCCGAGACTCTGGTGTTGGCGCCGCAACAGGAGGGGGGCACTTCCGGATTCTGCTATAATAATAATAATAATTTTTTTTTTATTTGTACCCCGCCCATCTGGCCGGGTCTCCCCAGCCACTCTGGGCGGCCTCCAACAGATATTAAAATACATTAAAATATCACAGATTAAAAACTTCCCTAAATAGGGCTGCCTTCAGGTATTTTCTGAATGTCAGATAGTTGTTTATCTCTTTAACCTCTGCTGGGAGGGCGTTCCACAGGGCGGGTGCCACTACCAAGAAGGCCCTCTGCCTGGTTCCCTGTAGCTTTGCTTCTCACAGTGAGGGAACCGCCAGAAGGCCCTCGGCGCTGGATCTCAGTGTCCGGGCTGAACGGTGGGGGTGGAGACGCTCCTTCAGGTATACAGGACTGAGGCCATTTAGGGCTCTAAAGGTCAGCACCAACACTTTGAATTGTGCTCGGAAACGTACTGGGAGCTAATATAGATCTCTCAGGACCGGTGTTATGTGGTCCCAGCAGCCACTCCCAGTCACCAGTCTAACTGCCGCATTCTGGATTAATTGCAGTTTCCGGGTCACCTTCAAAGGTAGCCCCACGCAGAGCGCATTGCAGTAGTCTAAGCGGGAAATAACCAAAGCATGCACCACTCTGGCGAGACAGTCTGCGGGCAGGTAGGGTCTCAGCCTGCGTACCAGATGGAGCTGGTAGACAGCCGCACTGGACACAGAATTAACCTGCGCCTCCATGGACAGCTGTGAGTCCAAAATGACTCCCAGGCTGCGCACCTGGTCCTTCAGGGACACAGTTACCCAATTCAGGACCAGGGAGTCCTCCACGCCCGCTCGCACCCTGTCCCCCCAAAACAGTACTTCTGTCTTGTCAGGATTCAACCTCAATCTGTTAGCCGCCATCCATCCTCCAACCGCCTCCAGGCGACTAGGTGCTAGCGACTAGGTGGTCATGTTTTAGGATAGCTCCACACTGTACATACTTTGCACAATAAAATAGTTGAAAGACAAGACGGACTTGGTCTTTACTCATGGGCAACTGTTAAGTGAATCTGACAGTGACGAATTACCAACTAAAGAAGAATGGCAACGTAAATGGATGGAATATGCTGAAATGGCGACGCTACCTTAGAGACTTAGAGACAAAGACAACGGAGACTTTTTCAAAAGACTGGGAACCATTTATGCTGTATCTGCAGAAACAATGCAAAGAAATGGACTCACTAGCAGGATTTGAGCAAACACAATTAACCAAACAAATACAGAAATTATAAAGAGGATGTTAAAACGATAAGAGCATAACAATACTTTATTTAAAGAATTTAATATTAAGATATAATAAAGCAAGCAGGAGAAGATAATATGTAAAAAAAAACAGAAGAAGTTGAGGGAAATCAGGGGAGGGAGGGGGAATTTGGGAATTGCATTTTGTGTTATTTGATGTGATGTTATTGTGATAAAAAAATGTAAAACTTAAGAAACATTATTTTTAAAGAATAAATAAATTATGCCTTATCAATTCAAGTATCCTCTCCACAGACATTCTTGTGTTGTGGGTAGAATAAAAGTATCTTCTGTCTCATTTATAAAGGAAAAGGAAGGAAGGTAAAAAGTCTCTATTCCTGAAATGTCATTAATTGCCCTTCTGTGGTGAGTAAAGCGTTCCAATAGAGCCACATTCCAAATATTATTTCATCAATTGTTTCCAGTATTGGCCTATTGTTAACTGGCCAGGTGATACTGGGGGGCGGGGGCGGGGGGCGGATACCAAATCTCTGCATTTAAGGTTATTGTCTAAATTTGAGTCTAGTGATAACAAGGCCAGAGCCAAATTGAATGGAAGGGATTGCGGCATAATATTGGAAATAATGTGAAACACCTTTTGAGTGAACACTAGTCCCTCATAGGGAAATTGCTGCAGCTGGCTGGGGCTGGAGCTAGACACATTTTTTAAAAAAAGAGTCAGGGAAATGTGTTATTAACCTCATAATAGGAAATCACGTTGATGAAAGACGGAACTCTACAACGCCATCTGGTGCCACAACGCTATAACGCATTTAAAACGCTTTTTCTTTACTAATGTAGCTGAGTCTCCATCTCAACTTTTTAAACCTTGCAGCAGCAGCAAAGAGAAAAGAAGAGAAGTGGTACAGGTGATCCCACTCCAATTTCTGTCCCTCTAGGGCAGCTATGTGATTTTACATAGCGGTTTTTTCCTTTTGTTATAATTTAATTTATGGCTTATTTATAACGGTTTTTCTCTCTGTGTGTAGATCTACCCTAAGAGAGGTCAATCCAAACAGCATGCTTGAAAATGCTGAGTAACACACATCGTCTTCTCATGTGGAAAAGTCCCACCCTATCATGCCCTCCAACATTTCTCTGGTGAAAATAATGGCGTTCTATTCCTTCATAATAATAACAATAATTTTATTATTCATACCCCGCTCATCTGACTGAATTGCCCCATCCACTCTGGGCGGCTCCCAACATATAAAATAATAACAATAAAACATCAAACATTGAAAAACTTCCCTATACAGTAGAACCTCTACTTACGACTGCCTCTACTTGGGCCCGATCCAAGTTGTGACCGCGGCAAACCCGGAAGTAAATACCGGGTTTGCCACCATTCGCGCCTGCGCAGAAGCGTGGCGCCGCCGAATGCGCCTGCGCACCACGGCGCTTCTACCAGCGACCCGGATCGACTTACGGACGGACCTCCGGATTACGTCTGTAAGTAGAGTTTCCACTGAACAGGACTGCATTCAGATGTCTTCTAAAGTTTATCTCCTTGTCTCGGGGGTCGCATAACTCCATGCCCTCCAACATTTCTCCGATGAAAATAGGGACGTCCTAAGGAAAAGTGGGACATTCTGGGATCAAATCATAAACCAGGAGAGCTTCTGTAAATTTGGGACTGTCCCTGGAAAACAGGGACACTTGGAGGGTCTGTAATCTCACCTTAGTTCATCTTGGGGTCGGAGGACAAAGCTATCACATATATCGAGACCTGCTTTTGACTACACATTCCAACATATTACGACCCATGAAAACGTAATAAATGTGCCTGATTTAGAGAGGCAGCCTGCTGGGCAAGGCAAATGGGTTCAAAAATCATAGGTTTTCTATCAGAAACTGACACATTGAGATGGAAATATTGGCACTTTCAGACTAGTGACCCTGTAGGTTTTTGGCCTTGATGAGCAGTTTGAGGCTTGGTTCATTTGCTTGAACGGGATCTTCCAGGAAGTACGTCAAAGAAAGTCTGATTCAAAGGAAGGGGAGCTGCGGTGAGCAGTGTCTTTGGCCCTCCCCTTTCTATTATATCTCTCCATACCATCATCTCCTATTCAAGCCTGCTGCCACTGGTTATGACATCCGCAATTAATAATAATAATTTATTATTTGTACCCCGCCCATCTGGCTGAGTTTCCCCAGCCACTCTGGGCGGCTCCCAATCAAATGTTAAAACAATACAGCATTAGATATTAAAAAATTCCCTAAACAGGGCTGCCTTCAGCTGTCTCTTAAAAATAGGATAGATGCTTATTTCCTTGACATGTGATGGAAGAGTGTTCCACAGGGTGGGCGCCACTACCGAGAAGGCCCTCTGTCTGGTTCCCTGTAACCTCACCTCTCGCAATGAGGGAACCGCCAGAAGGCCCTCGGAGCTGGATCTCAGTGTCCGGGCTGAACGATGGGGGTGGAGACGCTCCTTCAGGTGTACAGGACCGAGGCCGTTTAGGGCTTTAAAGGTCAGCAACAACACTTTGAATTGTGCTCGGAAACGTACTGGGAGCCAATGTAGATCTCTCAGGACCGGTGTTATGTGGTCCCGGCGGCCACTCCCAATTCAGATCTGCAACCTTCCAGATCTGCAACCTTTCCTTTGTGTTTGCTCAGATGGAAAGTGTTGCGGCCTCAGTTCCCCATCAGTAAAATAGGAATAATGAAAACAACATACCCTCTGAGGTGGTTGTGATATTGCAGTTTCTGTTTACCACATGCATTGTCTAGTTGCAAGACACATCAGGCAGACGCTGGAGGCTCTGAACGTGCATTAAGCAAAGGAAATGAAAGACGAAAGATTTATACAATCTGAAGAGAAACCAGAGTATAAGCAAAGGAAATGAAGTGACATGGAGGGTAGGGTTGCCCAGAATTTTCCAGACATAGCCGGTATTCAGCCCTCATAAACAGCATCTGGTCGGACATCACTGAAATGTCCTGGAAAATCCGGACGTTCGACTTGCCCATGTCAAAAGTGTAGATTTCCGTAAATTTAATTAAAAATAGCTCAAAACCTCTCTTTTTCCCCTTGAGATTCTGCATGAAAAGCTGAACAACTTTGGGCAAAATGAAAAAACAACAACTTCCGTATCCAGATTTTCACTTTTTGAAATATGGCAACCCTAGTAGAGGGGAACATGTTGTACACACAGTTTTGGGTGTCACCGGCCATACACTGAAAGGTCGCCAGTGAACTATCCTGCGTGTGGGGATATGGGCTTGTCTGCCTGCTACACTTACGTCTCACAGAACACCCCCATATCCCATTTACCCTGATGAGCCCCAGTTTCCCTCGGCTGGGGGGCTAGGAGGGATACATGCCCAAGGCCTAAGCCAAGGTCTTCCTACGTTCGGAAGTTTAATAAAGTTGTGGCCTACTTTTAATTCCATATAACGTTGTCAGAGTCTTTATTTCCTTTCCCACGTTCCCTGGGGGCTGGGGCTGTCGCGCCTGGTCACGCAAAGGCTTTCAAAGTGGCACGCCGAAGTTTGAAATACAGACGGGAGTTTGTGGCCATCGCATCCTACGTTTGACTGTCCAGCGCATATCTGGAGGCAGAAGCAGATCACAAGCCGTGAGCTGGGTAGTCTTAACAGATGCAGACTGTTGTCAGTCAAGGAACAATTGCATTTGGGCCACCTCCTGACTGATGTGGAGACATGTTAACCCTTCACCCGTTCCTTCCTAATCAGTGCAACTTGAGAAACTTGTTTTCCTGCCCCTCCCCAAAATACTCACACTTTTGTTGATTGATATTGCTGGGGGCAACAGGGCAACAGCCTAAATTTCATGGTCTTTGGGCTCTCTTTGGACTCCTCTGAACCATAAATCTGCTGTAGATCTACACGGTCTTCCTCTTCTCTCTCTCCCCCCCCCCCACCTTTGGGTTAGTTTGCCCTGAAATAGTCTTCCAAAGCTGAGACAGCTGTCGTTTGCTTGTTTTTAGTTACACTTGGGGAGGTGTGAGGCGCTATCTTCTTGAATTAAAGAGAACTCAAGAAAACACAGTTCCGAAAATAAGGATAGGACACATTCAGAATTAATATTAGGAAACAGACTAAAATGCAGCAATCCACGAATTGTTCTGGGGTGGTGCTTGCTAGGCAACTTGATGGTGCCATCTTTTTTTTGTAAGGCTCATATTTTGTAGCAAATTATACCCATTTCTGTCTCCACAAAGTTTTCCCAAAAAGAGAAGCACACTCCAAGTGGATGAGAATTGAAATATACTCGGAGTCAAGTGTGAATTTCATGCTCTTTATTCAGATCATAGTAGCAGGAATGAATCTTTCCCCAAAACGTCTGCTATATATACATTATTTACACAATGGGCCCCACGTGATTGGCTAATTCTGGGCTACTCCTGTAGGCCAATCAGGTTGCGGATTCACTTCATCCAGGAGCCTGATTGGCTGCTCTTGCAGGCCAATCAGGTCGCTGATTCACTTTCACCTGGAGCTAGATTGGGTGGCTCATGTGGCCCAATCAGACTGCTGCATTCTGGATCCTATTGTTCTAGGACCAATCAGACTGCTGCGTTTTGGATCCTATTGTTCTAGGATTCAGCTCAGTACATAACAAGACTATTTAGTCAGAATCTCCTTTCCTGTAGCATTGGTTCGAGTCCTACTCTCAAACTCAGCCTCCCAGTTAACTCCCGTCTGAATACTCTCCCAAGACAACACACACTGCCTTTCTATCTAAGCTCAGAGACTCCTTTCTCTAGCTCCAGATATCTTCCTCAGAGTGGATGTTACACACGCAGACCAGAACCAACTCACCAGCTCTCCCTCCCAAAACCATCTGAACGCTCTCTCAGAAATGGCTCCTTTTATATCCCCTCCTAAAGTACTGGCTCCACCCCCCTCTGACTAGCTGTCTTGGTAGCCAATCACAGAGAGTCTCCATCCCTCTGGTGGAATTCTGAGGCACTGCACCACAAGGCTCTGCTCTAGCTCAGCTGTCCGTAACACGGGACCACCAAGAGAGCACCCTTTGCTGATCTTAGCACCCACGAGGGTGGTGTAGTGGTTAAGAGTGGTAGACTCGTAATCTGGGGAACCGGGTTTGCGTCTCCGGTCCTCCACATGCAGCTGCTGGGTGACCTTGGGCTAGTCACACTTCTCTGAAGTCTCTCAGCCCCACTCACCTCACAGAGTGTTTGTTGTGGGGGAGGAAGGGAAAGGAGAATGTTAGCTGCTTTGAGACTCCTTCGGGTAGTGATAAAGCGGGCTATCAAATCCAAACTCTTCTTCTAAAGAAGGAGATGGTCTGTCAGATACTTGGGGCCTGCGTCTACCTGAGATGTGCATCCCATTGATTTCAGGAAGACTTGCCTCCAAGTAAATGGGTGTAGGAGTGCAACTAAAAGCATCAGACAATTGCAACGTTCCTTCTGGCAATGGACTTATGGGAATTTGTTATATTCCCCCTGATTTCAAGAAAAAAAAAACCTTGTCTGATGTCACCGTCAGAGACTGAGATACCTGATTAGGTATGATGTAGGGACTGAGTAGGAATGGGGGGATGTGGTCATTTCAGATTCCAATGCGAATCAAACTAATTCGTATTTTCCAAAACAATACCCTTGTAATCCCTAGAAACTCACACTTCTCTAGATTTTGTGATGCAGTTCTCCACCCAAATAATATGTACATAAATTTGTATAGAGGTGTATGCATTGGTGAATATAACATATAAAATTGTATTAGGGAAAAATGGCTTGCAAAATGTGTATGTTAGAGAAAATTGCATACAAATGTGTGTATATGATGAGAAACGGGTCCTGAAATGCTGTTTCATTTTTTGTGAGAACATTTTCGTAAGCAGGCAAACAAATCGCAAACTGACTTGGAAATGAACTATACTGAAGGTTGGAAAAACAAGACGCTGAAATTGCCAGATGCGTTTTAACCCTCCTCTTGAGTAATCCCATTGAATTCCGTGGCAGTCTGCTTCAAGCGCCATATGAGCCGAACCCTGCACAAGAAGATTGTTGGGGTGTGGTGGTGAATGGCAAAATTTGGGCACAAGAATCGTTCGCTTCCACCTATGAAATGCCGCTCTGTTTCGCTGTACTTTCCTTTGTACAGGGTTGTGGGTTTTCGTAACACCCTGTGCGCCCATACCTGTGTTGGTTGCCTACCCGCCTTTCCACCTTCCCAGTCCTGGTGCAAAATGCTTCCAGTTCCACATCTCTCCGGCCGGCTTCCCTTCTACTTCCTTCCAGATTCGTGCCATAAGTTTAATTGGAAACCCCAAGGCTGACTTGGAGGGGAGGCAGCTAGGAAGAGCCTGTGTCTGCTGACACCATGATCGATTACCTGGAACTCCACCTGACACTGAAATTAGGGTTTTTTAATGATAGGCCGACTCTCCCTGGATGTGAAATTCAAATGCTCTCCAATGCTTCCCTCCGACCATCAGTCGCTGCACGCAGTGGTAGACACCACACGCAGGTGCTTTATCTCTGTCAACGCTGAAAGGACATTGTTATTACCAACAACTCTTTGTATTAACCAGTCTCTCTACCTAATAGACAACACTTTAGGTTCTGCACCGTTACCCAGTCAGGGCTGCCATGTGCCTGAGAGACACACGCTCCCTCAAAACTCCCCCAGGCAACAACGACAACAACAACAACAACAAAAAGCCACCTTAGTGCTTAAAAACCAGAGTGCGTAAGTGGGACGCAGACCAAATGTACCAACTTCCCCCTAAATGAAACTGCAGCTGAGGAGAAGGAGGAAAGTAATGGTTCATGTTTTGCTTCTAACATACAGTGGTACCTCGGGTTACAGACGCTTCAGGTTACAGAAATAGTACCTCAGGTTAAGAACTTTGCTTCAGGATGAGAACAGAAATCGTGCGGTGGCAACGGGAGGCTCCATTAGCTAAAGTGTTACCTCAGGTTAAGAACAGTTTCAGGTTAAGAACGGACCTCCAGAACGAATTAAGTTCTTAACCTGAGGTACCACTGTATAGGAGAAATATTTGGGGGGAGATAAAGGTAAAGGTAAAGGGACCCCTGACCATTAGGTCCAGTCGTGTCCGACTCTGGAGTTGCGGCGCTCATCTCGCTTTATTGGCCGAGAGCCGGCGTACAGCTTCCGGGTCATGTGGCCAGCATGACAAAGCCGCTTCTGGCGAACCAGAGCAGCGCACGGAAACGCCGTTTACATTCCCGCCGGAGTGGTACCTATTTATCTACTTGCACTTTGACGTACTTTTGAACTGCTAAGTGGGCAGGAGCTGGGACCGAGCAACGGGAGCTCACCCCGTCGCGGGGATTCCAACCGCTGACCTTCTGATAGAATCGCTCTCTCACTGTAGCCCAAACCCTGGGCAAAAAAAGAAGCACCCATACCCCCGTGATCCCTTTTGACCTCCCCGTCAGGATTCCCCACGACTTGCAACAGGCCCACAAAAAGCAATGCCCGCCTTGGAAGAGTCTGCCAAAACATCTGGATGTAACCAAGTCCCTCACAGGGATGAGGTTTGCTTCTTGAGTCAGTGCCAGTTCCTGACTTCCTAACTCAGCTCCAAGCACCCCAAAAGGTCAAGTGTGCCCACACCTCCCCTGGCACTGATTTCCCTGTCTCCGCTCCTGCCTGCTGTCTAATATTTAGTGGTGATAAATCAGGAATTCCATGCAGCATACATTCATCGAAAAGCCACTTGTCTTCGGCGGCACATAAATCAAGAAATTCAAAAAGGGGGACATGTTCTTGGAGGGTGGAGGTGTTTCAGTCTGAAAATACTCGTTCGGGTGTTTGGCTCTCTTTCCTAAGATTCCCCCCTTCTTTAAATGGAGCCTATCTCCCGCTGTGGGTTAAAACCACAGAGCCTAGGGCTTGCTGATCAGAAGGTCGGCGGTTCGAATCCCCACGACGGGGTGAGCTCCCGTTGCTCGGTCCCAGCTCCTGCCCACCTAGCAGTTCGAAAGCATGTCAAAGTGCAAGTAGATAAATAGGTACCGCTCCAGCGGGAAGGTAAATGCCGTTTCTGTGCTCTGCTCTGGTTCGCCAGAAGCGGCTTTGTCAAACGGCTTTGTATGCGGACAAACGCCAGCTCCCTCGGCCTATAGAGCGAGATGAGCGCCGCAACCCCAGAGTCGTCCGCGACTGGACCTAATGGTCAGGGGTCCCTTTACCTTTACCTTTTTAACCAAGACTGTGGTAAGAGAGCAATTGAGTGAGTGGAGGAGATAGATACTGCTCGGCTCTTACATAAATTCTCTTTTAGGTTACTTGTCATGCAATTGTCACTGCATTTTGATTACAAAAATACGAGTATTTTTCTGAATTTCAGTTCCCTCTAATCCCACTGTTTATGAAATTCTCTCTCCCCTGCAAGCAAACACACACATCTCAGGTAACATTTCATGCATGCGATGAAGTAGATGGCAACCCATGAAAGATTATGCCGTAATAAGTTTGCTAGCTTTTAAGATACCACAAGAATCTGTGGTTGGCTTCTGCCCCTCTTTTTTATTGTTTTACAACAGACTGACATGGCTACCCACCCTGGAAATTCAAACAAACATACACCAGCACAACTGCACATAAGCACAGCAAGAACCACAATTTATGGAAAACAGTCTTTCCACCAAAATCTCAGAGTCACCATCCCAGAAAGCCAAAATATACAGATTTATAAACCTCAGCAAATATAAACTCTGGCGTATCGGGACAGGAAGAGAATTCCAGAGCCTCGGAGCTATTACTGAGAAAGTCATATTCTTAAATCTCATGCATTTCATTTTCTTTAGAGAGGTGATTTTGAGCAACGGCAGTGGGGGGGGTTGTACATTCTGTGGCAGCAAAGCCCACTGACAGCCAGGTTCGGCTAGTCATTGGGGGTGATGGCAAGAAACAAGAGTGATGAAGAGGCCCGTCCAATATGATATTTACGATATGTCGCGTAGATATAATATACATACAATACGTGATAGTTGATCTCAAACTGAAAGGAGCCTTCAGACAGTGACTCATCTGCCCTCAGAAGCCCATTGGCATTCCTTTTATAACTGGAGACACCACGCCCCAAGGAAACAATGCTATGTCATGCTGCAGAATTATTCCCAGAGGCCTGCTTGGGACAAAGAGATGGCTGCCCCACTGGGCATTTTGGTGATATTTGTTTACTGAAAAATATCAGCATAGACTTGGCCAAGCACTCAGGCAGATTGTGCAAGCTGTTGTCTTCTTCTTCTTCTTTTTCTGCTTCTTCTTCTGCTTCTGCTTCTTCTTCTTCAAATCATAGAATTAAAAGGGAGCTCAACGGTTATCTAGTCCAACCCCCGGCAATGCAGGAATCTCAGCTAAACCATCCATGACGGATGGCCATCCAACCTCTGCTTAAAAACTTGCAAGGAAGGAAAGTCCACAACCTCATGAGGGAGACTGTTCCACTGTCCAGCAGCTCTTAATGTCTTACTGATGTTTAGTGGGAATATCCTTTCTTGTAACTTGAAGCCATTGGTTCGAGTCTTACCCTCTGGAACAGGAAAAAACAAGCTTGCTCCATCTTCCATGTGACACTGTGACAGCCCTTTGGATATTTGAAGATGGCTATCATATCTCCTCTCGGTCTTCTCTTTTCCAGGCTAAACATACCCAGCTCCTTTAACCATTCTTCATAAAGCTTGGTTTCCATATTTCTTCTTCCTCCTCCTCCTCTTCTTCTTCTTCTTCTTCTTCTTCTTCTTCTTCCTCCGAATTTTGTGTTGTTGTTTTTTTACTTTAAACTGTCCTGAGCTCTTCAGCTGAATGGCAGTATATAAATTTAATAAATAGTAAATAGTAAAACAGGGACGCGGGTGGCGCTGTGGTCTAAATCACAGAACCTAGGGCTTGCCAATCAGTGGTTTGAATCCCTGCGATGGGGTGAGCTCCCGTAGCTCGGTCCCAGTTCCTGCCAACCTACCGGTAGCAGTTCGAAAGCATGTCAATGTGCAAGTAGATAAATAGGTACCGCTCTGGCGGGAAGGTAAACAGCGTTTCCCTGCGCTGCTCTGGTTCGCCAGAAGCAGCTTAGTAATGCTGGCCACATGACCCAGAAGCTGACTGCAGACAATAGAGCGAGATGAGCGGGCAACCCCAGAGTCGTCCGTGACAGGACCTTATGGTCAGGAGTACCTTTACCTTTAAATAATAAAACAGGATACTGTTTTAAATAATATTCCAGCCCATTACTAAACCAAGATTTCTTTCTCCCTCACTGGCTATATTTCAGCACCTCAAACTTTGTTTCTTAAGCTCATGGGTGTGTCTTAACTAATAGCTGTTCATCTATGCTCACCAAAGACACAACTTCATCACAAACCATTGAGCGTCTTCAGCAAAGGGCAGGTTCAACATTGCCAGGTAAATTTTTTGTTTGGAAAGTGAGGGCGGTCTAAAGGCTGTGGGAGCTCGAGCCAGGAAGACAGTTGGAAGAAGCAGATGAGAATTTTACACACTGAACTTAAATTGTGAATAATTGTGAAGGCAGCCCTTTTTAGGGAGGCTTTTAATGTTTAATAGATTATTGGATTTTAATGTTCTGTTGGAAGCTGCCCAGAGTGGCTGGGGAAACCCAGCCAGATGGGCGGGGTATAAATACCCCGCCCATCTAGCTGCTCCTCTTCTCAGGAGCAGCAGAAAACAACTTTTCTCCTTCCTCTATATGACATCCTTTTATATATTTGAACATGGCTATCATATCACCCCTTAACCTTCTCTTCTCCAGGCTAAACATACCCAGCTCCCTAAGCCGTTCCTCATAAGGCATCGTTTCCAGGCCTTTGACCATTTTGGTTGCCCTCCTCTGGACACGTTCCAGCTTGTCAGTGTCCTTCTTGAACTTTGGTGCCCAGAACTGGACACAGTATTCCAGGTGAGGTCTGTCCAGAGCGGAATACAGTGGTACTATTACTTCCCTTGATCTAGATGCTATACTCCTATTGATGCAGCCCAGAATTGCATTGGTTTTTTAGCTGCTGCATCACAGTGTTGACTCATGTCAAGTTTGTGGTCTACCAAGACTCCTAGATCCTTTTCACATGTACTGCTCTCAAGCCAGGTGTCACCCATCCCGTATTTGTGCCTTTCATTGGAACCACGGTTGATGTTGTGGATGGAACATGAGAACAGGCTCTACACAAGTACAATTGTACCATGAGAACAAGCTGTTCTGAATAGTGAAAACAACCAAAAATACCAGTTTGAGCTGCAAGAGTAACTTGACTACACTTCTGAACATTTGCACAGAGCAGCCACATTCAGGTCAACCTAGCTGTGAATTGGAGCTGAAATAAATTTAGGATGAGGGCAGGCGTTTTCAGTCCAATGCAAATTTTGTGCTTTTTATAACATTTGCTTCTCAAATCCAAAATTCACACCTGGAACGTTTGGATTTCCGAATTCGAGATATTTGAAAAAATAATTAGAATGTTCCCCGTGAAGAATGCGGGTGTGTTAAATTTGGGAAGTGCACCAAGATTCTTTAACACCAGATTTTGTTCAATATGGTGTCACTCCCGTTTATTTTTCTGCATTTCGAAAGGCCAGATCTGCATTTTGTAACATTCATGAGACATTGAATGTATGGGATGTTTCTTTTTTCAGCTGTTGCTAAAATAAGGCTATGAAACTCGAAGGCAGAAAGGGCCTTGCCAGCTCAGCTAACTCCATGTGTACACTATGAAACTGGCTCCATCTGGTACGCAGGCTGAGCCCCTACCTGCCCGCAGACTGTCTCGTCAGAGTGGTGCATGCTCTAGTTATCTCCCGCTTGGACTACTGCAATGCGCTCTACGTGGGGCTACCTTTGAGGTGACCCGGAAACTGCAATTAATCCAGAATGCGGCAGCTAGACTGGTGACTGGGAGTGGCCGCAAGGACCACATAACACCGGTCCTGAGAGAGCTACATTGGCTCCCAGTACGTTTCCGAGCACAATTCAAAGTGTTGGTGCTGACCTTTAAAGCCCTAAACGGCCTCGGTCCTGTGTACCAGAAGGAGCGTCTCCACTCCCATTATTCAGCCCGGACACTGAGGTCCAGCGCCGAGGGCCTTCTGGCGGTTCCCTCACTGCAAGAAGCAAAGCTACAGGGAACCAGGCAGAGGGCCTTCTCGGTAGTGGCGCCCACCCTGTGGAACACCCTCCCATCAGAGGTTAAAGGGATCAACAACTACATAACATTTAGGAAATACCTGAAGGCAGCCCTGTTTAGGGAAGTTTTTAATCTGTAACATGTTAATGTATTTTAATATTTGCTGGAAGCCGCCCAGAGTGGCTGGGGAGACCCAGCCAGATGGGCAGGGTACAAATAATACATTATTATTATTATTATTATTATTATTATTATTATTATTATGGTTCCCCAGTTGTAAATGGTGTGATCGTAGTCATTTTCTCGCCTCAGAGGCTTCCGGTATAAACTTATTTGCTGTGGAGTGAACAAGCGTCATCTACATGGCCCCCCTATGTTTTCCCCAGACTCCCCTTTTTCCTTTTAGTCATGTTCCTCTGGTAGTTTCTATCTGAGCCTCTCGTGGACAGCGAGACCAACAATTCTTGCATTGCCCAGCGAACAGCACTTAATATGAGGGGTGTGGCGGTATTAATGCTGTTAATAACGATGGATCAGATCTTGTGAAGTGTTTTTAATTGATGTCTATATCCCCTGGAAAATATAAAGACAGCCATACAAACCTCCTCGCCGCTATTATTTTATCAAACGTTTTGATGTGGCGGCAGCGGTGTAGAGGATGTCAGGGGGGAAATTCATGTCTGCAAGGCACAAACAGGCAAAGTAATGGGATATAAATCAAAAACAGAGAGAGGGAAAGCAAGGGAGAGATGCACACCATCGGAGAGTTTTCACAATCAGGGAGAGAAAGAAATGTTCAGTCCAAGGTGCAGCATCTATTACTTCTCTGTGGCATCTTACCACTCTCTGATCCCTTTCCCATATATTCTGTTAATACACGCTGTGAAACAAAATTCCAGGGATGTCATATGGGTCTGATATGTCCCACTCAGCCAGAATAGTACCAGGGTGGCTTTGGTTGTTGTTGTGATGACCTGGGAGTCAGACTTAGACGCTGAACCTGGGGGATCCCAGCCTGCACATGATTCACTGCCTTCAGAACCAGCAGAGCCAGGGCTGGGGCCTGAGTCTCAAGGGGACTCACCTGTGCTGGATCCTCAGGTGCAGGCATCGGCTGAGGTTGATCTGGCTCCTAATGGGATGGAGGACTTACTGCCTACAGGTGCTCCACTCCCCACCCAGTCAGGGGAAGCTGAGGTTGCCTCTGGGTCCGGTAACCCTCCAGCTTCTCCTGAGCTGCAAAGGCTCAGGGCAGAGAGGCGAAGGGAGCTAAGTTCCCGCGGGAGGAGTGCTCGCCTCCAAGCCAGGAGAGGCGAGTCACCTGGGGATCAGAGCCGCCCTTCGCCTCGGGACAGATAAAAGCCGGCCAGTCCCAGTCCCAAGTCACAGGAGCAACATCGTTGCTGTAGAGCTCTGCTTGTTCCCTGCCCGGTTGTTCTGCCAGAACTCTTGACCTTCCTTGGTTCCCGGTTTATTCTTCCGTTCCTGACCTCGCCTGACTCTTTGCCCTGTACCCTGCTCCTGTTTCCTGGGACTGCTTTCACGTACCTCTGACCTCGGACCGGACTTAGACCTCGCTTTCTGGATACCCCACGGGACCAGCACAGTTGTGAGAGGTGTGTGATGTCTTCTCAAGAGTAAGCATCCACGCACGCTTCTTGCTAAACTAATAGCTTTATTTACAGCATCAAACGTTACAGCGTTCAAACTTCATCATCCGTCTCGTCTGAGTCAGATACCTGGAGTGGGGGCTGACGGCTCCGCCCCCAGCATAAGAGCTTCGGGAAACCAAAGTGCCGCCTACCTTCCTTCCGCTTCCGCCCTCTGGACCTGAGCGGGGTAGTGCTGGTCGCTACCCCCATACTCCCGTCCTGACCGCTGGGTGGCTCTGGGGCTCTTGCAGCATCCCAGAGCCTCTGTTCCTCTCCGTCCACCTCCATTTCCTGTCCTCCACTTTCCGGCTGCTCTGGGGTTCTGGCAGTATCCCTGAGCCCCGCCTCTTCTTCCTGCGGCTCCAGGGCTCTAGCTTCATCCCAGAGCCTTAGCACCTCTTCTGGTGTCAGTGGAGCTCGGGCCTCTCCCCAGAGCCCCTCCTCTACCTGTTTGGGTTCCCCCCTCCCCACTGCTGCCTTCTTCCTGACTCTCCTGTGAGTCACTATCCGATCTAAACTCCTTCCGTTGCCTCCAGCTGCCTGTGCCTTCCGACCCTGCCTTGGGGGTGGACCAGTCCCTGACAGTTGTTGTCTGCAAAACTGAAGTTGCTATTAAAAACAACAACTTCTCATATCACCTGCTAGATCCAATGCAACCCGTTCTCCTGTAGCGATGGCTAAATTTGTAAATGTTGAGTTATTTCAGTTTCCTCATTTTCCAGGCTTCAGTTCGGCTTCTCCGCATTTCCACATCAGTTTGCAAGAATAATAATAATTAAAAGTCATTGCAAGGATTTGTCGGCATTTTAGTGTGCTTTTATCCTGATATACAGATTTCTGCACGCATTTTTCTTTCATGTAACCCATTTTTGTATATCATTTTCACACTCTTTCATGCACACTTCCCCTTCGTATACACATGTTTGAACACTTTCCCCCCCATTTGCGTAGCAAATTTCAGAGAAGGGCGAATTTTGTGTTTTGGGTCACATACTCTTTTGTGAAGTGTGAATCAAGGACTTTTGCATCAAAATACAAAGTGAACTTTCCCTGCACCCTGGGCTTGAGCTGGGGTTGGGAAATTCCAGCAAAAACAGAAATCGCCAGTGTTTGCTTATTTGTCCCATGTCTGGGACAATCCATGAACAATATTTTGCACCCAATTTTTGCACCCTATTTCCCACCCTAATTTGCATTGCACCCCCCCCCTGAAATGTATGGGGCGGAATCATGACAATGTAACTTACATAATTATGTAATTGACATAAGTTATGCAATTTCACTACGGCATGCAGCAAGACAAGCAACATACCATACTTTTCTGTGTATAAGACTAGGCTTTTTTCTGTAAAAGTTATGCCGAAAAATGGGGGTTGTCTTATACATGGATAGTGCACATTTGATTAGTTGCTGCCATGGCCGTCAGCAGCTATTGGGTGTGTTATTGGTTGCTGCGTCAATGGCTGATGTTGATTGGCTGGCGCTGTGGCAATTTGGCGGGCGATTGGCAGCTTCTGCTGGTGTGGGGACAGACGAGAGGTGGGATTTGCGATATGTTTGTGTGAGCAATTTTTGGCAATCCCTCTAAGAAAAGCTCAACAACCCTGGGCAATCATCTCCCCCCCAAAAAAACTCAACAACTCTGTGCCATCTCCCCCCGCATTTTCTTAAATTTGAGTCCCCAAAAATAGGGGGTGTCTTATACATGGGGGCATCTACACTGAAAAGTATGGTAGCTTTCAGTAGAAGTTGAACTGCAGTGCATAGCTGTCAACTTTCAGATTTGAAAATAAGGGATGCCACGAGGGCGGTGCAATGGCACCAAGTAGCCTCGCCACCCTGCGCTCCAGAGGCTGCGCACGAACGGGAGAGCGAAAGAGCGAGCGCATAGACAGCAGGCAAGCTGTCTGTCTGGTTGGGCATGAGGGTCTGGCTGCACAAGGCATGCAAGCTCTGCCCCCAGTCGGTCTCAGACTCCTTATTGGCAGCCGAGCAACGCAGCTGAGGAGCCTCCCTGGCCGGCAGGGAGGGAGAGGAGCTGCTTCCTTTGAAATCCGGGAAATTTAAGGGATATCAACAATCCGGGATAGCAGCGGGAAACGGCATTGGAATAAGGGAGTTTCCCGCCAAAAAAAGGGAGGGTTGACATGTAATGAGTGCAGAATGAAAGAGGAAATGATGTGGCTTGCTAAGTAGTTAAGCCTCTTAGTGACCCTTGTTTTCTCGTGGCTTTGGTCTGCATGCATATTTCCCTACACACAAAATCCATGTGCCACTCGCCCATCACCACATCACTTTCAGCCGGGGCCATTGCGATGCAATGCCCGAAGTTCAGACCATGGGGTGTTCGTGATCAGCTGGAGATCAAAATTTGCTGGCATAAAATAAGGCCATGTGCATGAATGCATCAGTCTGTGTCACGAATTAGATAGTCATTCTAAGTACGTGGCAGTGGCATAATTTACACTTATTTGTGGGGGGTTTCAAGGGAGTACTTCTGATGGATGGGGAATCAGAGTGACCCGGCTGAGAGGGCAGTTCATGGCTAAGACCGTTTTCAGAAATAAGATTAAAATGTGACATGTGAGTTCCTCTCTTTTATATATTTTTATTCAGTTTTACATAACAAATTTAAATTCAAACGTATCATTCATCTCCTCATTTAGAATTCTCTGAATCCCTTGACTTCCCTTCGCCCTTCCATGAGTACCATGATCAATCTTTCTTTTCATCTGCTTATCTTATTTTCTCTAATTTGTTAAAAGAATAGTACAGTGGTACCTCTGGTTAAGAAGTTAATTTGTTCCGGAGGTCCGTTCTTAACCTGAAACTGTTCTTAACCTGAAGCACCACTTTAGCTAATGGTGCCTCCTGCTGCTGCCGCGTCGCCGCCACGCGATTTCCGTTCTCATCCTGAGGTAAAGTTCTTAACCTGAAGCATTATTTCTGGGTTAGCGGAGTCTGTAACATGAAGCGTCTGTAACCTGAAGTACCTATAACCCAAGTTACCACTGTAATCCGTTTTCCCATAGTTTTTCGTACATCGAGTGGCTGGGGGGACCCGGCCAGATGGGTGGGGTACAAATAAATAATAATAATAATAATAATAATAATAATAATAATTATTATTATTATTACTCAAATCCTGTCAAGGTTTTTAGTTGTTTACAGTGTTCTCTTAAGTACATTATGAATTCCCCCCATTCCTTCTTAAAGTTCTACTCTTCCTGGTTTCTAATTTTCCCAGTCTGTTTCGCCATTTTGGCATTGTCCATCATCTTCATCAGCCATTCCTCTCTGGCTGGAAATTTGTCTTCCTTCCATCTCTGGGCCAGTAGTATCCTCTCTGCTGTCGTTGCGTACATGAATAGTCGTTTCTGCTCCCTCGGAATCTCTGTACCTAAAAGGCCTAACGAAAATGTCTCTGTTTCCCCTCACCCCCAATGTTATTTTAAACGTTTTCCCCAACTCATTGTAGATCATTTCAACTCATTTCAACGTTTTCTTCAACTCATTGTAGATCATTTCCCAGAATGCTTTAGTTAGCTTGCACGACAGTAGTATCCTCTCTGCTGTCATTGGGTACATGAATAGTCGTTTCTGCTCCCTCGGAATCTCTGTACCTAAAATGCCTAATGAAGATGTCTCTGTTTCCCCCCCACAAATGTTATTATAAACATTTTTTTCAACTCATTGTAGATCATTTCCCAGAATGCTTTAGTTATCTTGCACCACATGTGAGTTTCTCATGTTTCTATGCCACGTACGACTGTTCTCAGCAAGGGAGAACACGCAGAAGACAAATGGGGGCCGCATTCTAGCAGTCCATGCAAGTTCTAAATTCGCAGCACTGCACGAGCCAACGAAAGGTGAAAGCCCCTTGTGTGAAGGTGGCCCACTGCATCTTGCTTTTTGTGAGCCAGAGAGTGCCTTCGTCTTCTGCGGCTTTAATTCCCCGCAGCCGAGTAGGAAAAAGTCCGATTGCGCACAATCTGGCTGGCACACATGGGCATCGCTGAGAGGCAAATGCATCTTCGTCCTGGGAAAATGGTGGGGAGCGAGGAGGGAGAGAGAAAGGAGATGAAAAGGTGGATAAAAAGAAATTTGAAAAAAAAAGAGTAAGTGAAATATTCAAACTGGAAAGTGATATTATAGAAAGCTGCAGGGAGCACGCTTGAGTGCATTCAAATTTATTCAAACTCTGTGCCTGACATTGATGAATGCAACAGCTTTTTTCACAATATGTAGAGCGCACAGGACATTTAGATGTGCACCATCCCCTTTCCCTGCAGCTGTCTCAGGCCTGGTTCCTAATGCCAGAGCGGTCCTGACCTCCAGATCCTCTTGACAACCTTCCCAATCTCTTAAAGGGGAAGCTAAGACAACCAGCAGGAGGGAGATGGGCTCATTTGACCGGGAAATTGGCGGGTAAATCTCGCGTTCGCTTTCTCTCTCAAGGATTGCTCTTAACACAACGGCAGCTCAGGAAGCTGCCCGGGACCCAAAGCCCACCAGGAGGGCCCCCACTTACCACCCCATTTCCAAAAAGAAGGAACCCCCATTCCATATGCAACACAGATGGGGCAGCAGTAGCTCCCTCTGGGGTTGGTTAGAGAGGAAGCTGCCTGGCAACTGACAATTTTCGCCAAGCACTTGGGCAGTTGCCAGGTGCCCAGCACCCTGTCAGGACCCATCACAAAGAGTGCCCACCTTGGGTTCTCCTTAGATTTCGTTTCAGGCCCTGCAGCACCAGGCAGCTGGTTCAGTCCATCTTTTTACTCGACCGCAATGACTCCAACCTAGTGTTGCTTTGGGGCATTGTGAGAAATGGAAAGGGTGGCTAGACCCAGCTCATAGCTGTCAACTTTCGGATTTGAAAATAAGGGATTTTCCCAAACTTTCGGATTTGAAAATAAGGGATGCCGCCAGGACGGTGCAATGGCACCAAGTAGCCTCGCCACCCTGCGCTCCAGAGGCTGCGCGCGAACGGGTGAGCGAAAGAGCGAGCGCATAGACAGCAGGCAAGCTGTCTGTCTGGTTGGGCATGAGGGTCTGGCTGCACAAGGCATGCAAGCTCTGCCCCCAGTCGGTCTCAGACTCCTTATTGGCAGCCGAGCAACGCAGCTGAGGAGCCTCCCTGGCCGGCAGGGAGGGAGAGGAGCTGCTTCCTTTGAAATCCAGGAAATTTAAGGGATATCAACAATCCGGGATAGCAGCGGGAAACGGCATTGGAATAAGGGAGTTTCCTGCAAAAAAAGGGAGGGTTGACTCAGAGTGGCCAGGTAAGCCCACTAATGGAGGAAGGTCCCCACCAGAGGACACTATGCTCAGGGCTCCTCTAAACCCCCCACTGGTCTACTCTTCTCCTGCATCTGAGCATATCCTTTCTTCTCCATCCCAGAATGAGCTCTAGGCAGCAGCAGCCAGTGAGGAGGTGCAGGCGAGGCACCATTGCTTTCCCAGCTCCCCAATACAATGAGTCACTGCTGCTTACTGAGAGGGAGGCGGGTGGCACTGTGGTCTAAACCACTGAGCCTCTTGGGCTTGCTGATCAGAAGGTCAGCAGTTTCAATCCCCGCGACGGGGTGAGCTCCCGTTGCTCTGTCCCAGCTCCTGACAACCTTGCAGTTCCAAAGCACGCCAGCGCAAGTAGATGAATAGGTACCTCTGTGGCGGGAAGGTAAACGATTTTTCCGTGTGCTCTGGTTTCCGTCACAGTGTCCTGTTGCACCAGAAGTGGTTTAGTCCTGCTAGCCACATGACCCGGAAAGCTGTCTGTGGACAAATGCCGGCTCCCTCAGCCTGAAAGCGAGATGAGCGCTGCAACCCCATAGTCGCCTTTGACTGGACTTAACCGTCCAGGAGTCCTTTACCTTTTATCTTTACCTTACTGAGAGGGAGAGGGGAGAGGCAAAGTGTGGGGAGTCTGGCCCAGTGTAATGTCTGGTGGTGGATGCACTACACCAGTGTGGTGTAGTGGTTAAGAGCGGTAGACTTATGTTTTATTGTCACATTTTTTGTATTGCGTTAGATCGTTATAAGGTGTACATTCTTTGTTTCTTCAGCTTGTAAACCACCTTGGGTATTGTAAGATAGAAAGACGGTATACAAATTAAAAGTGATGATGATGATTTCAAAAACAAATAAGCTGTGGAAATGTGGAGAAGCGCGTGTAAGATTGGGAAAATGGCAGAAACAAAAACGGACAGATTTGTCTATTCGTAGAGCTTGATGCAGGTCGCTTTGTTCCATTCCGACACATACAGATGTTGAGGTCAAACTCTGACGGCCCTAGAATGTTTCCAGAATTTGCCCACAACTTTGGGTGAGGTTTTTGTGCCCTGCTTAAAAAAAGGGTGTTTGTATGCAGTGTTTTTTTTTTCCTTTAAAAATATATGTTTAGGGGTACTCTCATTCTCCTGCTCATCTTGAAATACTGCCTCTCAAGGAGGCCAAACTTAGATTCCTAACATGTTTAGGGGTATGCGTCCCCCTGCGTCCCCCCAGAAAAAACCCACTGTGTGTATGTATTCAGTGCTCTTTTTCTAGAGCACTCACCATGAACACCTCCCTCGTTCTCTTAGAATTAGGGTTGCCACATTTCAAACCAGGACACCCCAAAAATTGTTGAGCTTTTTTTAAAGGAAACCCCCTAAAACAATGCAATATTTTTTTATTGACTTTGTCTAAGATCCAGGACAAAGTGCCGCCTTTTGGAAATCGCCCCGGACATCAATTCCGCCTTTGAAATCCCAATAATGTCTGGGGGAATCCTGATGTATGGCAGCCAGTGTGGTGTAGTGGTTAAGAGCAGTAGACTCGTAATCTGGTGAACCGGGTTTGCGTCTCCGCTCCTCCACATGCAGCTGCTGGGTGACCTTGGGCTAGTCACACTTCTCTGCAGTCTCTCAGCCTCACTCACCTCACAGAGTGTTTGTTGTGAGGGAGGAAGGGAAAAAGAAGAAGAAGAAGAGTTTGGATTTGATATCCTGCTTTATCACTACCCGAAGGAGTCTCAAAGCGGCTAACATTCTCCTTTCCCTTCCTCCCCCACAAGAAACACTCTGTGAGGTGAGTGGGGCTGAGAGACTTCAGAGAAGTGTGACTAGCCCAAGGTCACCCAGCAGCTGCATGTGGAGGAGCGGAGACACAAACCTGGTTCACCAGATTACAAGTCTACCGCTCTTAACCACTACACCACACTGGGAAAGGAGAATGTTAGCTGCTTTGAGACTCCTTAGGGTAGTGATAAAGCAGGATATCAAATCCAAACTCTTCTTGTTCTTCTTCTTCTTGTTCTTCTTCTCCTTCTCCTTCTTCTTCTTCTTCTTCTTCTTCTTCTTCTTCTTCTTCTACTACTACTTAGAATGGCAATGGCACCCACCGGAGAGGTGCCAGAACTGAGTTCCGGCTATAAAAAAGGGGGCCCTTAGTGTATTAATGTTACTTGAGGCTGAGGAGAGAAACCAGCACTGATAAGTTGCTACCTGGATAACACACACCCCTTCTCATGCAACGGGCTACGGAGCAAGAGCATTCTCCTGACTGTTAGTTAGGACACTGTGCATGTAATGAAGGTGATGCCAAATGCAGGGGCCGACATGTTCAGTGGGCTTGACAGGGAAGCAGAATCTCTCTCTCTCCCCCCCCCCAGCCTCCTCGTCATGGTGTAAACAAACAGGCTAAACTCTGCGAGATTTACTGTGCCCAGCGCTGGTGGCTCCCATTGCCATGCAGTGAGATATTTCTATACAGGCAGGGTAAGCACTTTCCATTTTATACCTCAGCAGCTTTATAGCATCTTAAGGATTTCTGTACATGCCTGGCTTCACATCCAGGGGGGGAGAAAAAACCAAGCTTGTAAATAAATACTAAATATATATGAACGGAAAAGACAGAAGAGGAGAGTGCTTGAAAGAGCATGCAAATATACACAGGAAAATGAGACGACGGGGGGGGGGGAAGTGTCTCTCTCTCTCTCTTGTGTGTATTTGGGGCAGGGGGGAAAGAGAAGGATGCAGGTGGAAAAGGACGGTGGAGAAGAGAAGAAGACAAGGGCGGCAAGGAAGGAAAGCATGTACACAACTCACAACTGGAGGGAGAGGAGAAGGTGCGGGGGGGGGGTGGACCTGAAGAGACAGGTAATTTTCTGCCCCAGCCAGATAGGAAGAAACAGCAATGGTGGCAGCAGCTCTATGGCAAATTGGGAGCCGTGAATTTCCCATTGGGTTAGGGCAGGGGTCGGCAACTTTTTTCAGCCGTGGGCCGGTCCACCGTCCCTCAGACCATGTGGTGGGCTGGACTATATTTTGAAGGAAAAAATGAACGAATTCCTATGCCCCACAAATAACCCAGAGATGCATTTTGAATAAAAGCACACATTCTACTCATGCAAAAACACCAGGCAGGCCCCACAAACAACCCGGAGATGCATTTTAAACAAAAGGACACATTCTACCCATGTAAAAACACGCTGATTCCCAGACCGTCCGTGGGCCGGATTGAGAAGGCGATTGGGCCGCATCCGGCCCACGGGCCTTAGGTTGCCTACCCCTGGGTTAGGTGAACAGCCAGTGCTTTTATTCTGGAGGTACGCAGGGGTATGCATACCCCTAAACATTTGGTGAATCTTTGTAAAGGTAAAGGGACCCCCTGACCATTAGGTCCAGTCATGTCCAACTCTGGGGTTGTGGCGCTCATCTCGCTTTATTGGCCGAGGGAGCCGGCGTACAGTCATGTGGCCAGCATGACTAAGCCGCTTCTGGTGAACCAGAGCAGCGCACAGAAACGCCGTTTACCTTCCCGCCGGAGCGGTACCTATTTATCTACTTGCACTTTGACGTGCTTTCGAACTGCTAGGTTGGCAGGAGCAGGGACCGAGCAATGGGAGCTCACCCCGTTGCGGGGATTCGAACCGCCAACCTTCTGATCGGCAAGCCCTAGGCTCTGTGGTTTAACCCACAGCGCCATCCGTGTCTTTGTGCTTTTGTCCATTTGCTGTCTCTATCCCCCCCCCATTTGAACAATGAAATGGTGATTTTCTTGAGTCAAAATGAGAGTATCCCTAAACATTCTTATTTTATTTTTAGAAAAAATGCACTGGGAACAGCCATGCCTGAGGTGAAGCTGCCATGGTGGCTGAAAGGTCGGAAGGAAGGAGCTTTGTGCAATTACTGTCCCCCTCCCCCCCCTCCAGCCCAACCCCAAATGCTCTCTATGGGACATTTCCTCTCCTCTCCTTCTGCCTTACGGTTCGCCTTTTGTTTGCTAAACTGCCCAAAGGGCCAGGCTCTCTCAGCTGTTGTCACTTGGCACAGAGCCAATTAGGCGGACCAGATTTACGGAGGATCTGGTTCCCCGCATCTCATTGTTTCGCTATTTCCCCCTTCTCGTTCCTGTAACCTGCCGTTGCCTTCATCCTCTCCTGCCGTTTCTCCAGGTGCAGGCAAGGTCTCCTCCTGCACACCCTGCTGATTCAGCCATCAATGACAACCTGGTTTATTGCTCGAACCAGAAACCACAATGGCTGTTTGTTGTCTCCAGTTTCAGCCAATGTGGCCTCTCTCATCTTGTCCCTTAGTAACCCACCGGAATGAGGGCGGCAGCGAAAAGGCCCCTTGGTTTTGCTAATGCGAACAAAATATGCTACCCCCGAGTGGGATAAGTACCTTATAACACACCCCTTGTGACCAGCTCTGTCCAGTCCCATCCTCTCCTCCGATACATGGACAAAACGGGGGTGGGGGGTGGGGGAACCATATTAAAAATTCCTTCTTCCTTGTTTCCACTTCTGTTGGGGGAGCTTTGGCCCTACCGAAAGTTCCCCCAGAGTTTTTCTCAATTCATCATCATCAACCTTTTTATTGGCATCAAACAAACACACATACAAAACAGAACCGGATTAACACTTTCATAGTGGCACAAACTATGCTAAAAGAGAAAAGACTCCGCTGTCCGCCGTCACGTCTCTGGGACTCCTGATGACTCAGGCGACTGCAGAATATTACGATGAGAAAAAAGCAAATGTACGTATTGAGCCACCAACTTGGTGAGCTCCTGGTCTTTCCCCAATAATAGGAACTGTAAGACCTCCTGCTCTGGTCTCCCTCTAGGGATGCAGAGCCGGTCCAGGAATTGCTGATGGAGGTCATCGTAAAGTTTACAATGAAAAACCACATGAACAAGGCTTCCCACCTGGTGGTCATCGCATGGACAAATTCTCTCACCCTCCACCCTGCCTGAGAACCTTCCCCATAGGAGGTTCGATGGATTTGCATTGAACCTGGCCAACGAAAATGCCCTTCTTTCTGGGGGGTTCAGCAGAGGGGGGGTGTTTCTGGGTTTCCCCCCCTCAATTCTGCGAAGGACTCTGCAAAAATCCCATGATTCTGAGAAGACCATCGCACCATCCATCCGGCTGCAGAGATATTTCTGTCTTGTCGTTGGGCCTGTTATTGTCATATTAACCAGGAGAGCCAGGGTAGTAAAGTCTTTAGCAAAATAAAGCTAGAAAAACATGGGTTCAAATCTCCATGCCACCATGAAGCAAACTAGGTAATGTTGGGCCAGTAGGACTTGCTGGTTGCTGTTTTTCTACTTTCACATCCCCCAAATGAAGGGTGCTAAAATGCTGTAATATGACTTGGGAATTCAAAATATAGTTGGGTTTAATTAATATAATTGGTAAGTAAAATGTGTGAAAAATTGCATTAAAAACAATGGCCAAGTACTTGCAATTATATTGTATGTTAATAATAATATTATTATTATTATTTAGCATTACCTGACATTTCCAGAAGGCAAAATTAAAATTCTTCGGTTCTCCAAAAGCAGTGCTTCTGCATCAGACGTAGACTTACCAAGCAAAATGTTTTCCAATCACAAAAATAATAGCAGATTTGCATTCCTCACACCTAAAAACTTATTTTTAAGACCCCCTCACTGAAGAAATTGGCCAGATTTAAGTTTCACCCTCTAAAATGGGCCATTCATTCTCAGCCTAACCTACCCTGTTTCCCCTATTTTAAGACGTAGTCATAAAATAAGCCATAGCAGGATTTTTTCGCATTTGCGAAATATAAGCCGTACCCCGAAAATAAGCCATAGTGATAGGCGCAGTTCTGGAGGGCGCCAAGGAAAAGGCTGGGCTGGGCTTACGTAATAAAAATAAGACATCCCCTCAAAATAAGCCATAGTGCGTTTTCTTGAGGGGAAAAAATATATAAGACGGTGTCTTAAAATAGGGGAAACACGGTACCTCAGAGAGCTGGTCCAAGGATAAAGGGCTGGCTGGCTGGGTGAGCAGTATAAGCAATTCAGAGCTCCTTGGCTGAGGAGTGGGATAAAAATGTAATGACTAATTATCCCAAACAGATTACTTCTATGGTGTTTTTATTTGAACCTGCCTTGGGCTGCTTCCACACTCAAGTCCTTTCAACTGCTGAGGCACTGTTGTTCTGCAATTAGCTGTGACTGGGATTAAAACAGAGGTACCACAGAGCGCTTAATATAATAGCTCCATGTTACCCAGCAACGCTAAGATCTTCTGTGATATGTGCCAGAGGCACCAGCTTGTGCCGAAGATGCAGGGGGCCGGATGACGCCACAGTGTTGTTTGTGATGTCACACCATAGCTGTCAACCCTCCCTTTTTTGGCGGGAAACTCCCTTATTCCAATGCCGTTTCCCGCTGCTATCCCGGATTGTTGATATCCCTTAATTTTCCCGGATTTCAAAGGAAGCAGCTCCTCTCCCTCCCTGCCGGCCAGGGAGGCTCCTCAGCTGCGTTGCTCGGCTGCCAATAAGGAGTCTGAGACTGACTGGGGGGCGGAGCTTGCATGCCTTGTGCATCCAGACCCTCATGCCCAACCAGACAGACAGCCTGCCTGCCGTCTACGCGCTCGCTCTTTCCCTCACCCGTTCGCGCGCAGCCTCTGGAGCGCAGGGTGGCGAGGCTACTTGGTGCCATTGCACCGCCCTCGCGGCATCCCTTATTTTCAAATCCAAAAGTTCTTTAAAAATCCCTTATTTTCAAATCCGAAAGTTGACAGCTAAGTGTCACACATGTGATGCGTGGTGTTGTGTGTGATGTCACACCCGCGACACATGACATTGTGTGATGTTTTGGGAGGAAACAGGGGGCGGAGACAAATGCAGTGGATGGCAGCTTACCAGCTTACTTAATAAAAACAGCTTACTGTTTTTATTATCATATGTGCAAATTGCCTTGAAATAGTGGTTTAGAAGATGATTAAAAAAGTAATTGTAACAACAACAACAACAACAACAACAACAACAACAACAACAACAACACTAAATTGCCCCAATTTTTGTTCTCAGACAGGTCGGGAAGCCTTTAATTACTGGTTTTCTTGCATTTCTTTTTTCTTTTCATTTTTTTTATAACAAAACCCACTACAGTGATCCCTCGACTTACGAATGCCCCGACTTCCGTATTTTTCGAGTTACGAAAGGAAGCTGCGGCCGTTTTAGATAGGGTTTTCTTGAGTTACGATGTTTAGATAGGGTTTTTTTCCGAATTTTTTCTCCCCAATGCATTCCTATGGGGACTCGACTTACGATTTTTTCGACTTCCGACGGTCCCGTCGGAACGGATTACCTTCGTAAGTCGAGGGTCCACTGTATTTCACTATTGAAAGAAAGAAAATTGGGGGGGGGGGACAGGGGAATAATAAGAGGAAACCAGAAATTAAGGCCGCTAACTACCCCTGGAATAGAAAGCAACTCTGCGGCACAATTAGCAGGTTATTCATCCCAAATTACCTAGCTGTGGTCAACCGTCAAGAACTGCAGACAGGATATTTTAAATTAAAGGCAATACTTCAGTAACACTTTCCATTGCCCGCTGAATAGGCTGGTACTGCAGTTAGGTATTACTGCAATTCTTTGGACACAGAAATTAAGAACGTGGAAATAGATATTGGCAAGTTGACAACAGCAATTGCTTTCTCACTAAAAAAGAGAGTGAGCAAAGGATGGGGGAAGCTGTGGGCTTCTGCTCTTGCTTGGCTTGGAAAAGGCACTTCTGGGCTTCATTAAAGGATGCCTCAAAAAAACAACCCTATTCCTACCTTTCTCCTGCTCAGATCCCAGCCCCACTGCTTGCCCAGCCATCACAAAACCACCAAAACCCTTCCAATTACTTACCGGTAGCTAGAATTTCGGATGGCAGCAGTGGCGACAATGTTGAGGGGAGGAGAGTCGGATTTTTTCCACATGCCATTTTGTGTATGTGTGTGTGAACGCTTATCTAGCCATAGCGTAAAATAAAATATAAAACAAAGTGGATCACTCTTTAAACAAGAACTGGAGTCTTTGAGGGTCCTGGCCAATGGTCAAAAACTTCAACTGTACTTTTCTCGGGATGGATGTTCAAGTTTTTTTCTTTGAGCACACAACTTTCCATCTTCGCTAACTGTCGAATGCAGCCATGCCTTCGCCCTTCACCAAAGCGCTAAAGCAGGGGTAGGCAACCTAAGGCCCGTGGGCCGGATGCAGCCCAATCGCCTTCTAAATCCGGCCCGCGGATGGTCCGGGAATCAGTGTGTTTTTACATGAGTAGAATGTGTCCTTTTATTTAAAATGCATCTCTGGGTTGTTTGTGGGGCCTGCCTGGTGTTTTTACATGAGTAGAATGTGTCCTTTTACCCTGTTTTCCCTATTTTAAGACGTAGTCATAAAATAAGCCATAGCAGGATTTTTTCGCATTTGCGAAATATAACCTGTACCCCGAAAATAAGCCATAATGATAGGCGCAGTTCTGGAGGGCACCAAGGAAAACACGGGGCTGGGCTTACGTAATAAAAATAAGACATCCCCTCAAAATAAGCCATGGTGCGTTTTCTTGAGGGGGAAAAATATAAGACGGTGTCTTAAAATAGGGGAAACACGGTATTTAAAATGCATCTCTGGGTTGTTTGTGGGGCATAGGAATTGGCTCATTTCTCCCCCCCAAAATATAGTCCGGCCCACCACATGGTCTGAGTGACGGTGGACCAGCCCACGGCTGAGAAAGGTTGCTGACCCCTGCACTAAAGGATCGCTTGATTGTGCATGTTGCAATGGAGAAGAAGAGGAAGAAGAAGAGTTTGGATTTGATATCCCGCTTTATCACTACCCTAAGGAGTCTCAAAGCGGCTAACATTCTCCTTTCCCTTCCTCCGCCACAACAAACACTCTGTGAGGTGAGTGGGGCTGAGAGACTTCACAGAAGTGTGACTAGCCCAAGGTCACCCAGCAGCTGCATGTGGAGGAGCGGGGAATCGAACCCGGTTCACCAGATTACAAGACTTGGCTCTTAACCACTACACCACACTGGCTCTCAATGGAGGGCAAGATGCAGGA
This sequence comes from Darevskia nairensis, assembly GCA_034642065.1. NCBI lineage: Eukaryota > Metazoa > Chordata > Lepidosauria > Squamata > Lacertidae > Darevskia > Darevskia nairensis. The sequence continues at coordinate 232,698 of JAWWNI010000724.1, forward strand.
TAACTCAGTTGGTTAGAGCATGGTGCTGATAACGCCAAGGCTGCAGGTACGATCCCTGTATGGAACATCTGCATTTTCCTGCATTGCAGGGGGTTGGATGAGATGATAATCAGCTTTTTTTAATTGCAATGTTTCAGCAGCCAGGAAATGCAATGAGTGTTGATTCTGTCATTGGAAGTGGAGCCTTACGCTGTCTACTCAGAAGTAAGTCCCGTGGTAATGAAGCTTTCTCCCGGGTAACTGGGTAAAGACTGTGCAGCCTTACATTTCAATCCTAAGCATTTTTACTCAGAACTAAGTCCCACTGAATTCTAAAGGGTTTACTCTCTGGTATGTCCCCGCTGTCAGGATCGTAGCATCATAGGGACAATATCAACAGACATTGGAGAGTTACCTTGGATCCCTGAGGTTGAATCCTGACAAGACAGAAGTACTGTTCCTGGGGGACAGGGTGCGGGCGGGTGTGGGGGACTCCCTGGTCCTGAATGGGGTAACTGTGCCCCTGAAGTCATTTTGGTCTCACAGCTGTCCATGGAGGCGCAGGTTAATTCTGTGTCCAGGGCGGCTGTCTACCAGCTCCATCTGGTACGCAGGCTGAGACCCTACCTGCCCGCAAACTGTCTTGCCAGAGTGGTGCATGCTCTGGTTATCTCCCGCTTGGACTACTGCAATGCGCTCTACGTGGGGCTACCTTTGAAGGTGACCCGGAAACTGCAATTAATCCAGAATGCGGCAGCTAGACTGGTGACTGGGAGTGGCCGCTGGGACCACATAACACCGGTCCTGAGAGAACTACATTGGCTCCCAGTACGTTTCCGAGCACAATTCAAAGTGTTGGTGCTGACCTTTAAAGCCCTAAACGGCCTCGGTCCTGTATACCTGAAGGAGCGTCTCCACCCCCACCGTTCAGCCCGGACACTGAGATCCAGCGCCGAGGGCCTTCTAGCGGTTCCCTCACTGCGAGAAGCAAAACTACAGGGAACCAGGCAGAGGGCCTTCTCGGTAGTGGCGCCCGCCCTGTGGAACGCCCTCCCAGCAGAGGTTAAGGAGATGAACAACCATCTGACATTTAGAAGATACCTCAAGGCAGCCCTATTTAGGGAAGCTTTTAACCTGTGATATTTTAATGTATTTTTATACCTGTTGGAGGCCGCCCAGAGTGGCTGGGGAGACCCGGCCAGATGGGCGGGGTACAAATAAAAGAATTATTATTATTATTATTATCCCGAACGCCTTGTGAGTCAAACATTTTGGCTCCTGAACGCCGCAAACCTGGAAGTGAGTGTTCCGGTTCGCAAACGTTATTTGGAACTCGAATGTCCGACGCGGCTTCCACGGCTTCCGATTGGCTGCAGGAGCTCCCTGCAGCCAATCAGAAGCTGCGCCTTGGTTTTCGAATGTTTTGGAAGTCAAACAGACTTCCAGAACGGATTCCGTTTGACTTCCGAGGTACGACTGTATTGCTGGGCTGTAGGCATAGTGAGTGTGACCTGGACTATCCTAAAGGACATAGAAATACTCTAAATTTTCAAAAGTGTTAAAAGATTCATGTAATGTTTGTCATCTAATGTGTGTGAGAGACATAGTCAAGTATGCATGCACAGATAAATATGGATTAATTTGTTCCTCACACACATCCATCACCTTCTTCATATAGTCTTGGTGACTGTAGTAAAATGGAAAGGTGTTGATGGTTCAAAATGTGCTTTAATGGTTGCAAAAATGCTCATATCTGCATGTTTGTATATCGTGGAAAATGAGTGTGTAAAAGAGGACCTTGACTGTATAATTTGTGCTTGAAACTAGGCAGGTTTTATTCATTCGCACTACGCTCTTTTGAGAACATCCTCCACCTTTAACATATAAACTGATGATGTTTGTCTTTGCTTATGCGAAGTGAAATGAGAAGCAAGGAGAAGCATCTATTCCAGATTCATCATTCCAGAAAGGGAAAGCATGATTCGTAAACAGGTCTATGTAATATGGCCAGAGTGGCTCTTTTTTTTTTTTTGCACTGAAAAATTCTGTGCAGAGGAATTGCAGCAAAAGTGCATCTTCATGTAACCCAAGGTAAAGGTAAAGGGACCCCTAACCATTAGGTCCAGTCGTGTCCAACTCTGGGGTTGCGGCGCTCATCTCACTTTATTGGCCAAGAGCCGGCGTACAGCTTCCGGGTCATGTGGCCAGCATGACAAAGCCGCTTCTGGCGAACCAGAGCAGCACACGGAAACGCCGTTTACCTTCCCGCCAGAGCAGTTCCTATTTATCTACTTGCACTTTGACGTGCTTTCGAACTGCTAGGTTGGCAGGAGCAGGGACTGAGCAACAGGAGCTCACCCCATCGCAGGGATTTGAACCGCCGACCTTCTGATCAGCAAGCCCTAGGCTCTGTGGTTTAACCCACAGCGCCACCTGAGTCCCAAGTTTAATTTGCACAAGCTTGCCTGCTGCACCCGAGGGCTGTTCTGTTTCTTTTCTACTGTTGCTTCAATTTATACAGAACCAAGTACTCCCCCCACCCAAGTAATACAGTGGATGGGGGGGGGGAATGATATGAATTAGTGAGGGTTATTGGTTGTGGATGTGGGCTGGGCTGCACATTTTTTGGGCCGTTTCAACTGTTACCTTCTGTGTTCCACAGCAAAGCAACTTCTAACTTATGGTCTCATCCAGACTTCCACTTGTGTCACTGCTTTCGCCCAGAAAAAAAAAAAAAAACTTCTGTTTACTGCTGAATCGGAATAAACGTCAATCAGGTTTTCTAGGATTGACATTTGTTCCGATTCAGCGTTAAACCAGCTGGTTTTCCTAGGGAAAGTGAGGGGACGAACGAAAAACTGCTTGGACGCGTCAAATAATATTCCCCTGTAACGTCTGAAAAAGGGATCTATTGTGTAAGTCTGTCTTGTGTGATTTACAGGCCTCATGGCTCAACTAATAATAATAATAATAAATTTTTATTTATACCCCGCCCTTCCCGGTCCAAAAACCGGGCTCAGGGCGGCTAACAACAAATATAAAACAATGATTAAAAACAACTTTAAAAACAGCATAAAAACAAACATCAGTGGGATCACCAGGGCTAACTGGCCAAGTTAGTCTTGCTAGGCCAGTAGGGAGACCAGGGAAGAATTTTAATGTGGGGACCCAGAAGGGTTTCTTCAGAAAAAAGGGAAGGGTGAAAACAAGCAGATAGCTCCGGACGGCTTAACACAGCCTTTGCCCTCATCAGTCAAGATGACCCTTCTGAACACTGCTTCCGGTGTGACCAGAAGCAACTGAACTTTCGCTTCGTACGCCTTTTGTTTTCCTTCCTATCTTGCAGCTCTCCCATTCGTTGAGACCTCGGACTGAGTGGGTCAGCTCCCTGCTCTTCCACATTCTCTGAGAGGCTGTCTCTTAACTCTTTCCCATCTGTTTGTGCTTCCGGCGAGCTTTGACTGCGTTCTAGCTTGCTCCCCGCCATTCCCTTATCAGTCGGCATTCCAAGGGGCCGGGGAGTTGGCACGAGTCGATGCTCATCCTGCCTGGCAGTTAACCCTTTCTGTTCTTGGCTGCTTTCTTCAGTTGGCAGCAACCTTTCCCTGGGAGCTGGCTGCAAACCTTCCCTGGGAGCTGGCTCATTCATGACAGCGAATCTCCACCCCTCCTACTTTCAAGGCCTGCCGCATTCTGGGAGAAGGGGGTCAGGAATGCTTTCTAAAGACAGTGAGTCCATCAGCTGTCTCTCCCCTGGTGCTGCTGCTTCCTCCTCCTCTCCCATTATTTCCCAGCTTTTCCTCTGCCTCTGAGCTGTGACTTCCCTCAAACCCCTGTTGTAATTCTGACCCTTCTTCTCTAGAAGGGTCAGGCTGGGGAGACAGTCTCCACCATTCCTCCTCTGCCCAGTCCCTGACACACAGGTCAGTTGCAAAGGGTTAGCCCGATGATGCTTCCTCGGCTGGAGCTCACAGTGAGGGTGGGCAGGTATAATAATAATAATAATAATAATAATAATAATAATAATAATAATTTATTATTTGTCCCCCACCCATCTGGCTGGGTCTCCCCAGCCACTCTGGGCGGCTTCCAACAAAAATAAAAAATACATTAAAATATCACATATTAAAAGCTTCCTTAAACAGGGCTGCCTTCAGATGTCTTCTGAATGTCAAGTGGTTGTTTATCTCTTTGACATCTGAAGGGCGGGTGCCACTACCGAGAAGGCCCTCTGCCTGGTTCCCTGTAGCCTTGCTTCTCGAAGTGAGGGAGCCGTCAGAAGGCCCTCGGCGCTGGACCTCAGTGTCCGGGCAGAACGATGGGGGTGGAGACGCTCCTTCAGGTACACTGGGCTGTTTCGTTCCTCTGAGCCGTTTCGTTCATTTCCAATTGGACACTGAGGAGACAGCGATGGGAAGTGTGGGCACGTCACACAGACCCCAAACTCTTGGCAAACTTCTCCAGACCAAGAAGCAGCGGCCTCATTCTTGCACTAGTTACTGGGTGAAAACCTCTTGAGTAAAACATTGAAGTGCCTGCAGCAGAACGTCAGGACCGACGTCAGGGATGAACAGACATTGTGTGTGCACAGTGCACAGGTTTTCTGTCCTAGGTGGAGGAGGAGTGAGGTCCGTAAGGACTGGGCTTGCCTCCTTCCCATTCACCCCACCTCTCCCCTTGCCCCAAGTCCTTCTCCCTAGAGAGGAACTAATATACAGTCCCTAACAAAGTCTGCTCATTCTGCCCATGCCCCAGACTAGCTTCCCCTTCTCAGATATTAAGTATTCAAACCTCATTTACATCCTTATTTTTCAATTTGCTGCCACAGTAGTTTAATTTATTCTATATAATTTCTTTTTCTGAGGGGACATTAATCATTGCCCTGTGCTTTTGGGCGCCTCTGGGATGTGTGTGTGTGTGTGTGTGTGTCTGCGTGGGGCTGCTTTTTTTTTTTAAATCAATAAAACAAAGCAACCCTCCTCCCTCCGCAAGCCCCCGCCCCATCAAGTACCCACCCTACTCTCCCCCTTTGCCGGAGGAGAGAAACATAATTTCTTTCTCACTTTTTTTTTTCATTGTTTCCTATATGTTTGAAGATTAATTCCTCTCCATGTTTCTGACAAGTGTGGGTGAGAAGGGACAGTGTGTGCCGGTATGAGAGAACAGGCAGGCTTCCCTGTTGCAGAGAGCGGACGTTTGGACCTGCTTCTTGAAGAAAATGTAAAATAATGAATTTTGCTTTCTTTCCTGGAGGGGGAAAGTACTGTCCTGTCATTGTGGTTATTATGGCTGGCATGAAGGAGACAAAACGGTTGGGATATTGTGAGCTGACCCTAAGAAGTCGGAGAAAAGGGAGAATCAAAGAATCATAGAGTTGGAAGAGACCACAAGGGCCATCCAGTCCAACCCCCTGCCAAGCAGGAACACCATCAAAGCATTCTTGACAGATGGCCGTCAAGCTTCTGCTTAAAGACCTCCAAAGAAGGAGACTCCACCACACTCCTTGGCAGCAAATTCCACTGTTGAACAGCTCTTACTGTCAGGAAGTTCTTCCTAATGTAGTTTGAATCCATTGCTCCGTGTCCTCTTCTCTGGAGCAGCAGAAAACAACCTTTCTCCCTCCTCTATATGACATCCTTTTATATATTTGAACATGGCTATCATATCACCCCTTAACCTTCTCTTCTCCAGGCTAAACATACCCAGCTCCCTAAGCCGTTCCTCATAAGGCATCGTTTCCAGGCCTTTGACCATTTTGGTTGCCCTCCTCTGGACACGTTCCAGCTTGTCAGTATCCTTCTTGAACTGTGGTGCCCAGAATTGGACACAGTATTCCAGGTGAGGTCTGACCAGAGCAGAATACAGTGGTACTATTACTTCCCTTGATCTAGATGCTATACTCCTATTGATGCAGCCCAGAATTGCATTGGCTTTTTTAGCTGCTGTATCACACTGTTGACTCATGTCAAGTTTATGGTCTATCAAGACTCCTAGATCCTAGATCATAGACTTGTAGAATTGGAAGGGACCACAACAGTCCTCTAGTCCAACCCCATGCAATGCAGGAATATTTTTGCCCAGTGTGGGCCCGAACCCATGGCCCCTGAGATTAAAGGTCTCATGTCCTACCGACTGAGCTATCCTGTGCTCTGGTTCCCGTGTGTCCCCTCACCCTGTGTTTGAAACGGAGGACACCCAGCGCCAGCCACAATCCATATACTGTATATCCTGTAGTTTCTTGAGAAATACTGCCGTTTGGTGCATTTTCTCATGAACCAGCTTCCATCCGATACGAAATGTAAGAGTTAAGCTGAGGTGTGTACATTTTAGACAGCCATTGCACATGTGCAGATGACAGCTTCCTTGAATAGGAGTTGGGAGGGTTGCAGGCAAGGTCAGGTCCATGGTTTGTGCAGCTATGCGAAATGTGACTTGAAACACCGGCTGAAGAAGGGGAGCAACCGCACTGCGTTTACAGGCACTAATGTGAACATGCTCTGAGAAGAAATAGGAAAAGATCAGAACTTGTATCAGGGCTGGGGAACCTGTTTCAGACCAAGCCCAAAAGCAGGTAGAGTGGTACCTTGGTTCTCAAACGGTTTAGTTGTTGAACAAATTTGCTCCCGAACACCAAAAACTCAGAAGTAAGTGTTCCGGTTTGTGAACATTTTTTGGAAGTCAAGCAGCTTCTGCTTGAGTGCAAGGATGCTCCTGCAGCCAATTGGAAGCCGTGCCTTGGTTTTCGAATGGTTTCGGGAATCAAACGGACTCCCGGAACGGATTAAGTTTGAGAACCAAGGTACCACTGTAGAGCAATGTATATTTTTCAAGAAAAAAAGGTACCAGAACACACCTTTGTCCTCTTATAATGGCAATGGTGCCCACTTGAGAGGTGCCGGAACTGAGTTTCAGTGACTTGTGGCTGAAAAAAACCTCTGGATGTGATGTAATTTTTTATAGTAGGCTACATTCTACATTCTAGGGACACAGGTGGCGCTGTGGGTTAAACCACAGAGCCTAGGGCTTGCCAATCAGAAGGTCGGCAGTTCGAATCCCCATGACAGGGTGAGTTCCCGTTGCTCGGTCCCAGCTCCTGCCCACCTAGCAGTTCGAAAGCACGTCAAAGTGCAAGTAGATAAATAGGTACTGTTCCGGCAGGAAGGTAAACGTCGATTCCGTGCGCTGCTCTGGTTTGCCAGAAGCGGCTTAGTCATGCTGGCCACATGACCCGGAAGCTGTATGCCGGCTCCCTCGGCCAATAAAGCGAGATGAGCGCCACAACCCCAGAGTCGTCCGCGACTGGACCTAATGCTCAGGGGTCCCTTTACCTTTACATTCTAGGTGCAAAAAATCCAGAGGTTTATACCTACCAATCGACCTCTCTCTCTCTCTCTCTCTCTCTCTCTGTCTCTCTCTGTGTGTGTGTGTCTTCCTGCTGGTCAAACGCACTCAAGGAGAGACCGCAGAGCAGGGCTGGTGGCAGTCATTTTCATTTGAAGAGACATTTGTGCCCTTACGAAAAAGGAAGAGCATACTACCTCAAATTCAAGCATACGAGTTGGGCCTAAGTGACAGAATTGTGTGATAATCTTGAAAGAAGAATCACAGAACTCTGCTCCCAGGTAATAACGCTCTGATGTTTCTGAATGCCAATATAGGCGTTTGTTTATTTCAACGATTTGTAAACTGCCCTTCCATATGAATATTTCCAGCGTGATCGACAAGGTAATCAGAATAACAGAACCAGCAAAAGATCAGAGAAATTATACAAAAGGTCAAGCGGCAGCACTAAAACGTTATCCTCAAAAGTTCAAAGTCTGAGAAAATAGAGAAGTGCCACTGGTGCTTTTTTGCAGCTGCATCACACTGTTAAGCTTGTGGTCCACCAAGAGCAATCTGGGTGTTCCTCATCCTATATTTGTGCATCTGATTATTCCTAAGTGCCGAACCTGACATTTGTCCCCATTGAAATACATTTTGTTTGTTTTGGCCTAGTTCTCTAGTCTGTTAAATGATGGAACACTCTATCACAGGGGTCAGCAAGGTTCACTGGCCATGGGCTGGATCACTCCCACAGAGATCGTCCATGGGCCGCACCGGAAATTGCGTCTGCGCATGTCCACAGCGCTGGAAATTGCTTATGTGCATGCCCAGATGCCGAAAATTAAAAAAGAAAAGTTAAAAAAGAGATTGTTAGGCCAGCCTCTATACCAAAGGAATCGAAAGCAGACAAAGTAACACCTTAAAAAAAAAAAGGATCCTGGACAATCCAAGAAACTACAGACCTTAACATTTCTGTGTGAATTTGTGGAAAGCACGACTAAAGATTAAGTTATTAAGCATTTTGAGTGACAAGTCTTGCTGAAGAAGAACCAGCATGGCTTCTGCAAAGGTACATTCTATCCCGCTAACCTTTTAGAGTTCTTGAGAGTGCCTGGTAGACATTATTGTTAAGTATAGTAATTTAATTCACTGAAATTGTAAATGCCTGTATGCCTTAATATGTGTTTAAATTTGGTTGGTTGGTAACTGAATTCTAGAGGGTTCTCTAGCAGTTCTCATGTGATCGGCTAATGTTGGTCACATAGTGAAGGAGAGACTCCATTTTTATGTGAAGCAAGATGTTTTAGAATCCACTGTGAACACTGCTAAGTTGAATAGAGTGTTGCAGTGCTTCTCCTCTGCTTGGAAGAAAGAGAGCAAAGCTGCAGGAGAAGAAAAGACTGCAAGCCCATGCTTGGAGAAGCATGTGACTGTACATATTATGTTTTAATTAATCTATAAGTTTCTGCAAGTAAAGTTTTCGAATGTTAAAGTCTGGACATTGGCTTAATTTCCAAAGGTGTCAGCCATATGTATGGTTTCAGCTTCTTAGCTCTGTTTTCGCTACTCTAAGAATTATTTATTTGGGCTTTTACCAAAGGCTTCTGAACAAACCTGGTCTGATCCAGAAGAGCTGTTCTCCTGTGCCCCAGACAGAAGCATGTTTATTTTGGCTTCTTCTGCGCTAGGACCCTTTAGTCCACCTGAGGCATTGCTTTTTCCCGGTCATCTGGAAATAGATTTTGAATTATCATTCCATATGGCTCTCTGTATGCCACTGTCTTTCCCCTCAGTATCCATCACTATGGCCGAGATCTTTCTGTAAATTTTAATCAAAAGAAATCCCATCTTGAAAAGGTCCCCTGCAACACACGTACAGAAGCTCTCTCTTTGTTATTTCTCCCTCTAATTGCTTCTTATTCTGTGCTATTTGGAGGCAGTGATAAATTGACTTCTAATTAATCAGTTCCTGTTTCCCTTGGAGGAAAATTTAATTACTGGCTTCCTCTTCTTGCTTTTTTATTTTTAAAAAAATTGCAAAACAGCACTACTTTTCAATAATAAGAAAAGAATACATTATTCAAAGAAACTAGATATTACTCTGTTTCATATAAAAAAAGGAAACTAATTAAGGGGCAATTCATCATTAATACCCCTGCCATGCTGAATAGGGAACAATTTTAAGCAGCAGTAGTGAACAGGAATGTTCTAATTAAGGGTGCTATAGTCCCTATAGCAAACCCTATATAATATGAAGTTTGGTTTAATTGTGACGTTTTGCTTATGTGTCCGTTGTTGCTTTGTTAACAGTGTTTTGTAAATTGTAACTGTCTTATTGGTGAATTGTTAATTACTCTATATGATTTATGCTGTATTTGCAATGTTCCATTATGTTCTATCATGTTGTTGCTATTCATTGTTTGTAGGCCACTTTGGGATTCATTTGAATGAAATGCGGCATAAAAAGGTAAAGGTACCCCTGACCGTTAGGTCCAGTCGTGGATGACTCTGGGGTTGCGGCACTCATCTCGCTCTATAGACCGAGGGAGCCGGCATTTGTCCGCAGACAGCTTCAGGGTCATGTGGCCAGCATGAAACCAGAGCAGCGCATGGAAACGCCGTTTACCTTCCCGTCGGACTGGTACCTATTTATCTACTTGCACTTTGACGTGCTTTCGAACTGCTAGGTTGGCAGGAGCTGGGACCGAGCAACGGGAGCTCACCCCATCATGGGGATTCGAACCGCTGGCCTTCTGATAGGCAAGCCCAAGGCTCTGTGGTTTAGACCACAGCGCCACCCGCATCCCTAGTAATATACAAAATCAATCAAATCACTGTAATCTGCTTTTCATTTTATTTTTTAAAAATTATGCTTTTCAGGTTAATACATTTCACTAATTTTTCAATCATTTTAACATTTCAAAACTTGACTTCCTTCCCCCTTTCTGTGGTTCCTTAATTTTCTTTTTAATATCTTCTGCATATCCAAATTAACTTAATTTGCTCATTTATACATCTACTTAAAATATATACTCTTATGACACTGCAGGTTGTTACAATAATCCTGCCAATGTTCTTATCTACAATTTATCTGTAAATATTCAATAAAGCATTTCCATTCTTTTATTAAAAAGTTTGTTACCTTGATTTCTTATTCCTCCCCGGTATGTTTCACCATTTCTGCACATTTCGTATGTTTTTGTATCCATTCTTCCTTTGCTGGGTCTTCTGCCTCTTTCCATTTTGGGGCGAGTAACATTCTAGCCGCTGTAGTCGCATACATGAATAAAGTTTATACTAAAGGTAGATAGCCGTGTTGGTCTGTCATAGTCAAAGCAAAATAAAATAAAAAAATTCCTTCCAATAGCACCTTAGAGACCAACTAAGTTGTTCTTGGTATGAGCTTTCGTGTGCATGCACACTTCTTCAGATACACTGAAACACTAAATACACTAAAAGTTTATACTGTTTAGGTAGTTCTGTCCCTATAATTCCCAAAAGAATCTGCTTTTTAAGTCGGGCTGCAGAATTACTGGATCAGTCAGACTAATCAATTGTAGCATTCTGAGCAACTAAAAAAGTCAGTAGATACTTAAAGAAAAAAGTAAGTGCTAAAATCTGCATTAATTTTTTTACACAAATTTACATAAAAATTTACATTAAATTTGGAGAAAGTGAGGTGCCTCTTCCACAATGATGACAGTTGAAACATATGCATGATTTTTTAGTCTCTTGTATCCAGTTGTGCCGTTGACTTTGCAAAAAGTGCATCTGTTTGTTGAAGCAGATTTTTGTCAGTCCCCTAATTTCTGTAGTCCTCTATGCTGTAACCTATCCTAATATAATCTTCCAATCCTCAGTAACAATTTTTTTTTGGGGGGGGAGCAATTGTGGGAAGTAAGGGAATCTGCAAAAGTAACTTCCATGAGCAGAAGTGATTTCTGCTAAGACAAAAACCTACCATTAGATACAAACCATTGTATTTTTTGCGTGCAAAATCGTATGTATTTAGTTGATTAATTGGATGATTAATCAACTAAAATTTATATGATTTATGAACTGTTTTATACCAGGCAACAGTCTCAGTTTTAAATGGATTTAGTAGGGACAAGGAAAAAAAAGAGAAGCCGCAGGATGATAACAATATTATCTGGATTATCCATTAAAAGTGAGTGAATGAAGGGTAGCAATTCAAAACAAAACAGCTAGGTTGGAAATGTCCCCAGTCCTGTAGAATTCAATGAGAGTTATTGAGAACAGAACAGCTTCTATTTACAGAGTCCCAGAACATCACTTATATATGCTTGTTCTAGTCTTGTCTTCATTGGTTTAATGCTCGATCATAACAGAACCTGGACTTTTAAAAATGAGACCAAAAGGTGGAAACTGGCTATTAGGTAAACGTTACAATTTGTCCAGTTACAGGTAGGTAGCCATGTTGGTCTGTCATAGTCAAAACAAAATAAAAAATAAAAAAATTCCTTCCAGTAGCACCACCAGCTAAGTTTGTTATTGGTATGAGCTTTAGTGTGCATGCACACTTCTTCAGATATCTGAAGAAGTGTGCATGCACACGAAAGCTCATACCAATAACAAACTTAGTTGGTTACAATTTCTCCAGGTTTTGATAATCATAGTTATTTTACCAGTAACTCTTATGATCTTAAGAGGGTAATATCAATAAATTCTGACATTTATCAGTGATCATACAATAAGGTTAAAGCTTACTGGGAAATGATATATAATGAACAGCTCTTACTGTCAGGAAGTTCTTCCTAATGTTTAGGTGGAATCTTCTTTCTTGTAGTTTGAATCCATTGCTCCGTGTCCGCTTCTCTGGAGCAGCAGAAAACAACCTTTCTCCTTCCTCTATATGACATCCTTTTATATATTTGAACATGGCTATCATATAACCCCTTAACCTTCTCTTCTCCAGGCTAAACATACCCAGCTCCCTAAGCCGTTCCTCATAAGGCATCGTTTCCAGGCCTTTGACCATTTTGGTTGCCCTCCTCTGGACACGTTCCAGCTTGTCAATATCCTTCTTGAACTGTGGTGTCCAGAACTGGACACAGTATTCCAGGTGAGGTCTGACCAGAGTGGAATACAGTGGTACTATTACTTCCCTTGATCTAGATGCTATACTCCTATAGATGCAGCCCAGAATTGCATTGGTTTTTTAGCTGCTGCATCACACTGTTGACTCATGTCAAGTTTGTGGTCTACCAAGACTCCTAGATCCTTTTCACTTGTACTGCTCTCAAGCCAGGTGTCACCCATCCTGTATTTGTGCCTTTCATTTTTTTTTTTTGCCCAAGTGTAGTACTTTACATTTCTCCCTTTTATGTGGTACAGTTCTCCGTCAGTGGCATTGCCCTGCTACTTTTGGGGGAAGGAAAAGGTGAAGCCACGTCCACAGAAAACACTCGGTTCCCAGGCATTTTCTCAAACGATAGCAACGTTTTGCTTTTCCCACACGCTGACGTTCCCATACAAATACAGCATGTGGCAACAGGGTGGGGGGGATAAGTGAGGCCTGTGCAATATCTCAAAAGAACATATTTCTTTTGGCCCTGATGTAAACTGCTCACACATTTTAGGGTTGTTGTTGCTGTTTTTGCTGTGAAACCACAGGAGGGTGAAAAGAAAATGAAACCTGGAGATTTCCAAGATGCTGGCAGGTTCAGCAAAACAGCCTGTACGGTTGGTAGTCTATATCAGAGGCATGCAAATGGCAGGCACTCTTCCATCTCTTTAGGGGAAGGCTTTTGCATCTGCAGAGCTTCTGCAGATCACCACCTGGAATGAATTGGTTCTGCTCTCTCTCCCCCTCAGATAACATTTCAAAGCATCAAATGCGGTCACTTTCTAGATGGTGCCAAGCTGGCATTGGCCTGGGCACATTTCCTCTGCTACTTACAACAATCAAATCATTTCTGCAGCAGGATTATGAGACCCTGGAGGGATCTGCCCCGGCCTTCAGTAGATGTCAGAGCTCACCAGGGAAAGAACAAACTCTGTGGTATGATATATTTAATAAAATAGTTTGCTGGGGTGGGGGGGAGGTGAAGAGAAGAAAAAGCCCAATGCCTGGGAAGGTAATGCGTTCATTTGAATAATGGGCAAAATCAAATTAATTCTACATTAAATAGTTCTGAATAAAGGGTTTAAGTCAGCAGTTTCAAACTTGTTTTCCTTAATTACTTTCCGTGTTTAATGTCATTAAGAAGATTAAAAATTCATTAACAAGAGTAGTAAAGTGGCAAATCAGTAAAGCTATCACTCCAGGTTAAAAACTAAGCTGAGGTTGACACTTTGCAGACTTCTACAGGCACTGAGGGAAATGCTATCGAGGATCAAGAGGTGGCTCCCAGGGGGAGAGAGGCGCAGAGTTGGATCAGGGCTAGATGAAGGTCAGCGTGTGTGTCTTGGGGGAGGAACCCCATGGTAATTAATGCTGGGGTTGTCAATGGTAGATGAACACCCCCCCTCCCGCTTGGATTAATAGTGCAATTGAATTTTGCATATAAATGCAAGTTTAAGCCCCAATTGTATCCCATTGCCATTCCCCATCCTTTACCTCTGTCTCGATGGTAGACAGAGCTTTCTGGTAGAGAGAGCCTCCATGCCTCTCCCCAGTGCCTTTTTCCCGGGGAAAATAGGTGCCGGAACTCACCATGGTTATGATAAGTCTCCGGGTGAATCAGGGCAGCCCTGAACAAATGCTGGTTTGACAACAGATGCATTCACCGCCTGCAAAGGTGCTAAAAACTATGGAAAGCTGTGTCCCTTGTTGGTTTGGTGGGGTCTCCCCTGGTTCTGGTGCAGGTCAAATAAATACTCATTCTCCTAGATTCAGGCATATGGTTAGAGCAGCTCAGAAGGGCATTCGTGTAAACACGCATGCATGCAACCAACCATAGAGACATGGATGGAAAGCTTAAAACCCACCACTGCTACAGGAGATGGATTGAAGTAAAGGACCAATTGTGGCTAGGAGCTAGGTGGAGTCATAGATCTAAAAAGAGCGTAGGCTCGCACACGCTGGACAGCTTCAGTTTTGATTGGAAATGTTCATTTTGGGCTTCGCAGAAGTAAGGTAAAAGGTAAAGGACCCCTGGATGGTTACGTCCAGTCAAAGGTGACTTTGGGGTGCGGCGCTCATCTCGCTTCATGCATAAAATTAACACTGAAAAACTTTTGCAATAAATGAACTTTGTAAACCGCGGGCAGGCCGCAGGCCTGGGGCGGCCTGGGCAGGCCGGGTTGTCCTGTTATATACCTGCTGGGATTGACAAGGCATCTGACCCTCACCTGAATCTCATAGCTCTCCTGACGAGTGCTTTGGTCTGCAGCCACAGTGTGGAAATAAAGGATGAGATTGCCCACCAGATACCAGGCACTCTACTATTCAAATTAGGCCCCAGTGTTTTTGTTACAATACCCTTCTCAATTAAGTAATCAATTTTAATCTAGAAATTAAATTCTCAAAACTCTTATTTGTTAATTCGAGCAGGTAAACCACTGCTCTCACTTCATTACAAACAGTATTTCTACCTGTAACACACTTGAGCAAACCTGTTCCTCTTCCTTTCACAGATATTTTGTTGCCATTTGCAACTGTAGCTGCCTTTGATTAGTTATCATTTAACTCTTGGGGAAAATAATTAGCATCACATGTCATGTGCATGGAAGTTGCTCAACCAATTAGCCATCTAGAAGGATTACTGTTAATAGCACCAGTTTTCCTATAACTTGATATTACTGGATAGTTTTGATGAACTGCAAAAACATTTTTAGTTCGCTTTCTGTTGCTACCCTGGAACTTTTCTTTATTAGTGCCCCTTTGTTTTGTACAATTCCTTGCAAATGAAGAAAAACAACTTTTCTGTTTGTATATGTTGGTAATATAATTTTGGTTACTGAGGACAAACAAGATTGTACAAAACCAAGATTGGGTGCAGGCCTGGCCAGGACATAGGCATCCTGCCTGTGACAAAGGTGACCTGTGTGCTTGTTTGCTTGCTTGATTAACAGCTGTTGGAACTTCAAGGTCCCTGCTCTCCCTTCTTATGGTCTTTGTACTGGACCTGGAGACTCAGTAGAGAACATTCCATGTCAAGGAGGGCAAATGGGCACTCTATCAACTGACAGGGCAGGAGCTACACGGAGCAGGGCCTTTTCACTGGTGGTGCCCATTGTATGCCTCACTCTTCCCAGACCTGCTCTCTTTTGGCCTGTATTTTTGAGCTTTATGATTTAGGAAGACTTTGGAAGAACTGGTTGACAAGTCTTATCAGTTGCTGACGTATGAGCACTTTTTATTTGCTGCTATTCTGTGCTTCTGGTGCACCAGGGTTTACACCAACATAATAGAGTTGGCCAGGATGCCAGAAGGGATACAAGTTATGAGCTTTCTCCATTATCTGCACAGCAGGGGGTGTTCAGTCAACAATGCAAAGGCTGAGCATTCCCTGCTGGTTACCTGCTTTCAGCAATAGGGGTCGCTGTTTGGTAGTACCCAATTGGTTAGCTGTCAGATTCTAGAGCTCCCTATTGGTGGCTCTTAGGTAATTCACAAAATACAGAGTCCATTCATAAAACACAGTGTTCATTCATAAAGCATTAACATAAATCTCCATTGCTACATATAGTGTGTATATTTCAGTGGTTGAATGTACAAGTTTATGGTCATGCTGTAGTGTAATGCTTATGTGACTGTGAATAAAAGGTGGCTGGGCTCATTGTCTCAGGGTTTGGGGGGGAAGAGGTGACAAAACTGATTTCCAATAAGTGCCCCCCTTTATTTCAATAACAGGTCCTTGAGTCTGTACTCTGAATAGTGACACCAGGGACTTAGAAGGTGCAGGGCTTGTCAGTCCAACCCCTGCACAGTCTCATCAGGGCTGACCTTAAGGCAATTGGAGCAATTTGGCCAAATTGGGCCCCGCATGCCGCTCCTAAGGGGGCCCCCGCATCAGGGCAATCTAGATTGATTTTATTTATATCTATAAGATTTTGCAGACTTTGGCTGTGAACTGGGGCCCTACAAAAACAAATACAAGTTGCACCCCACTGCTTCAAATTGGGCCCCACTGGCTAGCCCTGAGTCTCACAGTTGCTGGGCCTGAGTTGCCCTGCCCTTGCATGAAGTCTTGGGTTTACAATTTTGGGAGAGGGGAGGCTGCCCACTGGGGAGCGGGCAGGCTGGCGAGGCCCCCTAGATTTAGAGGCCCTAGGCTTCAGCCGACTTAGCCTATACATAAATCCGGCACTGGCACTCCGGCACGCTCCGGCTGAAAAAAGCACTGCCTCTTCCTTATTTCCCCCTCTATGGGCAATAAGTCTCATTTTTCCTCTTTGGGAATTCCTCCCTGGGTTCAGGTCAGAACTGGAGTCATAAATGAAGAATAGCTTGCCATTTCTCTGCTAGAGTTGTTTCTCTCGTTTGGTGTTCTTGGGCCTGGTGTAGCAACACAGAGCCCCCAAATTGAAGGTGCCTGGGACCAGTGCTATTTTTCTAGAGACAGAGGTGCCAGAACTCACCATGAACTTCTCAATTGTTCTCTTCAAATGGCAATGGAGCCAACCTGGGAGATGGCAGTTGCTGAGCTCCAGTGAGCTCCAGTTGAAAGAAGAAAAAACAGCCCTGCCTGGGACAGTTACCAGGTTTGGACTTTTGATAAAAGCCACACTTCCATCTACTCAGGACATAGCTGTCAACCCTCCCTTTTTTTTGCAGGAAACTCCCTTATTCCAATGCCATTTCCCGCTGCTATCCCGGATTGCTGATATCCCTGAAATTTCCCGGATTTCAAAGGAAGCAGCTCCTCTCCCTCCCTGCTGGACAGGGAGGCTCCTCAGCTGTGTTGCTCGGCTGCCAATAAGGAGTCTGAGACCAACTGGGGGCGGAGCTTGCATGCCTTGTGCAGCCAGACCCTCACGCCCAACCAGACAGCCAGCCTGCCTGCTGTCTACGCGCTCGCTCTTTCGCTCACCCGTTCGCGCGCAGCCTCTGGAGTGCAGGGTGGCGAGGCTACTTGGTGCCATTGCACCGCCCTGGCGGCATCCCTTATTTTCAAATCCGAAAGTTTGAGAAAATCCCTTATTTTCAAATCCCAAAGTTGACAGCTATGACTCAGGGACCACATTCAAGCACCCCAAAAGGGGGAGTATCTCCCATCACTATTAGTTAAGGATGAGAGAAAGAGACATTAGCAAGGGGTCGTAGCAAAGGACAGAAAATTACATCTCTGTAACACGCCATGTGGCGTCTTAGATCAGAAGCAGAGTCAACCATGGAGAATGGTGGATATTATGAAGCACTAAGGCATGCAATGGCTTGACTGCCCAGCCAGTCCTTCTTCTTAGTCTTCCAAGTCTCATAAGCAGAGAATACTAGATGAGATCAGAAGGGGATTTTATTTTTTTGGTTGCTGGGTATAAAGACACTAGAAATAAAGACATGCCTCTAGAACATCCTTCCGCAACCTCCATTGCACAACGTTGTTTCAGACGATGTTCCCATCACCCGCAGCCAACAGGACCTGGTTGGAGGAGGCTGTGGACATCAAGGCTGAGAGCCAGTGTGGTGTGGTTAAGAGCGGTAGACTCGTAATCTGGGGAACCGGGTTCGCGTCTCCTCTCCTCCACATGCAGCTGCTGGGTGACCTTGGGCTAGTCACACTTCTCTGAAGTTTCTCAGCCCCACTCACCTCACAGAGTGTTTGTTGTGGGGGAGGAAGGGAAAGAAGAATGTGAGCCGCTTTGAGACTCCTTCGGGTAGTGATAAAGTGGGATATCAAATCCAAACTCCTCCTCCTCCTCTTCTTCTTCAGGGCTGCGTTGGCTAGTCTGCGGGCCTCCACATGTTGCCAAACTACAACTCCCATCCTTCCTGACTTGTGGGCGTGCTGGCTAGGGCTATTGCAAACTGTAGTTCGACAACAGATGGAGGGTTAGTTACTATGGTTGCCACCTTTGGTTGGGCAAAATATAGGAAAGGTCAAGAGGGGGATGACTGAAAATTACTTTACCTGGTGCAGAAATGATTTCAAAGCTCCCTGCTCTACCCTGGACGGACGGACCAGGTCCGTGCAAAAAAAAAACCTCAAAACCCTGGCTATCTGACTCAGAGTCTCCATTTCTGACCCACCAGCCTCATTATTAAATTTGTTTGTTTGTTTGTTTTCAGATTAAAATTTTACAGTCACATTTCCAACATAACAACATGAAAAAAAGATTCCAAATAATCTCCTGGACTTCCCTCCTTCCCTTTGTGGGTCCTATTGTTAATCATTTCCTCCTGCATCTTTTATGATAATCCAAATCTTTTACATCTCCATTATGTCCGAAATTCACCATTAAACTACAAGTGTCATTCTGATCCTACCAACGATTTTAGCTGTTTACAATGGTTTTTAAGATAAATAATAAATTCGCCCCCCCCATTCCTTATTAAAATTTTGGTCTTCCTGACCAAATATTTTTTATTTTTTTATTTTTTTAAATGATTTTTTATTAAGAATTTTATATTACAAAGTAAACTAATAAACAAAAGAATACATAACAAAACAATGCATAAAGTTGATATTCAATACAAAAGTTCTATATATCACAGATTATAAAGCATGTGGGTTAAACCACAGAGCCTAGGGCTTGCCGATCAGAAGGTCGGCGGTTCGAATCCCCGCAACGGGGTGAGTTCCCGTTGTTCGGTCCCTGCTCCTGCCCACCTAGCAGTTCAAAAGCACGTCAAAGTGCAAGTAGATAAATAGGGACCGCTCTGGCGGGAAGGTAAACGGCGTTTCCGTGCGCTGCTCTGGTTCGCCAGAAGCGGCTTAGTCGTGCTGGCCACATGACCCGGAAGCTGTATGCTGGCTCCCTCGGCCAATAAAGCGAGATGAGCTCCGCAACCCCAGAGTCCGCGACTGGACCTAATGGTCAGGGGTCCCTTTACCTTTACCTTTTATGTTACAAAAATAAACAGTATTATATCACTCATCATGACTTGTTGGTCTTCCGGTCATTTTAGCCATTTCGGCATAATCTGTCAACTTGATCTGCCATTCTTCTCTGGTAGGGACTTTGTCTTCTTTCCCACCAGCCCATGCCCACACAAAACTCTCTCGCCCCTGCTCTCCACCAGGGCTGTGGAACCCCCGCCCCTCACTCTCCAAGTCTGACCCACCCGCCTGGCAAAGATGTCAGGAAAGATGAGAGGATTAACTAATCAAAAAGTATACAAAGAATGGAATATATTCAAAGTATATCTAGACACATATTACCCAAATAACAACCTTTTAACGGACCTGAAGTGAGACTTAAAAAAGAAAAAAGAAATAGGAATTTAAATAAGAGAATAGAAGGTAAAGAAATATAGTTCAGATTGTGTGTTAAACTGATCCAAAAAAGACAATACAAATACAATGTAGAAATTTGGGAGTCGTTTTATTAATGTCTGTTCATTTATGTTTGTTTAATATAGATAAGATAGTACAGGATAAAGAAGAAATAAATGGAGGCACAGATAAATACATGGGTCAAATGTTGTACTGATGTGGTGAGATTCGAGATCTGTTTGTAAATTGTTATTTCTGTTTCGTTGTTGTTTTTGTCACTTGTCATTGTTTGTTATCGTTTTTGTTTGTTTGTCTTTCCCATTTGGGGATGTATGTATGTATAATCTGTTTGTTTTTCTAAACAAATAAATTTTTTTTTTTTAAAAAAAAAGTCTGACCCACCCGCCACCCCCACTGCCCATGCAGAACCCAAGACCCCAGCCCAGTAGGCCTGTGCACGGCAAACCCCTCTCTCGCTCTCCGTGACCAGCTCTCTGCCTTGCCAAATACCCTCTCTCTGAAAATTCTCTTCCCAGCCCTGCCCCAACACACCCTCTGCCCGCATCCTGCGATAACTCTCGCTGTCACTCTCAGCTCTCCTCCCCATGGACCTCTTCCCGCACAAACTCCTGCTCAGGCTCTCGCTCTCCTCCTTCTCCTGGACCCTAGGCAGCTTCGAGGAGGAGAAGCAGGAGCATGAATACATGAAAAAAGGCATCCCGTTTGAAGTCCAAACAGGACACTGGATACTTTTCTCCAAAAGAAAAGATCATGTTTTTCTAGGGATGGGTGGCAACTCTATTGGCCACCCCTGTTTTAAAAGGGACAAGGTCTTGCCAGTGTGGTGTAGTGGTTAAGAGCGGTAGACTCTAATCTGGGAGACCGGGTTCGCGTCTCCGCTCCTCCACATGCAGCTGCTGGGTGACCTTGGGCTAGTCACACTTCTCTGAAGTCTCTCAGCCCCACTCACCTCACAGAGTGTTTGTTGTGGGGGAGGAAGGGAAAGGAGAATGTGAGCCGCTTTGAGACTCCTTCGGGTAGGGATAAAGCGGGATATCAAATCCAAACTCCTTCTTCTTCTTCTTCTTCTTCTTTCCGGCATTTGGGCGTTGCTCCTACAGTGAAAGCTAGAGGTATAATTAAAAAAGCAGTTCCTTGTGACACTTAAAGTAACACAATAGCCCCCTTTAACCATTCAACAATGCCTGTCGCCCGAGGCAAGACCCTAAGTCTGTGTACTGAAAGGTAAGTCCCAATCAGTTCAGTGGGATTTATTCCCTAGGAAGTGTGGCTAGGATTTAGGTGTTTTGAGAAGGGAGGGGTAGCTCTTGCTTTCCCCAGGTAACAGTCCTTTCATTAGTCATTTACTCAACTAGTTCCTTCCTGCGTTACTTCAGGAAATGAGTAATTACACACAGGAACTGTGTTTTGCCTGTCCAACCCGCTGTTGTCTACTCTGCCTGGTGGTAACAGATCTCCAGGGCTCCAGGCAGAGAGGGGTCTTTCACATTTAGCTGGGAAAGCCAGTATTGAACCTGGATGAAAAGCATGTGGTGAGTTATGGACCCATCCTGATTAAAGACAAGAGAATATTTTTTTTAGCTAAAAGCCCTTTAAGCAGCTGTCTCCTGCATCCATTCCAGCCACCAACATTTTTTGCATCAGGACCTTCATTCATTATATTTTATTTGCACAATTGTGTTTTGGTGGTGGTGGGGAAATGAAATGAAAAATCGATCCATCGTTTTCATTTTTGCCTTTGCACTTTAGAGCAAAAACAACAGTTATAATGGCGGTGCAGCCAAGAATTGCAAGAAGGGGAGTAGCAGAAAGTTGGGGCACCAAGAACCACGTTAGTAACTGTGTCACTGACCACTGCAAAAATAAAGAGAGAGAGAGAGTGTGTGTTAGCTCTACTCATGTGTAAATGAATGTAGGAGGGGAAGAGGTGCATTACCAAATTCCACCCTCTCCAGTACACCCTCTCCTTTCCTGAGCTTGAAGACATGAGCTACAGGGCCCTGTAAACTCCTCTGATTCTCCTTGCAATTTAGAACCCTGTACAATCAGGGGGACGCAGGTGGCGCTGTGGGTTAAACCACTGAGCCTAGGGCTTGCTGATCAGAAGGTCGGCGGTTCAAATCCCCGCGCCGGGGTGAGCTCCCGTTGCTCGGTCCCTGCTCCTGCCAACCTAGCAGTTCGAAAGCACGTCAAAGTGCAAGTAGATCAATAGGTACCGCTCTGGCGGGAAGGTAAACAGCGTTTCCGTGCGCTGCTCTGGTTCTCCAGAAGCGGCTTAGTCATGCTGGCCACATGACCCGGAAGCTGTACGCCGGCTCCCTCGGCCAGTAAAGTGAGATGAGCGCCGCAACCTAATTAGGTCCGCGACTGGACCTAATGGTCAGGGGTCCCTTTACCTTTACAATCAGGATTCTACTTTAAGCCACAAACACTGGATAGTTTTTCTAGGAGACGTGTACGTCCCACCCGCTGGTTTCTATGCAATTGCAGAGGGCTTGAGTTTATACACAGGAGTCTGTTGCCCCCATGTGTAGTTTGGCACAGAATATTCCTGCGAAGTAACAAGGTGTATTTTGATGTACGTTCAGTGTCAGTGGTTGGGCAAATGTGGTCACTTGGCTGAGCTTCATGGCTGAGTGGGGGTTTGAACCTGGGTTTTTTGTGTTTTTTTTAAAAAAGTTTTTATTTATACTTTTCAAGTTTATACATTTCATTAATTTTACAATCAATTTAACATTTCAAAGTTTGGCTTCCTTCCCCCTCTGATTTATCCTGTATTTGCGATGTTCCATTATGCTCTATCATGTTATTGTTATCCATTATTTGGGATTCATTTGAATGAAATGTGGCATACAGTGGTACCTTGGTTTACAACCATAATCTGTTCTGGAGGTCCGTTTGTAAACCAAAACAGGTTGTAACCCAAGCTTGCTTTCACCAATGGCGCCTCCCAAAAAATTGTTCGTAATCCCCCCAAAAATGGGTTGTAATCCAAAAAAAGGTTGCAAACCAGGACACACACTTCCGGGTTTGACGTGTTTGTAATCCAAAACATATGCAAACCAAGACGTATGCAAACCAAGGTACCACTGTAGTAATATAAGTTAAATCAAATCACTGCAATCTGCTTTTTATTTTATTTTTTTGAATTTTTATTTTTTTTGCTTTTCAGGTTTATACATTTCACTCATTTTACAATCATTTTAACATTTCAAAACTTGACTTCCTTTCCCCTCTTTCTGCTAGTCCGTTAATACCTTCTGCAGATCCAAATTCATTTAATTTGCTCATTTAATTATCTACTTTAAATATATACTCTTATAAAGCTGCAAATACTGCCAATGTTTTTATCTGTTTGCAATTTATCTGTAAATATTCAATAAACCATTTCCATTCTTTTATAAAAAGTTTGTTATCTTGATTTCTTATTCTTCCGGTAAGTTTTGTCATTTCTACATATTCCATAAGTTTTTGTATCCATTCTTCCTTTGCTGGGACTTCTGCTTCTTTCCACTTTGGGGCAAGTAGCATTCTTGCTGCTGTAAAGGTAAAGGTACCCCTGACCATTAGGTCCAGTCACAAACGACTCTGGGGTTGCGGCGCTCATCTCTCTTTACTGGCCGAGGGATCCGGCATACAGCTTCCGGGTCATGTGGCCAGCATGACAAAGCCTCTTCTAGCAAACCAGAGCAGCGCACGGAAATGCCGTTTACCTTCCCGCCGGAGTGGTACCTATTTATCTACTTGCACTTTGTGCTTTCGAACTGCTAGGTTGGCAGGAGCAGGGACCGAACAACAGGAGCTCAACCCGTCGCGGGGATTTGAACCACTGACCTTCTGATCGGAAAGCCCTAGGCTCTGGAGTTTAGACCACAGGGCAATTTAGGTAGTTCTGTCCCTATAATTCCCAAAAAGTACCTGGGTTTTTCTGGTCTGTTCCTGATGGTAGCTCCTGAGACGCTTTAACTCAAGATCATGGGTAGGCAAAAGATTCCTACATTGCAAGAGGTTAGACTAGATGACTCTCATGGTCCCTTCCAACTCTGCAATTCCTATTATTCTAATCTGACATGCTCACCACTACATCACACTGGTTTTCAGAGATGAAACCTGATACCGTTGATGTCCTGGGGTTCAAAGAAACACTGTCCCTGTGATCTCGGTTCTGTTGCTTCCTGTGGCTTATCGCACAACAGAGACTGTTGTCCAAAATCCTGGCAGTGTACCAACTCCATTTCCAGCATGGCCATATGGTGAATTGGCACACGACAGACTACGGTAGCTTGTGCCTCCTTAGTGCCAAGTGTCCTGAAGCAGTTCTTAAACTTTAATGAGCTCTCCCTGCCCTGCAGGGCTAGTAAACATCAGCCTGTCCACTCTATACGCAGAGAAACCCAGGATCAATGATATAGCGCCATTTATCCAAGGCCACATAGACATTATTTACTTAGATGTTCACATTTGGGACTCTCTTCTCATATTGGAGACAAAGCTTCTATATTAAACCGATTCTCATGTTTTAAGACTTGGATGTTCCTTCCAAAGTCTGCTCAATAATAATAATAATAATAATAATAATAATAATAATAATAATTTATTTTTATACCCCGCCCATCTGGCTGGGTTTCCCCAGCCACTCTGGGTGGCTTCCAACAGAACATTAAAATGCAATAATCTATTAAACATTAAAAGCTTCCCTAAACAGGGCTGCCTTCAGATGTCTTCTAAAAGTCTGGTAGTTGTTTTTCTCTTTGACATCTGGTGGGAGGGCGTTCCACACCTGATCATTACGGAAGGCTGTGGCAGGCTGTTTATTCATGGATCACCCTCAGGGCTTTTTTTCAGCCCGAACTTGCTGGATCTCAGTTCCAGCACCTCTCAGGTAGGCGCCATTGCCATTCTAAGAGAACAAGGGAGGCATTCATGGTGAGTTCTAGAAAAATAGCACCAGACCCTCCAAGTGTCCCTGTTTACCAAGGACAGTCCTGGATTTACAGAAGCCATCCCAGTTTCTGATTTGATCCCAGAATGTCCCACTTTTCCTTAGGATTTTCCTATTTTCTTTGGAGAAATGTTGGGGGGTATGAAGTTATGCAACCCCCAAGTCAAGGAGATAAGTCAGTATACAACCTTTAGAAGACATCTGAAGGCAGCCCTGCATTGGTAAGTTTTTTTAATGTTTAATGCTTTGTTATTTTTTTAATATGTTGGAAGCTGCCCAGAGTAGCTGGGGCAACCCAGTAAGATGGGCAGGCTATAAACAAGAAATTTTTTATTATTGTTGTTATTATTATGGAATAGGACATTCCTATTTTTATCAGAGAAATGTTGGAGGGTTGGAGCACTGATCACCCTAATCTTCTCTGGATTTCTTGTTTAACAGCTTATCATTGACTTCAGGATGTATTTAGGATGCCACAGACTCAGCTCTAAAAGAAAGGAGATCACAGTGCAGAGCATTGCTAGAATATGACACATTTCCCTGGATTGTCCAGCTCCTCCGAGTTTCTCGTTTAGCTCAGGGGTGGGAAACCTTTTTCAGACTGGCGGCCACATCCTCATCTGGCCCGCCTTCCACACTTGCCAGCGGTTGGTGAGGCCAGAGGCAACGTGGGTGTAATTTTTAATCTTTGTTCAAGAGGCTCATTTCTGAACAAACTCACAGCCCCTCTCTGCCCTCCAACCACGCAACCAAGAGCATAGCTGTCAACTTTCGGATTTGAAAATAAGGGATTTTCCCAAACTTTCGGATTTGAAAATAAGGGATGCCACGAGGGCGGTGCAATGGCACCAAGTAGCCTCGCCACCCTGCGCTCCAGAGGCTGTGGGCGAACGGGTGAGCGAAAGAGCGAAAGAGCGAGCGCGTAGACGGCAGGCAGGCTGTCTGTCTGGTTGGGCGTGAGGATCTGGATGCACAAGGCATGCAAGCTCCGCCCCCAGTCGGTCTCAGGCTCCTTATTGGCAGCCGAGCAACGCAGCTGAGCTGAGGAGGGAGAGGAGCTGCTTCCTTTGAAATCCGGGAAATTTAAGGGATATCAACAATCCGGGATAGCAGCGGGAAACGGCATTGGAATAAGGGAGTTTCCCGCAAAAAAAGGGAGGGTTGACAGCTATGACCAAGAGGCATTTATCTGAGTCAAAGGACACATTCTAGACAGGCAAAAACACTCAATGCTATGAAATAGAGCTGGAGAGGAGTGTGGCTTGGGAAGAGGGGGTGTGGCATTGTGAGAGTCCCAAGGGCCAGATAGGGAGTTCTGAAGAGCCACATTTGGGGTCTGGGTCTGTAGTTCTCCATGCCTGAGAAATGGATGTTAAACAGGGTATGAGGCAAGCCACATAGTTTAACTGTGGCTTCAGCTGTAGCAGCACCATGAACAAATAAGAGCTTTAAAAAAACAACCAAAAAAACACACCAGGTTTAATTAAACAGCTTTTCCCAACAGTTTATCAATCATTCCAGCGGCTGAACTGAAATGCATTAAATTGCAAACTCTCAACACAGATCCCTATTTGAAGGCTCCAAATAATTTCTCTCTCAGGTGGGAAAAACCCACACCCATTCAACTTACCAAACAAAAAATTATTCTTCGGTGAAAGCACTGACCTCCGAAACGGCAGCACCGTGAGGAGGAAAACCGCACATCGCAACATTTCTCTTTTCTATGAAGCTTTTGCACAGATCCACCTCGAAAGGTGGGTTCCTTAACAATCCAGCCAAGATAAGCCCTTGTCCTATGGGGAGAGGACAGAAGCTATCACAAGGGAATGCAAGGGTGCCTCTGAACACAAATCATTTGCCGCAGACGGCACTTTCTGCAATCCTAGCCAGGAAAAACATTAACAGGCTGGTGCTAAAACCTTTCCCTCCCTCCCTCCTTCTCACTGGCTCAGCTAGCATCCCAGATACTTCTTGAAGGAAGAGGAAATGAGCATTTTTAAAAGCCTCCCTTCTTCCTCTTTACGACGGCTTTATTCCTCTCCATTACTTCAAGGGGCTCAGCAGTACATTAGGGCACTTACTGCATTGTCATGCCTTGAGTAAACAGACTCCTCTTCAGGTCTTTCCTCGGGAGTCTGGCAGCAAGGAGATTGGCAGCATGACACCCCCACCTCTCCATCACCCCTTCATCCAGGGCCGGTTGATGTGGCAAACAAAGCAACAACAGAATACTGTGATTAGTCAAGGCTGGATTTCATACCCTCCAACATGACTCTGATGAAAATAGGGGCATCCTATTCCATAATAATAAAAGGGACGCGGGTGGCGCTGTGGGTTAAACCACAGAGCCTAGGGCTTGCCGATCAGAAGGTCGGTGGTTCGAATCCCCGCGACGGGGTGAGTTCCCGTTGCTCGGTCCCTGCTCCTGCCTACCTAGCAGTTCAAAAGCACGCAGTGCAAGTAGATAAATAGGTACCGCTCTGGCGGGAAGGTAAACGGTGTTGCCGTGCGCTGCTCTGGTTTGCTAGAAGTGCCTTAGTCATGCTGGCCACATGACCTGGAAGCTGTACGCCGGCTCCCTCGGCCAATAAAGCGAGATGAGCGCCGCAACCCCAGAGTCGTCTGCGACTGGACCTAATGGTCAGGGGTCCCTTTACCTTTTATTCAATAATAATAATAATAATAATAATAATAATAATAATAATAATAATAATTTTATTATTTATACCCTGCCCATCCAAATGGGCCACTCTAGGCGGCTTCTAACATATATAAAAACATAATAAAACTTCCCTATAAAACTTCAGATGTCTTCTACAGGTTAAATAGTTGTTCATATCCTTGGCTTGGGGGGGGGGGTGTCGCATAACTCCATACCCTCCATACATTGCTCTGATGTAAATAGGGACATCCTAAGGAAAACCGGGACATTCCAGGATCAAATCAGAAAACGGAATGGCTTCTGAAAATTCGGGACTGTCCCTGGAAAATGGGAACCTTTGAAGGAGCCGGGATTTGAGCTGTTTCCCCCTTCCTAGTCATTCTTAGCATGTCCTGGTCAGAGACTGACAAAGAGGTGAGCCTCCTTGACCTTTGACCTGAGCTCACAATGGCAGAGAGTAATAAGTTAGGCTGCAACAAGAACTGGAGACCTTGCAGTCCTGCCGTTGTCACCAACCACCTGTGTCCGCCCCCCCTCCCGCCCCCGTGACTGGATCGTTCTTTAAACTCTTGCCCTCCACCTCGTGACAACCGGCATCCTTCCCCCCCCCCCCGCCACCCAGCACGTCATACCTTTCGCGCTCACCTCTGAGAGCAGAAATAATACCCCTCGCTGGCGGCCCCTCGGCACTCGAATGCATCTGCAGCCCTGGGGACAATTGGCCCACCTGAAAAGTCCCTCTCGGGAGGTGAACGTGATAGAGTTACAAGGGAGAGCAGCTTGCAAACTGTCATGGCTTTGATGAAGGAACATTTAATTATCCTCCCTCCCTCGGTGAAAAAGATATTCCATTGTCTATGCTAATTGCCCCTTCCAGTGGGTTTCCTAACATGGATGCATGACATCAAAACGGATTGCTCTCTGCTCTTCCTGTACCTGGAATGGCCTCAGCCTCCAACTTCGTCCCACCCTTCAATCCCTGGACCCGAGGGGCTGGTTTTTCCTCGACATTTCTTCTCCCCTTTTCTTGAAAGTCTGCGAGAAACGGATCACATGGAAGCAGGAATGAAAGGGTGTGTGTGTGTTTGTGTGTGTGTAAGCAATCTTTATCGCTACGATTCTAGGATTCTCCCGCAGTACAGGAGGAGCACAGAAAGAAGAAAAGCCATGTTCCATCTGCAAGCAGCACAACCGGATGCCTTCATCTGCCCCGGCTGCAACAAAACATGTCTCTCCTGTATCGGTCTCTACAGCCACAGCAGGCGCTGCGACCTTCCAACAGTTTGACTTCACCCCCAAAGGCGCACTCCTCCATGGTCTCCTGAGACAGACGGATGCCAACAACCGAAGGGATAGGACAGCTGTGCCTTCAGCACTGAGGGAACAGTGCAGTGTGGTGTCAGAAGTGGGAGCAAAGAGGGCCTCGGGCCGTGCTGCGTCTGGGGCCACTGCCACCCTAGACAGGCACAGAAAAAATGAACCTATGCTGCTAATACTCGTGGTAACCAATAAACTATAAGCAACACATGTGGCGTATAGAAAATATTCCAAAACAGTTTCGCGTTCTAAAGTCTTATATTAATAGTCCAAAGTTGAGAGAAATACATGCACAATATTATACAGAAGCCAGAGATATATAAAGCTCCTTGAAGTTTTTCCTATGCGAAGACTTCCCTGTTTTTGAGGGTTTTTGTGTGTGTTGGCCCGGCTCCTGTTGGTATCGTCGCACAAACAGACAGGGTGCCGGCGTTTGTCACCTGTTTCGCCCCCAATAAGTTCTGGGCTTCTTCAGTGAACTTTTTCTCACAAAATCGGTGTGTTTACATACATTCAAATGCATATGCTATAATCTTTTCTTGATTAGGCTACAACATAAACTTTCCTTCTTCAATACATTCTTTCTTACAGTCTTCATGTGTTTATATACATTAATTCATATATTCAATTCTTATATATTCAATATATATATGTTGAAGTCATTCAACATAGTTCTTATATAT
The DNA here is from genome assembly GCA_034642065.1 of Darevskia nairensis. Lineage (NCBI taxonomy): Eukaryota > Metazoa > Chordata > Lepidosauria > Squamata > Lacertidae > Darevskia > Darevskia nairensis. The sequence goes on from JAWWNI010000724.1 coordinate 261,966, forward strand.
CACTTAATTATAAAAATTTCTATTCTACTGAACATCTCTTTCTATTCTGAGCTTATTTAGCACTTCCAATACATTCCTAATTTTTAAATATTACAGTACTTCTTTAAATAAATTCTAAAATTCTTCCAGTCTTCTTCCACCGTCTCCTCCTTCTGGTCACGTATCCTCCCAGTCAGTTCGGCATGCTCCATGAAGTCCATCATTTTCATTTGCCATTCTTCTATCGTAGGTATCTCTTCATTTCCAACTTTACAATTCTATGTTTCTGTGAGGGCCTTCAGAATTAATCACCTGAATTGAGAGCATCCTCCTCTGGCGTAGAGCGATACCCAGAAGTGAAAGTAGACAATGGACCAGAGATGGAAAGAAGAGAATAATAATAATAATAATAATAATAATAATAATAATAATAATTTATTATTTGTACTTCGCCCATCTGGCTCGGTCACTCTGGGCGGCTTCCAGCAAACATTAAAATACATCAACACATCACAGATTAAAAACTTCCCTAAGATAAAGTCCCTATGAGAGAAGGATGGCAGATCAAGTTGATGAATTATGTCACAATGGCTAATATGTCCGGAAGAATCAGGAATCAGGAAGAACAAACATTTAATAAGGAATCGGGGGGGGGGGAATTATCATTTATCTTAAAGACCATTGTAAACAGTTAAAACCGTTAGTAGGATTGGAATGACACTTGTAGTTTAATGGTGGATTTTGGACACAATGGAGAGGTAAAAGATTTGGATTATTATAAAAGATGCAGGAGGAAATGACTAACAATAGGACCCACAAAGGGGAGGGTGGGGGAAATCCAGGAGATTCTTTGGAATCTTGTTTCTATGTTGTATGTTGGGTATGTGACTGTAACATTTTAATCTGAAAAACCAAATAAATAAATTTATTTTTAAAAAATAAACCATCCAAAGAAGAAGCGATCATGCTAGGGGTGACCTGGGACCAGTTTTTCCCTCTCTCTTTCTCTCTCCTTTCTCAGGTATATGGCGGAGATGTTCTTAGAAGAAGAAGAAGAAGAAGAAGAAGAAGAAGAAGAAGAAGACAATTCCTATAATGAGGGAATAATGAAGAGCACCAAATGTCTATTCCAGTGATGGCTAACCTTGACACTCCAGATGTTTTGGAACTACAACTCCCATCATCCCTAGCTAACAGGACCAGTGGTCAGGGATGATGGGAGTTGTAGTCCCAAAACATCTGGAGTGTCAAGGTTAGCCATCACTGGTCTATTCAATAAAATAGCAATTAAAGGCAGTATTTCACAGAGGGGAGAAGAGAGGTGTGGTCTTTCTGTCAAAGAGGATTTCAGAGAGGAGCTCAGGGACTGGTTCCATGTCAACAGTTCTGTCTGTACAGGAAAGTTTGCAGCTCCACGTGGGCAGCACAACGGTCCCTTCACCCTGTACTTTCTCACAGTCAGGCTCCAGCTGCCCCTTTAAGAAGAGACTTGAGTCCTGGCCGGGGAATTGTAGAAATGCTTTGCAAAAAAAGAATCTAAGGTTGCACGGAAAGGGAAGCATGGTTGCACTTCCTTTGTAAACAGAAAATGCCAGTCCTATCTTTAGTACTAATCTGCATGCTAAAGGCAGGACCCGGCAACCGCTGCCTTTGTGTTTTAAAAGGGAGTGTGACAATGCTGCTTCTCTCTCTTGCCCCGGGTGCAACCTAAGGTGTCGTTGTCGGAAGCACAACCTGATATATCGTGTTCTCCCTCTTGGAGACAATGTGTTGCGGTGGGGGCTAGCAAGCCACCTCCCCTGTAGCTGGGGTGAGTTGGTAGCTGGTCACAGCTTGGATTGGACCTGGTGGTGTTGCTGGGGAGATTTACGGTATATGTTGCAATTTGTGATGGACAGCCTAGCGTCCTATATATTGGTCAGCTCTTGGCTGCGTGCTTCGGATCACCCACCTTCCCTCCCTGTTTTATTAGGCCTCTGTATTGACCTTGCTATTGCCTGTCATGGGGTCGTCTGCTGTTGGGCAGGGGCCTAGTAGGAATTTTTCCATCTGGCGGATTGGCTGGTACCATTTGGTTTTCGCCTACTACGTAGCAACTAGTCACAACTTGTAAGGTTGGCGGTTAGGCATTGGTTATGTTGGTTGCTGGAAGGGCGGTCACCCTCCAGTGATGATGGTGTGATGGGAATTCCGTTAAAGGAATCCAGGGGCTCGACATGCTTTTGTCCGAACCCCCGGTCGGGGGACAGGGCCACGCGAGAGCCCCTGGGAACCTCTGGGGAGAGGGAGGGCTCTGCTCCCAGCCTCCATAACTCTCCCCAGATGGGATTTCCCTTTGCTGACACGTGGTCAGCTCTGTCCCGCCGGACAGCTAGTCTGAACCAATACCTACGCAACCACTCACATGATTTGTATTTTAATAAAGTTGTGGCCTAAATTATGCCAAAAACCCAAACAAAAATTATGCCTGAAGTGTGAATTTATTCTGGGGGACCTCGACACGCAAAATTCAGTCAGTAAAACACCTCCTTAAATCCATGTTAAGGCTGTTGCAGACCAGAGCTTTGTCTTCACATACCCTCCGACATTTCTCCGATGAAAACAGGCACGTCCTATTCCATAATAGTCAGAATAATTTAATTATTTATACCCCACCCATCTGCTTGTGTTGCCCCAGCCATTCCAACAACAACAAAAAACATACAAAAATAGTAATAAAACATTAAACATTAAAAAAATAAAACTTCCCTATATGGGGCTGCCTTCAGATGTCTTCTAAGGTTGTATGGTTACTTATCTCCTTCGCTCAGGTGTTGCATAACTCTATAACCACCAACATTTCTCAGATGAAAATAGTGAGCTCTGGAGGGTGGCAACACGAGAACGGACCTTCTCTGCAGTGGCTCCCCATCAGTGGAATGATCACCACAGGGAAGTTCACCTGGCAACTTCATTACATACCTTTAGGCGGCAGGCAAAATCGTTTCTCTTCAACCAGGCCTTTGGTAGATTTGATTGACATCCCATGCCCTTTTATAATGTGGGTGGTTTTTTTGGTGGGGGTGTTATTGTGTTGTTCTCTTTATTTTGATTGTGTATTTTGTGGTTTTATAGTTTGATTTTATTCTGTGAACCGCCCAGGGAGACCTCTGGGTATAGCGTAACGGTAAAGGTACCCCTAACCATTAGGTCCAGTTGCAGATGACTCTTGGGTTGCGGCGCTCATCTCGCTCTATAGGCTGAGGGAGCCGGCGTTTTCCGCAGACAGCTTCCGGGTCATGTGGCCAGCATGACTAAGATGCTTCTGGCGAACCAGAGAAGCACACAAACGCCATTTACCTTCCTGCTGGCGTGGTACCTATTTATCTACTTGCACTTTGACATCCTTTCGAACTGCTAGGTTGGCAGGAGTAGGGACCGAGCAACGGGAGCTCACCCCGTCGCGGGGATTCGAACCGCCGACCTTCTGATCGGCAAGCCCTAGGCTCTGTGCTTTAGACCACAGCGACACCAGCGTCCTGGGTATAGGACGGTATATAAATTCAAATAATAATAATAATAATAATAATAATAATAATAAGCCCTCTTGGAGGCAGCTAGAGAAGATAAAAGCACAAAAGGGATGCAATGAAGACCTGGTGTGTGTGTGTGTGTGTGTGTGTGTGTGTGTGTGTGTCTGCGTGTTGTGGGTGTGTGTTTGCTATACGCATGGATTTTCCAGGCAGATCGGCTTGACGCTCAGAGAAGCAGAGCCAAACAACTTGAAAACTGGTCACTGAGCCTGCCTGCAAACAGCAGCCCCTCCCCTAGCCATCCCTCCCCAGAAAGCAATGAAGCTTCTTCTTCCAACAGCCGCGTCACAATAAATTCATGGCAGCCAGGGCTGGAGAAACAGGCTGCTGCAATTTAAAGGAAGCATGGATTTGCATATTGAATTAAAATTAAGAGCTAATTATGCAAATAAATTATGACATTTGGCAGGAGAATTTGCTTCAAGATCATTTATTACGTTCCTTTTTATAACAGTGCGAGCATTTAACGGTCAAAGACAATATTTTAAAGGAAAATTAATGCAAGATTATTAACCTAAAAACAATTCCACATTAATGAGATGTATCTCTCTTCAACTTCTCACACCTGGCTGCCTGTTGACTCTGGGCCAGGACTGTCTCCCAATAAGCAGGTTTTCTGCATGCCTGCGGCTACTGTCGAATGATGTGGGGAATTCGGCTTTGGACAGAGCCACTCGGGAAAATTCCTCGAGGTTTGGGCCCTGATGGCCCAGAGGGGAAGTTTTTTTAAGCTCAGTCCTGCTTCCTTCCCCTCTTGTATCTGCTCATATTGAAAAGCATCCCAAAACCCCCCCAAAAACCTATGCAAGGCAACATCAGGCTTCCAGGGGGTGGGATCCCCGTAAAAATTGGCTTAAAGAAGATAACAGACCACAGTTGGGTCTACATAAGGTTTCTAGTGATTCATAGATCTAGCTGTTTAGTGCTTCCAGAAAAATGCTTGTTGTGGGTTCAGTGCTCCTCATCCACGCAAGTCTATGTGGGATGTAACATAAGCAGCCAAGTACAACACGTCCTGTTTGGCCAGAGTGGACATGCAGGGGGTGTGTGTTACTCCATAGCCAGGAGGACTTCCTGTCACAACTGGTCTGGAGCTTCCTTCCCCTGCATGTGATCAGGTAGATGGGTGTGACCCTGGGAGACCCCATAAAAGGGGCTGGCCACATAGCCATCCCTCTTCTTCTTCTTCTTCTTCTTCTTCTTCTTCTTCTTCTTCTTCTTCTTCATGCCATGCTCTAACACAGTCTTGGCAAGTTCAGATTCGATCTACACCTGTGGAGATTGCAGGACTCATCCCTTCTTCTGGAAAAAAACAGCCTTTCTGGTTGCTTCCAGATGACCTCCTTATCAAGCTTCCTGGTTTGTTTGCAAAAATTCCGCAAGGAAGTTCTACATTGTTGACTGTTTCTTGAGCATTCTTTCTGACTTGTACACGGTTGCACCAAGCAATTGTGATCCTGAAATATACTTGGAGTCAGGTGTGAATTTCATGCTCTTTATTCAGATCATAGTAGCAGGAATGAATCTTTCCCCAAAACGTCTGCTATATATACATTATTTACACAATGGGCCCCACGTGATTGGCTAATTCCGGGCTATTCCTGTAGGCCAATCAGGTTGCGGATTCACTTCCTCCAGGAGCCTGATTGGCTGCTCCTGCAGGCCAATCAGGTTGCGGATTCACTTCCTCCAGGAGCATGATTGGCTGCTCCTGCAGGCCAATCAGGTTGCTGATTCACTTCATCCAGGAGCCTGATTGGCTGCTCTTGCAGGCCAATCAGGTCACTGATTTACTTCCACCTGGAGCTGGATTGGGTGGCTCCTGCGGACCAATCAGACTGCTGCATTCTGGATCCTATTGTTCTAGGCCCAATCAGCTCAGTACATAACAGATCCCATGCTTTCCGGCTCTTTCTTCCATCTCTTTCTTTGGTGCAAAAATGTCTGGTTGCGGAAGCAGGGAGTTTGTTGCACAAGAATTCCACCCAAATCATATTAATTGCACAACCTGGTTTGGCTAGTGCGCGATCGATTCTCGCCAACTAAACACCGACGGTCTGGAAGCAACCTGAGAAAAATCCGCCGTCTAAGAACTGATGGGAGAACCATGGTGAAAAGACAGGGTGATGATGAGTGGATGGCGGTGTTGTGCGGATGTCCTTTAAAATATGAGTGAACAAAACATAGCAATTCCAGACTAAATGCCAAGTGTGGAAGACCTCCTCTGAAATCAACAGGACTTAGAAGTGCTTAACTCTGGCTAGATTGTGTCCATTTATCTTCCTTTTACAGACAGGAAAGTTTTTTCTTGCTTTCTTCAGAGCAAAGCTGGTGATATACCTTGGGGACTTGGCTACATTTCAATTTGGGTAATTGCATTATATTTCCTTTGGTTCTCCCCCACCCCCTGCAGTGTGCATTCTGTGAAGTAATCTTCGTTTCATTTAGGGGCATAGGAACCAGTGCTAACAATCCCATATTCTCCAAAGTGATAACTTAACTTATGTGACTGAAATACATTACTTGACCTTAGGGTACATTTGCAGGAAAGTACTTATTTCATATTTTGTAACGTTCCATCAATTTAGCTCGGAGAGATTTGTCGTTGTTGTTCCATTTTGATCTTGGTCCAGCGGGGCTGGGGAAGCCTGTGGCACTCCAAATGTCGTGCGACTCCAACTCCCATCAGCCCCAGGCAGCATAGCCAATCGTCAAGGATTATGGGAGTTGTGATCCAGCAACATCAGGAGTGACACAGATTCCCCACCCCTGCAATAATGACTGCTAGACTTCTTATATACTGTATTTGTGCTTGGTTCTCCAGCTGCACAGCCAGGGAGAAGAAGATACTTCAAAAAGTCATAACCACAGCCCAAAATATTATTGGTCATCCTCTCCCATCTCTGGAAGAACTATACAGTTCCCGTTGCCTTAAAAAGGTTAACAATATTTTAAAGGATCCATCTCATCCAGGACATAGCCTCTTTGCACCACTGCCTTCGGGTAGAAGATATAGAACAATTAGATCAAGAACAAATAGATTGAAGAACAGTTTCTACCCAAGAGCTATAACCATCTTAAATGCTGTAACCAGATAATATGACCTTGGAGAGCTGTGATGGGTGTATGTGTGTGTATGTGTGGCTTTCTTTGGTGTGTGTGTGTTTTGTGTTGCTTTTTGTTTTGTTTTATTCTTTCTTCTGTTTTTACGGGGGGCATGCAATTTCGTTGCACTTGTATAGCGTTGTGCTTGTACTTGTGCAATGACAATAAATTATCTTATCTTATCTTATCTTAGACCTCATGGAAGCCCTGCCCAACCTCTGGAATGGTGAAATGAGCTGAGTGGTTGATGTAGCTGTTCCAGATCTTTGTCTCTCTGGTAGACACAGAGTAAGTTGGTCTGAAAAACTGGCAACAGTGAAATGAAGATTCCTATGGTGGCAGAAGACCAGCTGTTCCTCAATTCCTCACCTTGAAGGAGAGTTTTGTTGTTGTTTAGTTGCTTAGTTGTGTCCAACTCTTCGTGACCCCATGGACCAAAGCACGCCAGGCACTCCTGTCTTCCACTGCCTCCCACAGTTTGGTCAAACTCATGTTAGTAGCCTGTCCAACCATCTCGTCCTCCGTCGTCCCCTTCTCCTTGTGCCCTCAATCTTTCCCAACATCAGGGTCTTTTCCAGGGAGTCTTCTCTTCTCATGAGGTGGCCAAAGTATTGGAGCCTCAGCTTCAGGATCTGTCCTTCCAGTGAGTACTCAGGGCCGATTTCCTTCAGAATGGATAGGTTTGATCTTCTTGCAGTCCATGGGACTCTCAAGAGTCTCCTCCAGCACCATAATTCAAAGGCATCAATTCTTCAGCGATCAGCCTTCTTTATGGTCCAGCTCTCACTTCCATACATCATTACTGGGAAAACCATAGCTTGAACTATAAGGACCTTTGTCGGCAAGGTGATGTCTCTGCTATTTAAGATGCTGTCTAGGTTTGTCATCGCTTTTCTCCCAAGAAGCAGGCGTCTTTTAATTTCGTGACTGCCGAGACCATCCGCAGTGATCATGGAGCCCAAGAAAGTAAAATCTCTCACTGCCTCCATTTCTTCCCCTTCTATTTGCCAGGAGGTGATGAGGGCCCCCTGAATAACCCTGTACACATCATCTGTTGCTTCATAGGCCTTATAAAATGATATCTTTTTCCCAGCCTTTCCCTGACCTGTAAAAATTGGACCCTGTCATTTCTGAAATCCTGTTTTTATATCCTTGCTTTGCTGTTTGTACCTCTGTTTTAATGATAACTATTTTAGAGCATTTATGTTGTGTTTCTGTACACCTCTTTGGAGGTTTCTAACAGCTAAGCAGCTTAGAAATTCTTTCAAATAAATACACGAAGCTGCCAATTCCCACCTAGATGTTAGATTGCTTATCTACCGGAACAGCCTTCCAGTTTATATAAACTTGTAGCCAATAGGTATTTCTTAGATAAGTTCATAGCTGTTAGGAACTCCTTTCCAGGGTGGAGCTGAGTGGCAGAAGGCTGTGTAAGTCACCTGGGGCAGTTTCTGAGTTCTTTTGCTAATTTGATGTGTTGAACTGCATGAAAAGGGCTCAGTTAGACACCCTGGGTTCTGAATTGCCCTTGCAACAAAACAAGAGGGGTGGATTTTGACCCTACGTCTCACATTGGCCCAAGTCTCTAAGGCAGCGTTTCCCAACCGGTGTTCCGCGGCACAGTACTGGTGCCGCGAGACATCGGCTGGTGTGCCGTGGGAAAACCCTTCCTCCGTGCGAAGGCTGCTTGTGCCTGCGCGCACGGAGGGGTGCGGGCACAAGCCGAGCGGCGGCTTCGAAGGCTCTGCAGCCTGCAGAGGCTTCCAAAGTCGTCGTCGCCCGGCCGGCACCCCTCCGTGCGCGCAGGCACGGAGGGGTGCCGGCACAGCCGAGCGGGGGGGGGGAGCGCTTTAAAACAAAGCGCTCTTTTTAAAAGCGCTCCCCCCCCCAGCGCATTTCTCCCCGCTGCCGGGGCTGCCGGGCGCTTCGCCCGCTGCCTCTGCCGCCCCGGTCGCGGTCGGAGATGGGCCGGGAGGTGCTGGTGCCACCGGGCTCGCTCGGGGCCGGGTGGAGGTGCTGCCGGGGGGCTGGGCGCGGGAGGGGGGCTCCATTTTCGCCCGCCTGGGTCCTTCCCCCTCCCTCCCGCCAGGGCGCGCGGACACCCCCGCCCCCCGGGTCGGGATGCATGTGGTGGTGGTGTGCCGCGAGATTTTTTTCGTGGGGCAGGTGTGCCGTTGCCCCGAGGAGGTTGGAAAACACTGCTCTAAGGGTCCATTCTGAGTCCAAGATTCCATTCTGGAAGGTGCATGTAGCCAGTTCCTAAAAGTTATATTTATGACTAGCAAAAAAAGTTATATAAGACTAGCGCACAAATTATATCTACGATTAGCGAGAAAATGCTAATGCTATTCTAGGCTGGAATCAACAGTAGTATAATGTCCAGATCAAGGGAAGCTTACTTTACCACTCTATTCTGCCTGGGTCAGACCACACCTGGGATACTGTGTCCAATTCTGGGTACCACAATTTAGGAAGGATGTTGACAAGCTGGAACGTGTGCAAAGGAGGGCAACCAGGATGCTCAAGGGTCTGGAAACTAAGCCTTATGAGGAACAGTTGAAGGAGATAATAATAATAATAATAATAATAATAATAATAATAATAATAATAAATTTTATTTATACCCCGCCCTTCCCAGCCGGGCTCAGGGCGGCTAACACCAATAAAATTACAATAAAATATAAAAGAAAGAAAAACCGTTAATTAAAATACAGGTTAAAATACAATTTAAAATTAAAATGCAGCTTTATTTATCACCCATAATCAAAACCATAAAGGGGAGGAAACATCAGACTGAGTCCAAACCAAAGGCCAGGCAGAACAGCTCTGTCTTGCAGGCCCTACGGAAAGATGTCAAATCCCGCACGGCCCTGGTCTCTTGTGACAGAGTGTTCCACCAAGTCGGGGCCAGTACTGAGAAGGCCCTGGCCCTAGTTGAGGCCAGCCTAGCATCCTTGTGGCTCGGGACCTCCAAAATGTTGTTATTTGTGGACCTTCAGGTCCTCTGCGGGGCATACCAGGAGATGGGTATATTTAGCCCTGGAAAAGAGTTGCGAGGTGATAGCCAACTCCAGATATCTCAAGCGCTGCCACATGGAAGATGGAGCAAGCTTGTTTTCTCCTGCTCTGGAGGGTAGGACTCGAACCAATGGCTTCAAGTTACAACAAAGGGGATTCTGGAAGGACTTTCTGACAGTAACAGCTGTTCAACAGTGGAACTGTCTCCCTCGGAAGGTTGTGGACTCTCCTTTCTTGGAGAGTTTGAAGCAGAGGTTGGATGGCCATCAGTCATGTATGCTTTAGCTGAGATTCCTGCATTGCACGGGGGTTGGACTAGATGACCCTTGGGTTCCCTTCCAGGTCTACAATTCTATGATTCTATGACTCGTTCACCCCAATTGCTTTAACCACCCAAAAGCAGTAAAGGTAAAGGTAAAGGGACCCCTGACCATTAGGTCCAGTCGTGTCCGACTCTGAGGTTGCGGTGCTCATCTCGCTTTATTGGCCGAGAGCCGGCGTACAGCTTCCAGGTCATGTGGCCAGCATGACAAAGCTGCTTCTGGCGAACCAGAGCAGCGCACGGAAACATCGTTTACCTTCCCGCCAGAGCGGTTCCTATTGATCTACTTGCACTTTGACGTGCTTTCGAACTGCTAGGTTGGCAGGAGCTGGGACTGAGCAACGGGAGCTCACCCCGTCACAGGGATTCGAACCGGCGACCTTCTGATCAGCAAGCCCTAGGCTCTGTGGTTTAACCCACAGCGCCACCTGGGTCCCCACCCAAAAGGAACCTCTGCCCATAATATGTACTGGTTGACAGGCATGGCAATGAAGCAGTCTGTTCCCAAACTTTGGAACTGCATCATTCCTCGGAGCTGGGTTACCTCACAACCCACTTTGGGGAACGAAAAGGACAGAATCGGAGGCACAAACTAACGTGAAAATGGGAGCTCTTTCCACCTCCTCAGGAAAGGTTTTCCGGGACTCCTGGCTCCTCCTCCGTGACCCAAACCCGAACTGAAAATAATATCAATAATCATAAAGGAAACAAAGAAGGGAGCTGGCACATTTTTTAAATAAAGAAATTTCCCTCATCTTGTGGTTAATTTAAAAGGTTTATTTCTTGAAATGAATCCTCTTCATCAAATCTCCGATCCTTGAAAATCAGTGCAAACCTGCCTGGGTGGATAATGAATTGATTTGTAATGTAAATGATATAAAACACCCCCCACTCCCCACCTGCATTTGTGTGTGAGTGTGTTTAATCTAAAACGTTTAAGTCTGAAAATGAGCTTCTCCATCAAAAGTCTCTATTCCATTTACATTTCTTGCATACGAGTCAATTTGTGCCTGACCCAGTCTATAAATCACTGACAAGGATTGCTGTGTTAGTACCTCTCCCCGCCTCCCTCCCTCCTTCCCCCCATCCTACCAGTCCAGCACGTGCTAGATTCAAAAAAGGCATCTCCTTCTTCTTATAAACAGCTCTCCGACACCAGCAAAGCCCTGGTCCTCTTCCAGGAGAGTGCAAGCAAGAAGGAGAGGGTTAAAAGAATCATTGCCATTTCTTTGTCACGGCGGCGAATGCTTCCCACATCGCAAAGATACGGATGGGGCAGGGCATCCCACAGGCAGGGGCAGAGCAATGGGGGCGTTGGGGGCATGCCGCCCCAGGTGCCACCCTGGAGGGGGGGTGACACTCGGTGCCAGCCCCCACGACTCCCAAGCCGAGCACCCCATCGTTACGGCGGTAGCTCGTAAGGTTGCCACTCGTGCCCGGCAGCCCGGACGGACTGCACATGTGCGGAATATCACACATGCGCAGTCCGTCTGGGCTGCCGGGCGCGAGCGGCACCCCGTTTGTGCGGCGGCTGCTCGCACGGCAACTTGCAAGGCTGCCAGGCGCGAGCGGCAGCCTGGAATGTCGCACATGCACAGTCCGTGCGGGATGCCGCACATGTGCAGTCCGTCCGTGCTGGCACTGCTGCTCCCGCGGCAACTCAGTAAGGCTGCCGCACGCAAAAAGCAGCACGGACGGGGCAGCCTTACGTGCGTTTTTCGCACACGGCAGCCTTATGAATTGCCGCTCGCTCGGCGGCTTGTAAGGTTGCCGCGGGAGCAGCAGCGCCAGCACAGACGGACCACATGTGCGGCATCCCGCACATGCGCCGTTCATCCTGATGCGTGCATCGTGACGTCACAATGCATACGCGCTGCGGAGCGCCGCCCCGCCCCCGGGGGGGGGTGCCTCCGCATTTGCCGCCCCGGGCAGCCAAGCGGCTCCGTTCGCTACTGCCCACAGGCCAGCTCTGTTAACACAATGTGCCAAAGCCGCCCTGGGTTCCTGGTTGGAGCCAAGAGCCAAGTCAGCCTGGGTAGCTCAGCCGGTTAAAGCGTGGTGCTGATAATGCCAAGGTTGCAGGTTCGATCCCCGTACGGGACAGCTGCATATTCCTGCATTCCAGGGGGTTGGACTGGATGACCTTCAGGATGATCTTCCAACTCTACAATTCTGTGAAGGCGCAGCCAGATTGCTCCAGGAGTCTGATTGTGTTACTGGTTAGGGCAATGGTCTTGAACAGAGGGTATGGGAAGCTACAGCAGCTGCACCTTAAGACTGTAGGAAGAGCCCTGGGCCGTTGAGTCTGGCGGTGTGACTCACAGGAGCAGCTTGTATCGAAGTTGCAAGCGGGAAACAAATGATTTGGGAGGCTTTGATTGTGACAGAGAAGAAACAGGAAGGGAAGAACCAAGGCGATCAGAAGTTTCAGAAAGACTGGAGTAAATTATAGAGTATTTAAGAGATCATTGCAAAAATCTGAAGACACTAACAGGACTGACGTAACATCTACAACATAGGACAATGTGGAGTTTCTGACCATAAACAGGAAAAGGACTTGATATGTATTAAAGAACAGAGACGGATATTAGAAAGACGAATATATTATATGATGATTTTTAAAACCAGCTGAAGGGAGGGAGGGAAGTCACGAGCTCGGCGGAGCAAATGTATTTGATTGATTATTGTGATGTGGTTGTTATTCTATATTTTATTGTTGTTGTTTAGTCGTTTAGTCGTGTCCGACTCTTCGTGACCCCATGGACCAGAGCACGCCAGGCACTCCTGTCTTCCACTGCCTCCCGCAGTTTCGTCAGACTCATGTTAGTAGCTTCAAGAACACTGTCCAACCATCTTGTCCTCTGTCGTCCCCTTCTCCTTGTGCCCTCAATCTTTCCCAACATCAGGGGCTTTTCCAGGGAGTCTTCTCTTCTCATGAGGTGGCCAAAGTATTGGAGCCTCAGCTTCAGGATCTGTCCTTCCAGTGAGCACTCCGGGCTGATTTCCTTCAGAATTGATAGGTTTGATCTTCTTGCAGTCCATGGGACTCTCAAGAGTCTCCTCCAGCACCATAATTCAAAAGCATCAATTCTTCGGCGATCAGCCTTCTTTATGGTCCAGCTCTCACTTCCGTACATTACTACTGGGAAAACCATACCTTTAACTATACAGACCTTTGTCGGCAAGGTGATGTCTCTGCTTTTTAAGATGCTGTCTAGGTTTGTCATTGCTTTTCTCCCAAGAAGCAGGCGTCTTCTAATTTCGTGACTGCTGTCACCATCTGCAGTGATCATGGAGCCCAAGAAAGTAAAATCTCTCACTGCCTTCATTTCTTCCCCTTCTATTTGCCAGGAGGTGATGGGACCAGTGGCCATGATCTCAGTTTTTTTGATGTTGAGCTTCAGACCATATTTTGCGCTCTCCTCTTTCACCCTCACTAAAAGGTTCTTTAATGAGTACAAATACATACAGGAAGGGAGGGCAATAAAAAGTTATTATATGTGGTGGCAATGTAAAACCATTAAAAAGGCCTGGGAAAGACATAAATAATAATAATAATAATAATAATAATAATAATAATAATTTATTATTTCTACCCCGCCCATCTGGCCGGGTCTCCCCAGCCACTCTAGGCGGCTTCCAACAAATATTAAAACACATACACATGTCACAGATTAAAAACTTCCCTGAACAGGGCTGTCTTCAGGCATTTTCTAAATGTCAGATAGTTGTTAGTACCTTTGACTTCTGATGGGAGGGCGTTCCACAGGGCGGGCACCACTACCGAGAAGGCCCTCTGCCTGGTTCCCTGTAGCTTTGCTTCTCGCAGTGAGGGAACCGCCAGAAGGCCCTCGGCACTGGATCTCAGTGTCCGGGCTGAACGGTGGGGGTGGAGACGCTCCTTCAGGTATACTGGACCGAGGCCGTTTAGGGCTTTAAAGGTCAGCACCAACACTTTGAATTGTGCTCAGAAACGTACTGGGAGCCAATGTAGATCTCTCAGGACCGGTGTTATGTGGTCCCGGCGGCCACTCCCAGTCACCAGTCTAGCTGCCGCATTCTGGATTAATTGCAGTTTCCGGGTCACCTTCAAAGGTAGCCCCACGTAGAGCGCATTGCAGTAGTCCAAGCGGGAGATAACTAGAGCATGCACCACTCTGGCGAGACAGTCTGCGGGCAGGTAGGGTCTCAGCCTGCGCACCAGATGGAGCTGGTAGACAGCTGCCCTGGATACAGAATTGACCTGCGCCTCCATGGACAGCTGTGAGTCCAAAATGACTCCCAGGCTGCTCACCTGGTCCTTCAGGGGCACAGTTACCCCATTCAGGACCAGGGAATCCCCCACACCCGCTCGCACCCTGTCCCCCAAAAACAGTACTTCTGTCTTGTCAGGATTCAACCTCAATCTGTTAGCCTCCATCCATCCTCCAACCACCTCCAGGCACTCACACAAGACCTTCACCGCCTTCACTGGTTCTGATTTGAAAGAGAGGTAGAGCTGGGTATCATCCGCATACTGTTGAACACCCAGCCCAAGCCCCCTGATGATCTCTCCCAGCGGCTGCATATAGATGTTAAAAAGCATGGGGGAGAGGACGGAACCCTGAGGCACCCCACAAGTGAGAGCCCAGGGGTCTGAACACTCATCCCCCACCACCACTTTCTGAACACGGCCCAGGAGGAAGGAGCGGAACCACTGTATAACAGTGCCTCCAGCTCCCAAACCCTCTAGACCAGGGGTGTCAAACTCCGGCCCTCCAGATGTTTTGAGACTACAATTCCCATCATCCCTCACCACTGGTCCTGTTAGCTAGGGCTGATGGGAATTGTAGTTCCAAAACATCTGGAAGGCCGGAGTTTGACACCCGTGCTCTAGACGGTCCAGAAGGATGTTATGGTCGATGGTGTCAAAGGCCGCTGAGAGATCCAGCAGAACTAGGAAACAGCTCTCACCTTTGTCCCTAGCCCGCCGAAGATCATCGACCAGTGCGACCAAGGCAGTTTCAGGACCAGGGAATCCCCCACACAAATTGGAAAGGAATGTGGAAAATGATTGTTGTTAAAAAAAAAAAAAACCCCTGAAGTTTCGATATTGAGATGTACAGGTTTAGTTGGACTTACTGAACAAAAGACTTTGTTCCTGTACTTAAGAGTGGATGCCAGGCCAAGACCAGCCAGCTCCTACAGAAGGAAGAAGCCTCCGCCAAAGAAGATAAAGAAGATTGGCAAACTAAACTATTGAACTATGCAGGAGAAATCATTTAACTTGAAACCTAAGAAAGAAAGAAAGAAAGAAAGAAAGAAAGAAAGAAAGAAAGAAAGAGGACTCAGCTTCAGGATCTGTCCTTCCATTGAGCACTCAGGGCCGATTTCCTTCAGAATGGATCGGTTTGATCTTCTTGCAGTCCATGGGACTCTCAAGAGTCTCCTCCAGCACCATAATTCAAAAGCATCTGGCAAAGTGGGCCAGGTGAGTTCTGAAGTGGCTGTGTTTTGCCAGTGAACTGGGGGGGGGGCAACTGTGCTGACCACCAGAAAGAAAACATCAGGACCATGGGATGCCCATCAGCCTCTTTTAAACCAAAGGTCCATTAGATGTCCATTGATGTTGCGCAAGTGTGCTTGCTGTAGCCTCTTTGTCTGAAACAACCCTTTCTCACTTCGCATGGGAGTTATCGTCTGAGGGCACCAGGTGAGCGAAGGTCTTTTCACCCCTCACCTGGTACCCTGAGCCAACAACCCACACCTGCCTCAATCACCACTATGGTGCTTGCTGAGTGCACCTGAGTTGTAGCCCATAACGCTGGGAGGGCACCAGGTTGGCCATCTCAGCACACCTTCCCATTCCAGCCAAGCCCTGTGAGCTCTCGGAAGCTAGATACGTCCTGCAAATCCCTAGTGCCCATAGTGGTCATGCTGGCAACACAGAGGGTTTTAATCAAAAGGGGAAACAACCGATTATGTGAACGCGGCAGGGGGGAGATAAGAGGCAGCACGTAAGGGGGGAGCCTGTTAGGCAAATGTCAGTCAATGCCTCCATATGGGGAACAGAAGGATGCAGAGTGGGTGCCATTCAGCAGCCGGGCCCCTCTGGCCTGAGCATCCCATTGCCACCATTGCTGCAGGGCAAGAGCTCTTAACATAACAACTGAGCCCAGGGAGGGGGGAGGCCTCCCCTTCATTCCACCCCCAGATTCCAAGGCTCCTGCTCCCCGTCTCCCAGATACTGATCTCAGGCGGGAGCATGTCCGATCCCAGGGCCCACTGTGTCTCCTAATAGCTCTCCCAGCCGTGCTATTGTCCTGCCGGCTTTTCAGTGGGAAAAAACGATGCCCATGGGTCTTTTTATGGATAAAGACCAATAAAGGGGTTAAAACACACACGCAGAGGCAGCACTGCAGAAATCCCAACCAAACCCTCCAGGCATATTGAGCTTCCTCTATTGTCTGAGTTTAAGGGCTTCCCTCCTGCTAATGAAATCTCCCAGCTCTCCTCCTTTCTCTCCGAATCCTTACGTCGGACATGCCCATATTTCAGACAGTAGCCACTGGCTATGTTGTGGTATAGGGGTTGTTTTTAATGATTTATCCGATAACATTAGCCTAGCCCAGAGCAGGCCTCCACTCATTAACTCCTTCCTGTATCCTCCTAGTCTTTATTATTTGGCAGCCGTTTGATGGATTCAACTGGATTCAAGGCAGAAGTACTGTTTCTGGGGGGCAGGCAGGTGTGGGCGACTTCCCTGGTCCTGAATGGGGTAACTGTGCCCCTGAACGACCAGGAGCGCAGCTTGGGAGTCATTCTGTACTCACACCTGTCCATGGAGGTGCAGGTCAATTCTGTGTCCAGGGTGGCTGTCTAGCAGCTTTATGCTGGCTGAGACCCTACCTGCCCGCAGACTGTCTTGCCAGGGTGATACATGCTCTGGTTATCTCCCACTTGGACTACTGCAACGTGCTCTATGTGGGGCTACCTTTGAAGGTGACTCGGAAACTACAACTAATTCAGAATGCGGCAGCTAGACTGGTGACTGGGAGCCGCCGCCAGGACCACATAACACCGGTCCTGAAAGACCTACATTGGCTCCCAGGACGTTTCCGAGCACAATTCAGTGTTGGTGCTGACCTTTAAAGTAAGGTTACCAGGCGTCCCTGTTTCCCGTGGACAGTCCCTGGATTTACAAATCAGTCCCCATACAAAAGCCATTGAAGTTGAAAAGTGTCCCCGGATTCATTGAAAAAAATCTGGTAACCTTACTTTAAAGCCCTATATGGCTTTCGCCCAGTATATCTGAAGGAGCGTCTCCACCCCCATCATCCAGCCCGGACACGGAGGTCCAGCACCGAGGGCCTTCTGGCAGTTCCCTCACTGCGAGACGTGAGCTAACCGGGAACCAGGCAGAGGGCCTTCTTGGCAGTGGCGCCCGCCCTGTGAAACGCCCTCCCATCAGATGTCAAGGAAATAAACAACTATCTGACATTTAGAAGACATCTGAAGGCAGCCCTGCTTAGTGAAGTTTTTAACGTTTGATGTTTTATCATGTTTTTAATATTCTGTTGGGAGCCGCCCTGAGCGGCTGGGGAAACCTAGCCAGATGGGTGGGGTATAAATAATAAAATTATTATTATTATTATATTTATATATTCTGCATGCTTCCTAGTCCTGAACAGGATAACTGTGTCTCTGAAGGACCAGGTGTGCAGCCTGGGAGTCATTTTGGACTCACAGCTGTCCATGGAGGCGCAGGTCAATTCTGTATCCAGGGCAGTGGTCTACCAGCTCCATCTGGAACGCAGGCTGAGACCCTACCTGTCTCACCAGAGTGGTGCGTGCTCTAGTTATCTTCCGCTTGGACTACTGCAATGTGCTCTATGTGGGGTTACCTTTGAAGGTGACCCGGAAACTTCAACTAATCCAGAATGCGGCAGCTAGACTGGTGACTGAGGGTGGCCGCTGAGACCATATAGCACCGGTCCTGAAAGACCTACATTGGCTCCCAGTACGTTTCCGAGCACAATTCAAAGTGCTGGTGCTGACCTTTAAAGCCCTAAATAGCCTCGGTCCAGTATACCTGAAGGAGCATCTCCACCCCCATCGTTCTGCCCGGACACTGAGGTCCAGCGCCGAGGGCCTTCTGGCAGTTCCCTCACTGCAAGAAGCGAAGCTACAGGGAACTAGGCAGAGGGCTTTCTCGGTAGTGGCGCCCACCCTGTGGAACGGCCTCTCATTAGATGTCAAACAGATAAACAGCTATGTGATTTTTAAGATATCTGAAGTTCAGGGAAGTTTTTAGTGTTTGATGTTGTGTTTGTTTTTACTAAAAAAAAATTCTTGGGAGCTGCCCAGAGTGGCCAGGGCAACCCAGTCAGATGGACTGCATATTATTATTATTATTATTATTATTATTATTATTATTATACTGTCCTCTCCCGGCCGAAAGGGTTCCCTTCCTCCCTAAGGGATGAGACACACAAGCCACGTGGTCCCAGGATGCTTTCCCAGGAGTGTTTGACGTGGCTCAACCCATCAGGCAATTTGTGAAGTGAAATTTATCAGCTGGTTTGGGGTCCCTCTTTCCCTCATGACCAGAAGCTCAACCGCTGGCTCAAGGAGGGCCAGCAGGCTGGAGCTGAGAAGAGCAGAACCAGGGAGTGGGTCACCTAGGTCAGCTTCCTGCCCTAAGGTGAGATATCCAATACTTAAGGAACACCTGAGAGAACCCATCATTTTTCCTTGAGGTAAAGAGCCTGTGCGAGACAGCTTGTTCTGTCGCTGAGATGTTGTTGTTGCTAAGAAGATCTTCCTGGGCTTTTTGACCTTAAATCAACATCCCTGAACTTCATAGTGGTTGCTTCTTGTCCTCACAGGGCACGGCAAGCTATTCAACTTTCTTTCTTCTTCCTGACACCCTTTTAGAGATTTGGAAAACAATAAACAGGCACCCCTTGATCTGTCCTTTGTTCCAAATGTGCACAGGTCCCTTAGTGTTTTCTCACACCTCCAGATGAGCTGCCCTAAAGCTGTTCTGTTTCTCTCAAAACTATAATGCTCCTAATCAATGAAATTCAAAATAGCATCTTTGTGCCATAGAATTGTACTTCAGCGACATCTGACTGGGTTGCCCCAGCCACTCTGGGCGGCTTCTAACTCACATCTATATATATAAAATCGTTCAAGTTGGATGTTTGTTAACAATCGCCTTTCTCCGTAACCCCTTGATCGATTCCGTTCAAATTTGGACACAAGGTTCCATGCCCATATGGGAGTGATCATATGTACTTACATTGCACAAATACCACACCTTTCCCAGGTAAAAATGTGATTTTGTGCAAAAAAAAATATATCGCCCTCCAGTGGACGTTAAACAGCACAGCACAACACACCTGTTTCTGACCCCTCCTCCTCCTTTCCCGACGTCACTACCACCATCCAATCGACAGACAGACCGCCCACAAACACTACTGCTGACTCCGCCGGAGGGTATAGAGTCACGCCGGGAGGAATTGCCATTTTCGCGGTTTGCGACGTAGTAATAAACAGTTGTAGAAACGAAGACAAAAACAGGAGGGGCAAACGGAGAACACATAGACTGAACTTCAACGAGATAAGGTATAAGTAAACATATGCTTTCTCTTTCATACTGTATCTTACTTTTGTATTTCACCAAATCAGCCACAGCAAGGCGTGGCCGGGTCAGCTAGTAAAACATAAAACATCACACATTGGAAAGCTTCTCTATACAGGGCTGCCTTCGGATGTCTTCTAAAGGTTATATAGTTACTCATCTCCTTGACATCGGACGGGAGGGCATTCCACAGGGTGGGTTTCTCTACCAAGAAGGCCCTCTGCCTGGTTCCCTGTAGCTTCATGTCACACAATGAGGGAACCGTCAGAAGACCCTCGGAGCTGGACCTCAACGTCTGGGCTCGATGATGGAGGTAGAGATGCTCCTTCTGGTATACAGGGCTGAGGCCGTTTAAGGCTTTAAAGGTCAGCACCAACACTTTGAATTGTGCTCAGAAACGTCCTGGGAACCAATGTAGGTCTTTCAGGACCGGTGTTATATGGTCTCGGCAGCCGCTCCCAGTCACCAGTCTAGCTGCCGCATTCTGGATTAGTTGTAGTTTCCGAGTCACCTTCAAAGATAGCCCCACATAGAGCACGTTGCAGTAGTCCAAGCGGGAGAAAACCAGAGCATGTACCACTGGCGAGACAGTGCTCAGGCAGCACAATTTCTGCTGCTCTGACACACTCCATGTGCAGGATCCAGGCTGGTGCATGTATGAATCCGGCCTACAGTGATAGATACAGCCTATTCCACTTATTACACACCACAGTCTGATCCAAAACTAAGACTTACTTAAATCTGTTCATTTCAAAAGGCTAAACATTTCCAATGTTGGATTGTGCCTTAAATGCAAACTGCTGCCTTGTACCTATTAAAAATAATAATCCTATGTTGCAGACGACGACAACTGAGGCTGTTGCTTAAAAACTGCCTGTCTGTTAAACTGGACCAAATGAGTTCATGTCATTAGAGAAAGAATCTGCCGAAATTACAGCCGCTGCTCATTTATCCTTTTCCAGAAGCCCGGAATACTTGTTAGGATGGTGTAAATTGCAAGTATGTCTGAGCGCCATTCTGGGGTGTTTATGAGGCAAATTTGGAGTTGCAGATTTAAGGAGTAGAACATGGAGAATTGCTAGAGGAGGCAAGCCTGAAAAGCACCGGCTATATTCTATGTGCAATCCGGATCTATTTATTATCTCCTCGCAGGCGTTACAGAACTACATGCCTAGTGCCCTTGGCCATATTAACATCACCCACTGCCTCTGCAAAATTAATGCGCAGCCTCCTTCATACACTAAACTGTGCAGTGAAGGGGTTTGTGCTTGGAGGGGGGGGGGGGTAAGAAATGCAAATGCAACACTCCCCTCCACTGGTAATGGACCCTAGCTAGCACAGAGATTAGATTTACACCCTCCCTGGAAATATATGCGATCGAGAACATTGCCTCCTCCTGCCTCCCCCACCCTCCAACTACCAACCCGCCAGGTCTCTGGTGTGCTGAACACAGTTCTTCATGCTCTGGCACACGCTCTTGTGAGTCCCCAGCGATCTTGCAACAGAAGAGCTCCGCGGCAAAGGCTGGGCTGGCGCTTCACCTCTCTGCTGCCTCCACAGCACTTTGGATACAGGCAGCAACAGAGCTACAAAGGGCAAGAGGTGGACCCAGGGCTGGTTTCTCAAAAGCGCTGCAGCCCAAGTCCAGACACTCTGAGCAGGCCCTATTTTCCAGGGTTGCACCAGCCCTAAGGTTTTCAGCCTTTCTGAGTCCATGGCTCCCTTCACCAACTATCTCATTATACATGACAAAGCTATTTTTAACCTTCTCACCCCTTGCTTTTTCCTGTAAGACTAATTGCAGTCGTTAACAGTCCTCAACAGGTTCACCACAGCTATCAGCATATCACCCATTCCCACCACCCCTCTGAGTAATGCCCCTTCCCACCCTCTCACTATATATAAGGGTCTGCTGACTTCTGTTTCAGTGTATCTGAAGAAGTGTGCATGCACACGAAAGCTCATACCAAGAACAAACTTAGTTGGTCTCTAAGGTGCTACTGAAAGGAATTTTTTTATTTTCTATTTTGTTTTGACTATGACAGACCAACACGGCTACCTACTTGTAACATCACCAACTACATTCTTCCTGCGGCACCCCTGTGGGGCTCAGGAGCCCAGTTATTTCACCCTTTGCCTGCAGAACTGGCAGCCTCTCACCCTTTTCTGAACGCCTTCCCTTGTGGACTGTTCCCTCAGCCTCCTCCCCTCTCCTCAGGGAGGCCTCCAGGCAGCTGCTGCTGCTGTCCATGGTCTCTTACCTGCCCCCCACTTCACCCCACCCAAAGAGAGAGGGACTATTCGCCTGTGGTGGGGACGCGGGTGGCGCTGTGGGTTAAACCACAGAGCCTAGGGCAGGGGTAGGCAACCTAAGGCCCGTGGGCCGGATGCAGCCCAATCGCCTTCTCAATCCGGCCCGCAGACGGTCCGGGAATCAGTGTGTTTTTACATGAGTAGAATGTGTCATTTTATTTAAAATGGATCTCCGGGCTATTTGTGGGGCCTGCCTGGTGTTTTTACATGAGTAGAATGTGTGCTTTTATTTAAAATGCATCTCTGGGTTATTTGTGGGGCATAGGAATTTGTTCATTCCCCCCCCCCCAGAATATAGTCCGGCCCACCACATGGTCTGAGGGACGGTGGACCGGCCCATGGCTGGAAAAGGTTGCTGACCCCTGGCCTAGGGCTTGCCGATCAGAAGGTTGGTGGTTCGAATCCCGGCGACGGGGTGAGCTCCCGTTGCTCGGTCCCTGCTCCTGCCAACCTAGCAGTTCGAAAGCACGTCAAAGTGCAAGTAGATAAACAGGTACCGCTCCGGCAGGAAGGTAAGTGGCGTTTCCGTGTGCTGCTCTGGTTCGCCAGAAGCGGCTTTGTCATGCTGGCCACATGACCCGGAAGCTGTACGCCGGCTCCCTCAGCCAGTAAAGCGAGATGAGCGCCGCAACCCCAGAGTCGTCCGCGACTGGACCTAATGGTCAGGGGCCCCTTTACCTTTATTCGCCTGTGGAGCTTATAGCCAAGACCGCTGCAATAAAGAGCTGTGCAAAGCTTTGGGATGCAGAGATGCGAGAAGGCATCCGAGGAGGGAGGGAAGGGAAGAGGGACAGAGGGCCAGTGCTGCCCACAGCACCCCTGACCATAATTCTAGGCACCCCAGGGTGCCACGGCACATGGGTTGAAAACCACCACGCTAGCCTCTCTGGGTGGCTTCCAACATATATAAAAACACAATAAAATATTCAACACTGAAAAACAGGACATTAAACACCGGAAAACGGGACACAGGAATAGTGGGACATTCTGGGATCAAATCAGAAACTGGGATGGCTTCTGTAAATCCGGGACTGTCCCTGGAAAATAGGGACACTTGGAGGGTCTGATCTCTGAGCCTTGACTCCAGTTTACTGTTCTCATCAGCTCAGGGAAAGGAAGTATAAGAGAGAAATGTCTTTGGCCTGGTCGAGGAAGTGCTGGATTTACCTCTGAATGCTTTGGGCAGAAATCATTTTTAGATGCTTACATGGCAAGAAAGGTCTGAGCTCCTTTGCAACATGATCCAGAGCTGCTTCTTGGGCCTCTCTTTACCTTCCTCCCCACCGTAAAGGTAAAGGGACCCCTGACCGTTAAGTCCAGTCGCGGACGACTCTGAGGTTGCGGCGCTCATCTCGCTTTACTGGCTGAAAGAGCCAGCGTTTGCCCACAGACAACTTCTGGGTCATCTGGCCAGCATGACTAAGCCGCTTCTGGCGAAACCAGAGCAGGGCACGGAAATGCTGTTTACCTTCCCGCCGCAGCGGTACCTATTTATCTACTTGCACTTTGACGTGCTTTCGAACTGCTAGGTTGGCAGGAGCAGGGACCGAGCAACGGGAGCTCAGCCCGTTGCGGGGATTCAAACCGCTGACCTTCTGATCAGCAAGCCCAAGAGGCGCAGTGGTTTAGACCACAGCGCCACCTGCGTCCCTTTATTATAATTGTTTCACCAAATGTCTCAGGACCTCCTTGGAGTTCCTGCCATGCTTATTCCAATGCCCTTCACTGATATCACATAAGCATAACAGGACATAGCATCGTGTCCTGATCCTACTCCACAGATCTGTTTCATCTGTTTGGAGGCATGGTTATATTCTATTAGATGAAGAGTTCTGTGAAGCTCAAAAGCTTGCATCCTCCTGCACCAGCCTAAATTGCCACCCTTCTGTCTTAGGAAGAGCTGTATGGAAATTAAATCTCCAGGCACCCTCACACACCCAGGCTAGTCCCATATATAATTTCACCCATTAGGAAGCATTGTTGATGCAGAGAAGGTTCGGGAAGTTATTCAGCACGAATTGGGTGACCTCATGAACTGGAGTAATAGAAATGGAATGAAATTCAGTCAGTCATTTTATTAAGTGTTTAGCCATTGGCCATCACACAAAATCACATTAAGCAGGGCAAAAATAAAAAAAGGCAAGTCTACAAATAAATCAGGAGCTCCAACATAAAAGAATATGACGAATATAACGAAGCCTCCAAAAAAATAAAAAAAATAAAAAGCAGACGAATCTAACGTGGACTGTAAAATCAGGTTTGAAGTAAGAACTTATATCAAAATTTCAAGCCCTCACAACAAAATGCAGTAACCAAGGAATGCATAAAATATCAGAGCATAAAAAGAAAATGTAGCATTATTTCCTATGAAGAACGGTACTCTTCCCTCTGCGGATTTGGGCCAAAAGTGTAAAAATGGCATGTGTGCTCTTCTCATCTATAGAACTCAGAAAGGGCATGACATTTCTGAGAGGAAAATCATAGAATCATAGAGTTGGAAGAGACCACAAGGGCCATCCAGTCCAACCCCCTGCCAAGCAGGAAACACCATCAAAGCATTCCTGACAGGTGGCTGTCAAGCCTCTGCTTAAAGACCTCCAAAAAAGGAGACTCCACCACACTCCTTGGCAGCAAATTCTACTGTCGAACAGCTCTTACTGTCAGGAAGTTCTTCCTAATGTTTAGGTGGAATCTTCTTTCTTGTAGTTTGAATCCATTGCTCCGTGTCCTCTTCTCAGGAGCAGCAGAAAACAACTTTTCTCCTTCCTCTATATGACATCCTTTTATATATTTGAACATGGCTATCATATCACCCCTTAACCTTCTCTTCTCCAGGCTAAACATACCCAGCTCCCTAAGCCGTTCCTCATAAGGCATCGTTTCCAGGTCTTTGACCATTTTGGTTGCCCTCCTCTGGACACGTTCCAGCTTGTCAGTATCCTTCTTGAACTGTGGTGCCCAGAACTGGACACAGTATTCCAGGTGAGGTCTGACCAGAGCGGAATACAGTGGTACTATTACTTCCCTTGATCTAGATGCTATACTCCTATTGATGCAGCCCAGAATTGCATTGGCTTTTTTAGCTGCTGCATCACACTGTTGACTCATGTCAGGTTTGTGGTCTACCAAGACTCCTAGATCCTTTTCACATGTACTGCTCTCAAGCCAGGTGTCACCCATCCTGTATTTGTGCCTTTCAATTTTTTTGCCCAAGTGTAGTACTTTACATTTCTCCCTGTTAAAATTCATTTTGTTTGCTTTGGCCCAATTCTCTAATCTGTTAAGGTCATTTTGAATCGGCAGGATACAACAGGAAAGCAGATTTGGCCTTCATGGAATGTATTGCCCGCACATGCTGCCTCTACAGCAGCCTCTAGGAGGCGCTGCTAGTCTCCTCCCACCTGTTCCCCAGGTCTGGCCCACGCATGAGGCAAGAGGCGGCAGGATTCACAGGGGCAGCACCCTGTTCCTGTTGTAGATCTTCATTCACTCCTTCTTCCCTGGTTTGGTGGGTGAGGTGGCATTTTGCGGTTCACCTCAGGTGCCCAAATGTCTTGGGCCAGCCCTGTGGATGGAGGTGTCTTGGAGGGACGCGAACCCGGTTCACCAGATTACAAGTCTACCGCTTTTATCCACTACACCACACTGGCTGTCTTGGAGGGATGGAGCCATCAGGCTCATCTCTAACTCTCCCAACAGTAATCATGGGGCGTGTGAGGGAATAGGAAGGAAACACTCAAGGGGCCCAGGTTCGAGAAGAATAAACCTAGCAATAGGTACAAAAGAAATTGGAATTCCTCCCAACATGCGGATGGTATTTTTGTGTTGCAAAGTGCCCTGAGATCTATGGATGGAGGGCAGTACAGTGGTACCTCAGGTTATGAGCTTAATTCGTTCCGGAGGTCCGTTCTTAACCTGAAACCGTTCTTAACCTGAGGTACCAGTTTAGCTAATGGGGCCTCCTGCTGCCACTGCGCTGCTGGCACGCAATTTCCATTCTCATCCTGGGGCAAAGTTTTCAACCCGAGGTACTACTTCCGGGTTAGTGGAGTTTGTAACCCGAAGTGTTTGTGACCCGAGGTACCACTGTATAAAAATCTAATGAATAATAACAATGCTTTTTTTTCTTAAAAAAATGTTTAGCGGTACTCAGGAAAATCACCATTTTAAAGTTCAAAACGGGAAAAATAAATACAGTAAATGGACAAAAGTACAAAGATCCACAAAATGTTTAGGGGTATACATATCCTTGCGTCCCACCCCCCCCCCGAAAAAAAGCACTGAATAATAACATACCCTCCAACATTTCTCCAATGACAATAGGGATGTGTTGTTGTTGCTGCTGCTGCTGCTGTTAACCCCCCAGTCACTCTGGGGCAGCTTCCAACATATACAAAAGCATAATAAAATTGTAAACCAGTGTGGTGTAGTGGTTAAGAGCGGTAGACTCATAATCTGGTGAACCGGGTTCGCTTCCCCGCTCCTCCACGTGCAGCTTCTGTATGACCTTGGGCTAGTCACACTTCTTTGAAGTCTCTCAGCCCCACTCACCTCACAGAGTGTTTGCTGTGGGGGAGGAAGGGAAAGGAGAATGTGAGCTGCTTTGAGACTCCTTAGGGTAGTGATAAAGTGGGATATCAAATCCAAACTCTTCTTCTTCTTCTTCTAAACATTTTTTTAAAAAACTTTCCTATACAGGGCTGCCTTCAGATGTCTTCTAAAGTGTGTATAGTGGCTTATCTCCTTGGCTTGGGAGTCACATAACTCCATACCCTCCGACATTTCTTCAATGAAAATAGGGACGTCCTAAGGCAGTGATGGCTAACCTTGACACTCCAGATGCTTTGGGACTACAACTCCCATCATCCCTGACCACTGGTCCTGTTAGCTAGGGATGATGGGAGTTGTAGTTCCAAAACATCTGGAGTGTCAAGGTTAGCCATCACTGTCCTAAGGAAAAGCAGGACATTCCGGGATCAAATCAGAAACCTGCCCCTGGAAAATAGGGACACTTGGAGGGTCTGTAATAATAATAAATAATAACTTGGGAGCTTGGGCTCATGCTTGGGGACACACAGGCCTCCAAAACAGGTGGGGAAGAAATGATATAAATGGGGCCTTTGCACAATCGGAGATTCGTATGGAAGCTCCAGCTCATATGTTATATTGTGAGTATAGATCAGGGGAGTTGCCCACATGACTCCTCCACCATCCAATAATGGATGAATTCAGATTCTCCAAGTGTCCCTATTTTCCAGGGACATCCCTGAGTTAGAGAAGCCGTCCCAGTGTCGGATTTGGTCCCGGAATGTCCCGCTTTTCCTTAAGACGTCCCTATTTTCTTTGGAGAAATGTTGGAGGGTATGGAATTATCCAAAACCTGAGTCGTCTGAAGGCAATCCTGTATCGGGAGGGGTGTTTTTAAAATGTTTAATGTTTTATTATTACTTTTATATTTGTTGGAAGCTGTCCAGAGTGCTGGGGCGACCCAATAAGATGTGTTGGGTATAAATAGTAAAATTATAATTATGGAACGGGACGTCCCTATTTTTCACCAGAGAAATGTCAGAGGGTATGTGAACTGAGACAACGTGTGTGACAACTGTACCCCTGAATAAGAAGCTCTTTCTTTTGTGTTGCTGACACATTGCTTTTCCACAGCCAGCAGGAAGTAGAATTAAAATGCAAGCTCCACATGGCACTTAGTACATTGCTACCTTCCCCCTGAAAATCTGTCCCCAGAGGCAAGATCATTTATTATAAGACACCTTGAATTCCAACTCCCCCTTTAAAAAATGGGGGCATACATTTGGACAAACATGACGATCCTAGTGTTTTGCCGTCTACTGATAAGTCTTATTCAGCGAAATTTTAATTTCTCCATGTCCTTTTCATTAAATATAGTTTCTGCCTCCTTTAGGTGCTTTGCTGGTCAGTCACATGACAACACACCTGAAACACATCTTAGTTAGTTTATGTTCTTGGTTGCAAGGAAGAGGGCTTTCATAGAATCATAGAGTTAAAAAAAAGAACTGGCACCTAAGTTTGCTTTCTTTCCTCTTCCCCACTCATCCCCTTTTCCTTTTGTGCTGTGCCTTTTTGCATTGTAACCCTGTGGGCTGGCACTCTCTTATTCCATGTTCCACTCTCTTATTTCCAGTTGATCTTACACAAGCTGGTCCGGTTGCCTTTCCTTCTGAGGAGCAGAGTAGAAATGATTCATATATTAATCAACTGGGGATTATTTTCTATGAGCACTCTACTTATCCATCTGCTTGCTGTCCTGGGCACGATGCAGAACATTAAAAGGAAGCCTTTCCGATGCACAATGGAAAGATTGGTTCAGAGAGGTCCCAGCCTAGGAGTTGTCGGGAAATCTGGGCATTGTCTCCTTGGTCCAGAGCATCCACTCTCTCCCCACCCCCACCCACCACTCACCATCAGGTAGTCTGCATTATAATTCTACCCACAAGGCAAGAGTGACCACAGACCTGCTGCAGAACTCCCTGAAAATAATTCACACCAACTTGTTTAAAAGGAGCAAATGGGTTTAATTATTAGTTACAATCTTGTCAATAATTATCACCCCATCTGTGGGTAATAAATGACAGCTTCTCACAGACTGCATCATTAGAGTTTTAGAACACCAATGGGGTGCATTAAAGTGCTGAGGGAAGCATTGATCTGGTGTAAAAATGCTCCCCCCCTCTTCTTCTTCTTTTTTTTTTAAAAAAAACAAAAACGAATAACAGGCATAGGTCAAACCTACCAACTTATTATCCCTTCTGCTGGTCCGAGTCATCTTCAATGCCCTTCCACATAGCGCCACAGTCGTCTATTCTGCCCCATATTGTGGCAGCCCTGGTGCTCCCCTGTCCCCAGAGAGTAGAAAGAGGTACTGAGCTACCTTGGCACTGCTCTCTGGTTCATGAGAAGGAAAACGATGCCTAGCCATGGGGGGCTGACTCCTTTGATCACTAGGGCATCCTCCCCACCGTCTAAATCCACACTGTGGGAGTCCTCTTGAAAGCTTCTTGCTATTCTGCGTGTGGGCAGAGGCATAGCCAGCCCAGGTGGTACCCGGGGCGGAATTTTTTTTGTCACCCCCCCCACCACTTTGCCAGGGCACTGGCAGAGCTGCACCCAGTGGCATAGCAAGTCACCCCCACCCCCCAAAAATGATGGTGCCACTTTGCGAGGTGTGGGTTTTTTTTGTGTGTGTGTCTATTATCTCTTTTTTTCAATAAAGTTAAAATTTAATTTAAAAAAAATAAAAATAAAAAATAAAGAAGTGTCACCCCCCTCTGATGGTGCCGCTTTGTGAGGTGTGGGGGGTTGTGTGTGTGTGTGTGTCTATTATCTCTTTTTTCCAATAAAGTTTAAAAAAAAAATTTTTTTTTAATTTTTTTTTTAAGTGTCACCCCCCTCTGGGGTGGAACCTGGGGCGGCCCGCCCCCATTGTCCCCCTTGCTACGCCCCAGCGTGTGCGAATGTTCAGGGTGGCAGGAGAAGATGTATTGTTTATTCATATCCTTCCTAACTTGCACTAGCAAGTTCCTGTACTTAGCAGAGTTTTACATGCCCCTTCTAACGCACAGCAGATTGTGTAAGCCTCTCACTATTAGGTTCCTGGTAAAGGTAAAGGTAAAGGGACCCCTGACCATTAGGTCCAGTCGTGACCGACTCTGGGGTTGCGGCGCTCATCTCGCTTTACTGGCCGAGGGAGCCGGCGTACAGCTTCCGGGTCATGTGGCCAGCATGACGAAGCCGCTTCTGGCGAACCAAAACAGCGCACGGAAACGCCGTTTACCTTTCTGCTGCAGCGGTACCTATTTATCTACTTGCACTGTGGCGTGCAAGTATACAAAGTGCATTAAAGGGGAAATTGCTTGCAAAACTGTGTCAATTAGGCATCACTGTACACAATAATGTGTATATTAGAAGAAATGCACATTAAAGTGCAGACAAATATTCACGAGTATCTTTTTTTCATGCATACTGATTCAGAAATGTGGCAATTTGATCTGAAGACTGTAAAAGAAATAAAAATGAGACAAACCCAAATTGACCGACTTCTCCATCCCTAGGATGCTCAGGAAAGTTTTTAGTGGTTGATGTTGTCTTGTGTTTTTAATATTTTGTTGGGAGCCACCCAGAGTGGCTGGGGCAACCCAGTCAGATGGGTAACTTATTATTATTATTATTATTATTATTATTATTATTATTATTAGACGTCTTTTCCCCCAAAAGGGAGTGGGAAACTGAGACAATACAAATTAATCAATGCAAAAGTGAATCAGATAGATTTCTTTTCTAATAACTGGACCCTGAAAGCCCTGAAACGAGAAAAGGAGAGCTTTAAATGCAACATGTTATTACTGTAAAATAAACTGAAGAAAATATATTGGCTCCTATTTCACTTGTCAACCAAAAGCGGCCACCTCCAGAGTAGAATCGTAGCAGCCTCTCTGTAGTCAAAGCACTAGGCAGGAGGTGATGTTCTGGAGTGCAAGGCAAAAAGTCATTCTCTCTCGCCCCCCCCCCAATACTTGCCAACCCGGTAGAACTGAAAGATAGTGGAGAGACCAAGAGAATGTAATTATACATGCTGGAATGTAGCCAAGCTGCTGTGACTGCTAGAACAACCCTCCTGTTTCAAAACATGCCACAGAATCCTTAATAACCATATTTTGTAAGGCCTGAATTTATATGATAGACAAAAGGAAGCTATAAAAATGCTCATTATTTTCAAAAGCATCAAGGCTACTGTCTGCATATTCCAAACAGTGGCGTGTGTGTGTGTGTGAAGGTGGGAGTTATATTTTGTGGATGAAACGTATTATTATTATTATTATTATTATTATTATTAATTAAACATTTTGTGGGGGTTCTGCTCCAATGGAAATATTCCAGATTTTCCTCCAAAATATGTCTGTATTTTAGCGCGCATACACCCTGCTATTGAAAACAGGGAAAGATTCTGTTCTTCCCATGACAATTTTGGCTGAACATTATATTAGATTTTTTTAAACACACAGAGGACTTATTTTTAAAACTAGCTGTAGAAAGGTTAGTGGTTCACAGACCAACTTTCCAAGGGGGAATGGGCATTATTTTGTAAACGCAAGCCGCAGAAGAGAGGCTAGGTGCCAACCTTGTAACTGTCCCCTTGAAAAAGAGACGGATCCATAGCAATTATTTATCTTGCGACTGTGAAGAGCATCACCAACTGATTTCTGATCGAGGTCCTGTTGAAAGCACAAGAGCAGGCTAGGTCAGTTTCTTCTGGTCAGCTGGCAACACTGCTGACCACAGCAGTATACTGCAATTGCACTTGATCACAAATACATCAATGCCATGGTTTAAAAAAAACTGCTTATTTTAGAGCATTCTCATTAGAGCCAGTGTGGTGTAGTGGTTAAGAGTTCAGAGTGGTAGACTCGTAATCTGGTGAACCGGGTTCGCGTCCCCGCTCCTCCTCATGCAGCTGCTGGGTGACCTTGGGCTATTCACACTTCTTTGAAGTCTCTCAGCCCCACTCACCTCACAGAGTGTTTGTTGTGGGGGAGGAAGGGAAAGGAGAATGTGAGCCGCTTTGAGACTCCTTCGGGTAGTGATAAAGCGGGATATCAAATCCAAACTCCTCTTCTTCTTCTACTGCATAAGACCATACGAAAGTTAAAAGCAGACACCAGTTAACCATTTTCATCAAAAGAATCTCGAAAAGTTGAAAACTGTTGAGGAGTTAGACCCTCACATCTTTCATATCTTCCGGCAAGTAGGCAACCAGGTACCCTCTTACCGTCTCAGGGTCTCAGGTCAGATACTGATGTTATGCTCATAAAGTAAGAGTTTTTGACTAAGGTGACTTTTTGACTAAGGTGAGGAGGGATAAAAACACTTGATTATTCAGGGCTATTTCAGGGGTTCGGGGACATGGGTGGCGCTGTGGTCTAAACCCCTGAGCCTCTTGCGCTTGCCGATCAGAAGGTTGGTGGTTCGAATCCCTACGACGGGGTGAGCTCCTGTTGCTCTGTCCCAGCTCCTGCCAACCTACCAGTTCGAAAGCACAGCAGTGCAAGTAGATAAGTAGGTACCACTGCGGCGGGAAGGTAAACGGTGTTTCTGTGCACTCTCGTTTCCATCACCGTGTCCCATTGCACTAGAAGCGGTTTAGTCCTGCTGCCCACATGACCCGGAAAGCTGTCTATGGACAAACACCAGCTCCTTCGGCCTGAAAGCGAGATGAGTGCCACAACCCCATAGTCGCCTTTGACTGGACTTAACCGCCATGGGGGTCCTTAACCTTTTACCTTTTACCTTATTTTAGGGACTCTCATGGATCGAAAGGCAGATCTGGTTGAACCAAAAACATCTTGCTCCGATTCAGCCCACAAATTTTAGCAAATTTAATATGGGGGCACCTCAAATTCACAACCTAAGAACATGTTGCCCAAGTAGAATATTGGTCTTAAGGTGCAATGGCAGACCACACACCTTCATTTCTGATGACATCCCCAAACATCTTGTAGGAATTAAGCTATTTATGTTAATAAAAAAAAAAAAGGAATTAGGCTGGGTACCAATAATCGCTTTTAGCCATTGTCACCCATGGGAGACACACCCATCTCTTTTATCCTTAGGTTGTCTTTGACCAGATTGTACAGCCTTTTTTTTTTTTAACAATGCAATTTTTATTCAATTTCCAATTTTTTAACAAATGGACTCCAAATTAAATAGTTACATTGTTTCAACAGATTTCATGACACCTTCAACTCTCTGGGACAGGGGCCAGCAAACGTTTTCAGCAGGGGGCCGGTCCACTGTCCCTCAGACCTTGTGGGGGGCCGGGCTATATTTTGAAAAAAATAATAATGACCGAATTCCTGTGCCTCACAAATAACCCAGAGATGCATTTTAAATAAAAGGACACATTCTACTCATGTAAAAACATGCTGATTCCTGGACCGTCTGTGGGCAGGATTTAGAAGGTGATTGGGCTGGATCCGGCCCCCGGGCCTTAGTTTGCCTACCCATGCTCTGGGACAATCTGTTCCCACCCTAAGAAACTAACGGGCTCCCTGGCAAAGTTTTAAGAAGCTTGTTGGGCTCCAGACTCACAGTTCAGGATCTTTCAGGGTACAAATAAAATATGATATTCACACAATACTTTTGGATGTGTGTAGTTCCCGGGTGTCAACCTATCATAGCTGTCAACTTTCGGATTTGAAAATAAGGGATTTTTTCAAACTTTCGGATTTGAAAATAAGGGATGCCGCGAGGGCGGTGCAATGGCACCAAGTAGCCTCGCCACCCTGCGCTCCAGAGGCTGTGCGCGAACGGGTGAGTGAAAGAGCGAGCGCGTAGACGGCAGGCAGGCTGTCTGTCTGGTTGAGCGTGAGGGTCTGGCTGCACAAGGCATGCAAGCTCCACCCCCAGTCGGTCTCAGACTCCTTATTGGCAGCCGAGCAACGTGGCTGAGGAGCCTCCCTGGCTGGCAGGGAGGGAGAGGAGCTGCTTCCTTTGAAATCCGGGAAATTTAAGGGATATCAACAATCCGGGATAGCAGCGGGAAACGGCATTGGAATAAGGGAGTTTCCCACCAAAAAAGGGAGGGTTGACAGCTATGCAACCTATGCGAACACGGCTACAACTCCTTATCTTTATCCAGCCAGTAAACAGAAGAAAATAGAAGATCGTGGCGAGACCTGCACAACCAAATCAAATCCAACCCTCCTCTAAATGTGAGGATCAGTTGCCCTCAGTCGGCGTGAGTCCAGTGAAGCTGATGATATTAAACCAATTTACGTTATTGGAGTATTAGGCCCCCCAAGTATCTAGTTTGTGTTTATAGCAAATGATTTACCAATGAGCTACAGATCGAGAGGTTTTTTTCCATGGCTGAAATTATCCAGTGAATGATTCTGAACAATGAGTTGATGTGAGGGAACGGCCTCGGAGACAATCAACAAGCAGAGAGGAGGCAGAAAGCTGCTGGATAAATGGTATAATGAATTATGAATTACCCACCTAGCTGGATTGTTTAACCATGAGTCCAACTCAATTCGACAAAGTACTTAAGCAAACGTGTCATATTAGGAGTCGGGCGAGGATCTGCTCCAATGTCCAGCTCTCGGTAACTTTGCTTATCCGTCATTTCCATGCGCGTTAAACTCAGCCCCACCCTAAAAAATATTAATAAAATGCCCCACGCTTAACTCTTTTTTCCACACTGCCCTAAATGCACGTCTAAATAAACCTCTTAACATCCCCACTATATTGTGCAATGAACGTTTTCCTGTACGCTAGAGTGATTCCTGTTCTCTCTCTCTTTTTTTTTACCAAACACAATCCCCATGAAATACTGTGGTAAACATTTCACAGAATACTACAGCAAACACTCTTCGCATTATCAGATTAGCCATTTCACTGAGCACCACATTAAGCACACGTTTAAATACTGAGAAAAGACATACAGCCTCTTCTTTCGACTGCGCCTCGTTACCCTCCCTAGATCCATATTTCTTGATGTAGAGTTGGCCGGCCTTCCCCCCCCCCCCTCGCCATGCAAGCAAGCAAACAATTGTCCAACTGACACCCCCACCCACAATACCCTCCTCCCCGGCCCAACACTTTATTTTCAGCTTGGCTCAGACTGGAGGAGCTTTTAGCATGGTTGGGGGATTTTTCATTGAAGGGAACAGTAGCCACTTCATGCAGCAACAACAACAACAAGGCACAAGGCAAGGAATCTATCTTTAGTAGTTGTGCCTGTGATGGGGAGAGATCAGTTACCACCTCGCCTGCCTGCCCACAATGAGAGACATGAGATCCGGCGCGTGATGGCTGGAGCTCTGAGTTACAAAGCTTTGTTTGGGTTTTACAGGTGTGCCGTAATGTCAGCAAAATTACTGTGCTTCAAGCTTTCAATGGATTCATCTTTAGCAAGCGTTTAAGAGGCATGAATGCATTTCCATTGCTGACTGTCAAGATTCAACCTGCGGTTCTCTTCAGCTTTTCTTGTTTCTCCGCCCCCCCTTCTTTCTCCCCCCCCTCTTTTTTTTTTTTTTAAACTTGCAATTTGATGTTTGATCATTTGAAGCAATGAGGCGGAGGGTAATTTACGTTATCAGGGAGGTATGAGGGGTGCTCGGAACCCAGACGCGAGGCCCATTCGCCTGCTAAAGCACCATCGTAATGTAATGAGACTCCAGTCAAGTGCAGCTAGTAATGGAGAGGAACGCTTTCCATTCATCTGCCTACCTGAACCTCCATGGAATATGACAATAACTTTTACGCAGGAGAAGGAGGAGGAGGGCTGGGCAAAGTGTAAAGAGCCACCACACTGGGGGAGATCTCCAGAATCTTTCAAGAGCCTTCTTTCAGCTTGGGTCAGGTTGACCTGCCTGCAGCCTAACTTCTTGAATCCCAGGGTTTGGTTCAGAGAAGGCTTCTGCAAAAAGGGCATGCATTATTTTTAATGAATGCTGCCGACTTGGGCATACCCTGTTTCCCCTTTTTTAATACGTAGTCACAAAGTAAGCCATGGCAGGTTTTTTTTTTTACCTTTGTGAGAAGTAAGACGCACCCCAAAAGTAAGCCGTGGTGGCGCCATTGTTCCCGTCGCCTCCTCAGCCCCTCCTGCGTGCACAGGGAGCCAGCGAACCAGTGAGAGGCACGGGGGGGGGGAACGCGCCTCTTGCGGAGTTCTGCCCCGCCTGCTTAGCGCGCAGGGAGAGGTGCCTCTTCCTGCCCCGCCTGTTCCCCATGTGCAGGGAGCCAGCGAACCAGCGAGAGGCGCGGGGGGAAATGCGCCTCTTGCGGAGTTCTGCCCCGCCTGCTCAGCGCGCAGGGGGAGGCTGTACCATACCATACTGACGTAATAAAAATAAGACATCCCCCCAAAAATAAGCCACCCTGTGTTTTTTTGAGGAAAAAAAATTACAAGACGGTGTCTTAAAAAGGGGGAAAGATGGTAGTTTGGATTAGCTCTTCAGCTATGAATTCTGGAAAAATGCCTTGTTGTCGTGTGGTGTAGTGGTTAAGAGCGGTAGTCTCGTAATCTGGGGAACCGGGTTCGCGTCTCCGCTCCCCCACATGCAGCTGCTGGGTGACCTTGGGCTAGTCACACTTCTTTGAAGTATCTCAGCCCCACTTACCTCACAGAGTGTTTGTTTAGGGGTATAGATATCCTTGCGTCCCCCCCAGAAAAAAACCCACTGAATAATAACATACCCTCCAACATTTCTCCAATGACAATAGGGATTTGTTGTTGTTGTTGTTGCTGCTGCTGCTGCTGCTGCTTACCCCCCAGTCACTCTGGGGCAGCTTCCAACATATACAAAAGCATAATAAAACTTTAAACCAGTGTGGTGTAGTGGTTAAGAGCGGTAGACTCGTAATCTGGTGAACCGGGTTCGCGTCTCCGCTCCTCCCCATGCAGCTGCTGGGTGACCTTGGGCTAGTCACACTTCTTTGAAGTCTCTCAGCCCCACTCACCTCACAGAGTGTTTGTTGTGGGGGACGAAGGGAAAGGAGATTGTTAGCCGCTTTGAGACTCCTTCGGGTAGTGATAAAGCGGGATATCAAATCCAAACTCTTCTTCTTCTTCTTTAAGAACCCATATGTTTAGGGAGGCACCCGTTGGTTAAGTGGGGCAAGTAAAGTAAGGTGGGCTCTCTCTGGTGCTACGCTTGATCCTAAGGCCCATGCCAAGTGTCACTCAGAAATGCTTAGCTGCCTGTCGGTTTTTTGTTTTTTTTTTAATGCCAGTATGACTTAAAATCACATGCCCGGCCAGCCGGCCTGCTTGGGAAGGGAAAATGGCATTTGCCTAAGCATTCTACAGTGACATCTGTGCAGAGCTTGAAACCTGGCTATTAAGATCCACGTTGATGAACCATTAACTTTGGAAGCAGCCTTTGGAAGTCAAGGGCCTTCTGAACCTCTTTGGCTGAAACTGCAGAGTTTCCCCAGAAAGCAAAGGCAGGAACGGCAAAGGTGAATCGAGGAGCTGAGCTGAACATGCCTTGTGAGGCAGGTTGCAGAAGCAGGACAGGAGAAGCATAGCTAGGCTTGAAGACATACAAGGATGTTTCAGGGCTGCCCATTATTTCTTCTTCTTTTCTTCTCACGGGGCCTGACTTGTGGATATTTATTGGAGTGAATTCTCCCCCCTTCACTTCCATGTCAGCAAAAGTTTCTCGGTACACGTGAGACCATCGAAGCACATTTTTAACACACTCTTTCCCTCAAAGAATTCTGGGCACTCTAGCTGACCCCTCACAGAGTTCACATCCTCCAAAATTTCTGCGCTGAAAATAGGGATGTCCTATATTATTATTAATGCCCCGTCCGTCTGACTGGGTTGCCCCAGCTACTTTGGGTGGCTTACAACATATATATATATATATATATATATATATATATATATATATATATATATAACATTAAACATTTAAAAAAACTTCCCTCTACAGGGCTGCCTACAGATGTGTTCTAAAGGTTGTATGGTTACTTATCTCCTTGGCTCAGGGGTCGTATAACTCCATACCCTCCAACATTTCTCTGATGAAAATAGGGCCGTCCTAAGGAAAAGCATGGGACGCGGTTGGCACTGTGGTCTAAACCACTGAGCCTAGGGCTTGCCAATCAGAAGGTCGGCGGTTCAAATCCCCACGACGGGGTGAGCTCCCGTTACTCGGTCCCAGCTCCTGCCCACCTAGCAGTTCGAAAGCACGTCAAAGTGCAAGTAGATCAATAGGTACCGCTCTGGTGGGAAGGTAAACGGCGTTTCCGTGCGCTGCTTTCGTTCGCCAGAAGCGGCTTTGTCATGCTGGCCACATGACCCAGAAGCTGTACGCCGGCTCCCTCGGCCAGTAAAGCGAGACGAGCACCGCAACCCCAGAGTCGTTTGCGACTGGACCTAATGGTCAGGGGTCCCTTTACCTTTAAGAAAAAGCAAGACATTCTGGGATCAAATCAGAAACTGGGACGGCTTCTGTGAATTCGGGACTGTCCCTGGAAAATAGGGACACTTGGAGGGTTTGAGAATTACAGTTACAGTGGGTCCTCGACTTACGAAGATAATGCGTCCCGACGCGATCTTCGGTTGTCGAAAAAAAACGGAAGTCGAATCCCCATAGGGATGCATTGAGCGGTAAATCTTTGTAAGTCGAAGCAACCCGCATCAAATCTTCGTAAGTCGAAGCAACCCTATTAAAAGCGGCCGCGACTTCCTTTTGGAAGTCGAAAAATTTGGATGCGGCGGCCATTTTTTTTTCTTCCGGAAGTCATTCGGTAGTCGAAAAACACGGAAGTCGAAGCACTCGTAAGTCGAGGACCCAATGTACCAGCAACCCTTAACAAACTACAGTGCCCAGAATTCATAGAGGCAAATAATGTGCTTCGCTTGTGCTTTAAAGGTATACTTGTGTGCATAGCCTTAATTTCTGCATGTCAGGCAGCTGCTGAAAATACAAAACTGGGGTAGGAGGGGGAAGCCGGCAACCTTTCCACTGGAGCAGATTTGGGGAGTGATGAAGGTTGTGTTCAAGCCGTCCCTTTTCAGGTTGTAAATGTGTAAAGCTTTCCTAACACTCAAGTGCCGAAATAAAGCTGAATGACCCTGAAAAGCCCGCCCTGGCTTTCCCACCAGTTGGGAAAGAGGGAGCAGCAAAGACGGGAAGCAGCACACGCCGCAAACTCCAGTGACTCATAAACCAGCTGCTTGGAAGGCAAGCCCTTCTTAGCCATTCCAGGAGAGGCAGATTGATACCAGGTGAAAAGAAAGAAAATATAAACACATCTTAAAAACAGGACCACAAGTGCAAAATGGAAAATAACCTCTCTGTTAATTTTTTTTTTAAATAGACTTCTTTCAGCTTCCGTGGTTTCCTGTAGTGTGTGTGTGTGTGGGGGGGGTTAAATAAACGCCCAAGGCAGCCACCTGCAAATACTAACAGATGAGGGTGGCACTGTGGTCTAAACCACTGAGCCTCTTGGGCTTGCTGATCAGAAGGTTGGCGGTTCGAATCCCCGCGACGGGGTGAGCTCCCGTTGCTCGGTCCCAGCTCCTGTCCACCTAGCAGTTCAAACGCACACCTGTGCAAGTAGATAAATAGGTACCACTACGGTGGGAAGGTAAACAGCGTTTCTGTGCACTCTGGTTTCCGTCACGGCATTCCGTTGCGCCAGAAGCGGTTTAGTCATGCCGGGCGCATGACTGGGAAAGCTGTCTGTGGACAAATGCCGGCTCCCTTGGCCTGAAAGTGAGATGAGCGTCACAACCCCATAGTCACCTTTGACTGGACTTAACCGTCCAGGGGTCCTTTACTTTTTTTTTTACCTTTTACCTACTAACAGAAACCTAAGATTCTGGGAAGCAATAGTTCTCTGTGTGGAATTCAGAGTACTGAAATCACTGCTCAGAAGCTCAGATCATATATATGACTGAAACCCTTCTTTGGAAATTAAACCAATGTCTAGACTTTAGCGTTCAAAAACTTTACTTGTCGAAACTTATAGATGAATTGAAACATAATATTTACAGTCAAGCATGGGTTCATGGGCTTGCAGTCTCTTCTTCTAACTTCCAAGCAATTGTATTTTCCTCTCTTTCCAGAGCTCAGCACTTTCAACCTTCTGTGTCTCAGTAAAGCCATGGCTTGCAGCTCCTCAGAGAGATTTCCACTTTTACCTTCTTCTGCTGCTTTGCGCTTTTTCTTCCAAGAAGAGAAGAAGCACTGAAACACTCCATTCAACTTAGCAGTGTTCACAGTGGATTCTAAAACACAGCCATCTTGCTTTACATAAAATGCAGGAAGCCTACATGCATACAGGGATGCACATATATCCATATGTAAGTTGGACCCCTTCAGACTGAAGCCAGTCTTGCATATTATGGGATATTTGAACACTATATGCATCTAGCAGATAAACCTAGGCTACACATTTTCGATAGCCCCTGCAAATGCTTGTCTGAATTAGAGGCTGCCAGAACCACCAATTTCAGTTTTTCCCAGGCTTACGTCCAGTTCCTCCCATTTCCACATCAGTTTGTCATTTTTTTAAAAAAGCAGCACGAAAATTTGTTAACCTTTTCATGCTCATTTTTCCTAATATAAGCAATCTGACACGCAATTTTGCCATGTTTCTGTACATTGTTTTCATCAAATATGTGCATTTCCCATGCACTTTCTGATAACTGTTTCATTTTTAAAAAATTGAATAACTCAGAAAAGTGAAGGCTAGCTGCTTTTTGGTTTCCATATTGGTTTAGGAAGGGCAATTGGCTAGGTTTGCATCAAAATCTGGAACAACATAATTACTCCCCCCATTCCTAGCTAGCCTTGACCAGAAGCTGCTGTTTTACTTGCTGCTACAGTCCTTCTCAGGTGAGTTGAGCAGTGGCAAACTCTATGGAGGCTCCTGAGACTGAACAGCTCATGTCCTGAGCTGTGGCTAAGAGAGAGCTTGGGACCAGCAAAGAAGTGGTCAAGTCTGCAACGTTATTCAAAATGGTTAAAGTCCAAGCAGACTGTGAAGAGCTCCAAAGCCAGTGTGGTATAGTGGTTAAGAGTGGTAGACTTGTAATCTGGTGAACCGGGTTCGCATCTCCGCTCCTCCACATGCAGCTGCTGGGTGACCTTGGGCTAGTCACACTTCTCTGAAGTCTCTCAGCCCCACTCACCTCACAGAGTGTTTGTTGTGGGGGAGGAAGGGAAAGGAGAATGTTAGCCGCTTTGAGACTCTGGAATTGACCACCCAAGTAGGATCAAAACCACTGTAAAACAATGCCTCTACTGCCAAATCTAGACAGCCTATTCAGAAAGAAGAAGAAGAAGAGGAGGAGGAGGAGGAGGAGGAGTTTGGATTTGATATCCCGCTTTATCACTACCCTAAGGAGTCTCAAAGAGGCTAACATTCTCCTTTCCTAGCGTGGTGTGGTGGTTAAGAGCGGTAGACTCGTAATCTGGTGAACCGGGTTCGCATCTCCGCTCCTCCACATGCAGCTGCTGGGTGACCTTGGGCTAGTCACACTTCTCTGAAGTCTCTCAGCCCCACTCACCTCACAGAGTGTTTGTTGTGGGGGAGGAAGGGAAAGGGGAATGTTAGCCGCTTTGAGACTCTGGAATTGACCACCCAAGTAGGATCAAAACCACTGTAAAACAATGCCTCTACTGCCAAATCTAGACAGCCTATTCAGAAAGAAGAAGAAGAAGAGGAGGAGGAGGAGGAGGAGGAGGAGGAGTTTGGATTTGATATCCCGCTTTATCACTACCCTAAGGAGTCTCAAAGAGGCTAACATTCTCCTTTCCTAGCGTGGTGTGGTGGTTAAGAGCGGTAGACTCGTAATCTGGTGAACCGGGTTCGTGTCTCTGCTCCTCCACATGCAGCTGCTGGGTGACCTTGGGCTAGTCACACTTCTTTGAAGTCTCTCAGCCCCACTCACCTCACAGAGAGTTTGTTGTGGGGGAAGAAGGGAAAGGAGAATGTTAGCCGCTTTGAGACTCCTTCGGGTAGTGATAAAGCGGGATATCAAATGCAAACTCCTCCTCCTCCTCTTATTCTTATTCTTATTCTTATTCTTATTCTTATTTTCTTTTTCTTTTTCTTATTCCCCTCTCCAAACTGGGCAAAGGGTCAACAAAGGAGGTTGATGCACAATGGGGCAAGAAACCCACAAATATACTTATTGGGTCCCAACTTGAAGTGTGAGTGGCTAAGAAACAGATTTTGGGGACAGAGGCGGAGCTAGGTGCTCCGGCACCCGGAGCGGCGCACATGCTGTGCACGCAGGGGCAGGGCTAGCATCCCGGGGGGGCAGGGTGGTGATGTCACCCCCCTCAGGAATGACACCTGGGGTGACCCGCACCCATCACACCCCCTTCCTCCACCAGTGCTTGGGGACATGCTGGATAGATTAAAGTGACAATATCAAGAGTTAGCAGTGCTGCTAAAAAAGCCCAAATTAGGGGTTATTAGGAAAGGATTTTTGAAATAAGACCAGATGAGGCCACACTTGAAAATCCCCCCATGTCAAAAATGATACCACAGAAATAGAAAAGGTGCAGAAAAGGCCATCCAAAATAGTCATATAAAAGCTAACACCTATTTTTCCCCTCAGCCTTTTGTTGCTGTTCTTAAAGATGGTTAAATGGCTGCCTGACAAAGTGAGGTACGTATATAAAATCTGAGATAATGTTTCCTCTGCATCTTCCATACTACTATAACTCAGGGTCTCCACCCAACAAAACTGACCGGCCACAAAATCAGCACAGGGAATACAACGCACGACACCACGCGACAACGTAATTTGTGTATGGAATATGCTTACCGTAGGATTTGGTTATAGCTGCTGGTGGTGGAGGAAGAAGAAGAGGAGAATAAGTCTTTCAGTGTCTACTGGCCATGATGTCTATGCAAAACCTTCAATGGCTACGAGCAATCAAGAAAATCCCAAGATTGAAGGCCAGCAGCTGGGGACCAACAAGAGGAGAAGACTGGGCTTCCCAGAGGGATCTGGCTGGCCACAACAGGAAACAAGCTGAGGGATGGAGGAAGAATTTGTTCTACATAGATTTATGAATTGAATTTGGCAGTTGCAAGCATATTGAGCTTTGTCCGCACTGAACTGCGTCTTGCACTGAGTGTCCGATTGTGACAGCACTGCTCCTGCCTTCTGTTTTAAAGGCCTGACTTTATTATTATTATATATATATATATATATATATATATATATATATATATATATATATATATATATATATACGCACATACACACACATACATTATGCATAGAGTAAGAGTCAAGCCTCATCTGGTACTATACTTCTGCAGCATAATTTTATCAGCATTGCTATATTATGCAGTTATTATTACTGAAGTATTTTTACAACAGTTATATGAAGTTCTGGACATAACTTTCTGTGCTGGTTACTTCACAAAAGCCAGAGTGTATGTGTGTATAACAGGCATATAATATTATAGTCATTATAATATGTATACCAGTGCATACGATATGTGAGAATTGTTCATATTTTTAGTGGAACCAATTAAAAAAAAAAAACCCAAGCTTGCTTCTCATTGAGATCGAGGAGTGAAATGAGGCAAGTTTGACATTGAGAATTTTCATCAAAGTCCATGCCTAAACAGGATACTTTTCAGAGTTTTACTTACTTACTTACTTACTTATTTTATTTAACACTCTTTATATACCTCTTGGTTGGAATATTTAAAAAAACCTAAGCTGTTTACAAGAAATATTAAAATGATCAATTTTAAAAAGTTAAAAGCAAGTAATCAAAACATTTAAAAGATAGTTCAGATTAATAGGAAAAGATTAGGACATG
Source organism: Darevskia nairensis (assembly GCA_034642065.1). NCBI lineage: Eukaryota > Metazoa > Chordata > Lepidosauria > Squamata > Lacertidae > Darevskia > Darevskia nairensis. The sequence continues at coordinate 305,253 of JAWWNI010000724.1, forward strand.
TCAACATCTCCTTGATGAAACAAATACATTGGAACCATGGTTCTCAAATTTGTTCTTTCTACCTTTTTGCTAAAAGAACCAGAACCACCTTCGATAATAGAGTGGCCGAACAAATTGCAAGAGTTCGCCGAAATGGCTCAGTTAACTAACAGTCTGAGAGGTGGATCAAAACAGAAGTTTCATGAAAATTGGGTGAGATATATAATATATGTTCAGAACGATAGTAGGGGTCGGATAGTCATGCCAGCTTCCCAGTAACCTTGGAAGTAGAAAGAATAATATGATATGAAAATCGGGTACCGGTTGATATTACAGTGTGACAAAGATTTATAAGAAGATATTTGAATGCGTTGAAGTACACTCCTAGAAACGAGTGAACTATACGGTTGGGCTTCACAGGAGGTCAGGAGGGTTTGGGAAATTTGTTGACATTGTTTCTTCTTTTTTCATTTTCTTTTTCTTTTTCTCCCCCCCCCCCATTTTTTGTTGTCATTTTTTCTTTGTTTAAGGACATGATATCTTTGATCATTCTATCTGTATTGCTATTGCTGTATTGGTATTTTTTTTTTCCTATAAGTGTATTGAACCTGGAACCTGGTGGGGGTATTAACAAAAACAGGCAGATACAGTGATTGTAATCATTTCTCATATTTAATTTTATTTTTTTATGTTTGGAACATTTATTGTATATAGGGTAAATATTGTACATACGATAACTGAATAACAAGAAAACTCTTTATTGTAAAAAAAAAAAAAAAAGGAACCATGGTTCTCAAACTTAATCCATTCCGGAAGTCCGTTCGACTCCCGAAACCATTCAAAAACCAAGACGCGGCTTCTGATCGGCTGCAGGAGCTTCCCGCACTCAAGCGGAAGCCGCGTCAGAATTCGGCTTCCGAAAAAGGTTCGCAAACCGGACATCCCTGGAAATTAGGGAGGGTCTGTAGGACCCACTGAACCCAATGGAGTTTACAACTGAGTAGGCAGGTCTAGGGTTGCACGGTTAGTTGCCCACAGCTCCGATTGGGTCCTGGGTTGTTGTTGGGGAGATTTAATTGTTGCAATTTGTGATGGACAGCCCAGCGGGTATATAACCCTTGGCACGCCCTGTGATGTTCCTCTTTGCTGCGTGCAACGGATCTCCCATCCTTCCTCTCCCTTTTATTAGGCCTCTGTGTTGACCTTGCTATGCCTGTCATGGGGTCGTCTGCTGTTGGGGCAGGGACCTGGTAGGAATTTTTCCAGTTGGCTGATTGGCTGGTGCCATCTTGTTCTCGCCTACTGCGTAGCAATTAGTCACAACTTGTAAGGTTGGCGGTTAGGCATTGGGTATTCTGTTCGTTGGTGGAGGGGTAAAGATTGGCTGTTTCTGCCCCTCCAATGCTGCTGCTGCGCGGGGAATTCCGTTAAAGGAATCCAGGGGCTCGCCATGCTTTTGTCCATATCCTCCAGGACCGGTGCTGGCAATTTTGGCGCCCTAGGCGAGGGGGCGGGCCACGTGACATCATTGTGTATGACGCACGTTGCGGAGCGGTGCCCCGCCCCCTGCCGGGCCGGGCGCCCCCCCGCCGCCGCGGTTTGCTTGCTCCGCCGCTGGTTGGGGTGGCGGCGGGCGGCGGCGGGGGGCAGGCTGGCCAGCGCCCCCTCCATTTTGGTGCCCTCGCCGCCGCGGTTTTCGCCCCAACCTGCTTGCTCCGCCGCTGGTTGGGGCGGCACCGGGCGGCGGCGGCAGGCGGGGTGCAGGCTGGCCAGCGCCCCCTCCATTTTGGCGCCCTAGGCAATTGCCTAGTTCGCCTAAATGGACGCGCCGGCCCTGCCCCTGGGAGCATTTGGGGAGAGACCCCCGGCCTCCTTTTCTCCCCCCTAAGTGTTTTCCCTTTACTGACGGTCGTCAGTTCTGTCCTCAGTGGGACAGATAGTCTAAACCAATGCCTATGCAACCACTCACATATCATGTATTTCAATAAAGTTGTGGCCAAAATTATGCCCAAAACCAAAACCTAAATCACTGTCTGAGGTGTGAGTCATTTGCGGGGTGGTTTGGGGACCTCGACACGCAATGAGGTGACCACGAATTTGCAGCGGTTGAGACTGTTGCGGCTCCAGTTTATTGGAGTCTTGAGCTCACTGTGTGCGGGCGCTAAATATGACAACAGAAGCAACTGTCAGCTAGCGGCTAACAGGAATCTCTCTTCTGCAACCTTCTTACTCTTGTTATTCCCATCGCAATGTGATTTAGAGTGCAGCCCTGGGCACATTTACCTGAAAGTAAGCTCTAACGAACACAGGCTTACTTGTGAGTAAGGATTGCTCTGTCGCATAGAGATGGGCAGATTTGTCCATTTCGGAATTCCTCCCCCCCCCCCCAGTTTAAAAGTTTGCTTCTTCCCATTTTCACATCAGTTTGTGATTTTTATTTTTATTTTTCAAATGCTCATCAACATGTTACTGCAAATTCATGGTAATGCAGTATACAGGCGTTTGCAATTTCTCCCTTTTTTGCATGCTACTTTTCACAAATCCTTGTCTGTGCACACATTGCCCTAATACAGTGGTTCTCCAACTTTTTTCTCTGGACCACCCTTTCAGAAAAAACATTTGCTCGCAACACATCACATTTTTAATGGATACATTGGGAAACACAACTAGGATATTCCTCAGCATCACTTAATGCTCTTGCTCTCATTTTGAAAAGATATCTATCCAGATTCTGCAAATATGAAGAAAAAAAAATATTTTGATACTATACTATTCAGCACTGAAATGTTTCAGTGTTTTTCTTTGATTGTCCTTGAATCTTCCTGCCACACTTGCCATCCTCTCCTGCCACCCCGTTTGAGAAACACTGGGCTAGTATATGCATTTGTATCCATGTTGCTTGGCTGGAGAACTGCCTTGCAAAATTTGCAAAAGTGTGCTTTTCTAAGTGGTACCAGACCCTCCAAGTGCCCCTATTTTCCAGGAACAGTTGCAGATCTACAGAAGCCATCCCGGTTTCTGATTTGATCCCAGAATGTCCCGCTTTCCCTTAAAGGTAAAGGGGTAAAGGGACCCCTGACCGTTAGGTCCAGTCGTGGACGACTCGGGTTGCGGCGCTCATCTCGCTTTAGTGGCCGAGGGAGCCGGCGTACAGCTTCCAGGTCATGTGGCCAGCATGACTAAGCCACTTCTGGCGAACCAGAGCAGCACACAGAAACGCTGTTTACCTTCCCGCCGGAGCGGTACCTATTTATCTACTTGTACTGGCATGCTTTCAAACTGCTAGGTGGGCAGGAGCTGGGAACGAGCAACGGGAGCTCACTCCGTCGCGGGGATTCGAACCACCGACCTTCTGATCAGCAAGCCCTAGGCTCTGTGGTTTAGACCACAGCGCCCCTATTTTCATTGGAGAAATCTTGGAGAGCATGGAGTTATGCAACCTCCAAGCTAAGGAGATAAAGAACCTTTAGAAGACATCTGAAGGCAGCCCTGTCTAGGGATGTTTTTTTTATGTTTAACGTTTTGTTATGTTTTTATATATGTTGAAAGTCTTCTAAAGGTTGTATATCTCCTTGGCTTAGAGGTCACATTTTTTAAAAAAAATTATTTATACTTTTCAAGTTTATACATTTCACTAATTCTACAATCATTTTGACATTTGAAAACCTGACTTCCTTCCCCCTCTTTCTGCAGTTTCTTAAATTTATTTTTAATATCTTCTGCATAGCCAAATTAACTTAATTTGCTCATTTATTCATCTTCTTGAAATATATACTCTTACGAAACTGCAGGTTATTACAATAATCCTGCCAATGTTCTTATCTGTTTGCAATTTATCTGTACCGGTAAGTATTCAAGAAACCATTTCCATTCTTTTACAAAAAGTTTGTTACCTTGATTTCTTATTTTTCCGGTAAGTTTCGCCATTTCTGCACATTCCACAAGTTTTTGTATCCATTCTTCCTTTGCTGGGACTTCTTCTGCTTCTTTCCATTTTGGGGCGAGTAACATTCTTGCCGCTGTAGTAACATACATGAATAAGTTTCTATACAGTTTAGGTAGTTCTGCCCCTATAATTCCCAAAAGTAAAGTTTTTTTACAAAGGTTATTTTATACATCCTTTTCATTTTGGTAGGCCACATTTTGCTGCATGAGAGCAGCAGGCCAGCTTAGGGGTAAGAGGGCAGGCATTGTGACCTACACAGCTTTGCCCAATTCCCTGCTGCTCAGCACCTGCAACCTGAGGCGGCGGCCTCATTCTGTCTCATGGTAGGGCCAGGCCTGGTTATTAGTATGAGTGTACAGTGGTATCTCTGGTTGCGAATGGGATCCATTCCGGAGGCCCGTTCGCAACATGAAAAGCCCGCAACCTGAAGCGCCACATCTGCGCAGGTGCGCGGCGCGATTTGACGCTTGTGCGCATGCGCGAAGCACGATTTCGCGCTACTGCGCATGCGCGAGCATCAAAACCCGGAAGCAACCCTTTCTGGTACTTCCAGGTCACCGCAGAATGCAACCTGAAGCAAACATAACATGAGGTATGACTGTACCCATATTGGCTCAGAGGGAAGTGTTTTGAAAGTGGTGTGCTCCCTATCAGTTGTATGTTAAGTGGAAAGGTTGGGTTTATAAAATCAGAGTTTGTAACGTATCCTAAGCAAATCTGTGCTGCTTTTGCAGGGGTTCCACGGCCACAGGAGCTGGGGGGGGGGGCTTGCGCTTTCAACTCCCCTAGGGTTCCCAGGTGTCCACTATTTGAGCGGACAGCCCGCTTTTTTCACATTATGATCACTATTTTTTTTCACAAAATAGTGGACATCTTTTTTTATTCAAAAGCTTTATGATGAAATGGTACGTAATCTAAAGCTGTACAGTCTAAGAGAATAAGGATAGGAGAATCGCGTTTTGTCTTTTTTTTTCCAAAAGTAAGAATGAGAAAAAGATCGAATATCCATTGAACTCGATTGAACTCCGAACAAATTATTAATCATACTCAATTGTTTCACAAGACATTTAAAAAATGGGGGGGGGAGGCGCCTCTTGCCGGAGTTCTGCCCCGCCTGTTCCTGACTCGCGGGGAGAACAAAAGGGAGAGGCGCGAAAGAAAAAGACGCCTCTTCCTGTTCCTGACGTGCAGGAGCAGCAGCAAACCAGCTACCGGTAGAGGCGCGCAGGGGGGGGGGGAGGCGGGCTTGGAGGAGACTTTCCCGACGACCTGAGGGAGCGAGATCCTTGCCCCAAGGATCGCCTCCCTAATACAGGAACGGTAAGAAGGAACCCCTGTTGGGAACTTGGGTAGCTTTGCCCCAAGGATCCCTAAGAAGCAAGCATAGAACACCCCCCCCTCTTGTCCGCTATTTTTTGGAAGCAGACCTGGTAACCCTACTCTACCCCCCCCCCCGGCTCTTGAATGCCCTCGGCATCTCGATGCTCCTAATAGAATCATGCACAGCACTAACTCCACGTGACAGGCGATCCTAATTACATCTTGTCCACATGAAACCGAAAAGCCTCCACGCGCCAGCCTTGAGAAAATGCGGGAAGGAGGCCAGAGCCCTTGAAGGAATCAATTGCCGTCTCTCTCCCCCCCCCCCGCTCCCCTTTCGCTTCCCCCCCCCCCCAACACCACCACACATGCCCCCTCTTCACCCTGTTGGAAGGTGACATTTGCTATTAACCTTATATTGGGCCATTTTGTAAATCAATGTCACTTACATTTAATAACAAGTGTAATCAAAGGAATTATGCAAATTTAATTTGATGCTTCTTGAATTATGCAAATCCACTGCACATATAATGGCTTCTGACATGTGCCCAGTTGGAGAATGTTCCATTACCTCCTCTCTTATTACCCCTTTCATTATTATTTTTTTTATTTTTATTTTTAAAAATCCTGCACTCGGGGGGGGGGGGAGGGGGCGGCGATCGAGCTTCAGAGTGTGCAGAGGAACGGAGAAGAAGGTTGAAAGTGGAGGGTATCCTTCTCTCTCCCGCTCTCTCACACAAACCCATTCACAACCTGAGCAGAAATGCAATCTTGCAGGCATTTCTGTTATTGTTATTGCAGAATAGGGCAGTCAGGCCCGGGGGGGGGGGGGCAGGCGGTTGTGCGGTCGGGGGGGTAGTCATTTCCCAAGAATGGCTTTGCAGGCGATAACGGCACAGGAATCTGATTCTAAATTATTGCCCTTTGAGTCCCATCTCCATCTCTCTATTACTAGTCCTTGTCTCAACTGCCTAAATTATTAGAAGCCGGGGAGGGCGAGGAGAGGAACGAATGTCATAAACATTACAGCAAGCAGGAGACCTGGGGCTGAGGCCGCAGCCGTTGCTTCGGAAACATGCATGTACAGAGACATCTCCCTTAAAACTCTGCTAGGTGCCCACCAAAGACAGGCGCTGGCTGGGCACGCAGCTCTCTGTGTCCTGTGTGCATGCATCTTTCTGTCCTTTTGCAACCTTTCCTTTTCTGAGAAAGACGAGGGGAGAGAGTTAGGGATGCAGGAGAGCAGCTGAAGGTTGGGGAAGCAGAGGACTGTTTACCTCCCAGGAACTATTTCATACCCTCCAACATTTCTCCGATGAAAATAGGGACACCCTATTCCAGTGATGGCTAACCTTGACACTCCAGATGTTTTGGAACTACAACTCCCATCATCCCTGACCACTGGTCCTGTTAACTAGGGATGATGGGAGTTGTAGTTCCAAAACATCTGGGGTGTCAAGGTTAGCCATCACTGCCCTATTCCATTATTATTAATTATTATTATTATTATTATTATTATTATTAAAACGCTTCTAATTTTTTATTTTATTTTTCAAATTTTTTTATTGGTTTTAATGTTTAATAGATTATTGTATTTTAATGTTCCGTTGAAAGCCGCCCAGAATGGCTGGGGAAACCCAGCCAGATGGGCGGGGTATAAATAATAAATTATTATTATTATTATTATTATTATTATTATTATTAACAAAACAATACAATCAAAAACCAAACATCAACAAACAAACAAAAAGAAAACAACCACAATAATACACATAAAAACACACACAATTCCTTTCAACCTATTAATCCTTCTTATCATTGTAGGTTGACTTCCTCCCATCCTCTCTTCCTGCGTTCCTTGTATATCATCTTTAGTAATTTCTTGACATCATTAAAAACATTTTTAATTAATTAACCTCAATATCTCTTCTTTCCTAATGTCAATATCATTTATTCCAACAATTATAAACCTTAAATCAATCCTCTAAGTCTACAGCCTCCCTTATCTTCCAGCTTACTTCTACTCTTTAATCTTACAATACTTTTTAAAGTATATTTTAAATTCCTCCCTCTGGTCACGGAGTTTCCCGGTCAGCTCAGCAAGTTCCATATAGTCCATCATTTTCATCTGCCATTCTTCTATCGTTGGTAGTTCCTCTGACTTCCAGTTTTTAGCTAACAAAATTCTGGCTGCTGTTGTGGCATACATAAAGAAAGTCCTGTCACCTTTTGGGATTTCCTGTTTTACAATTCCAAGTAAAAAGGCTTCTGGTTTTTTAGTAAATGTGTTTCTCAACACCTTTTTCAATTCATTATAAATCCTTTCCCAGACGTCTTTCACCTTTGGGCACGTCCACCACATATGGAAAAAGGTTCCTTCTACTTCCTTACATTTCCAGCATTTATTACTCTGTGCATGCATTATTATTATTATTAGTGCTTTTTTTCTTAAAAAAAATGTTTAGGGGTACAGTGGTACCCCGGGTTGCGCACTCAATTCGTTCTGGGGTGCCGTTTGCACCCCGAACAGTGCGCACCCCGGGCAGCACTTGTGCGCATGCGCGAGAGCACATGAGATCTCGCGAGAGAGCGAGATCTCGTGCTTCTGCGCATGCGTGAACTGCTCAGAACTCTTCTGCGCATCCACGGACCACGCGGACATGCGCAGAAGCGTCCGCATGGCGAAAATCTACTTCCGGGTTGCCGGCGTTCGCATCCCGGACGTACGCAACACAGAGCGTATGCAACCCGGGGTATGACTGTACTCTCATTTTCATACTCATATTGAAATACTGCCCCTCAGTGAGGCCAAACTTAGATTCACTAAACGTTTAGAGGTATATGTACCCCTGCAGCCCCCCAGGGAAAAAAAACACTGATTATTATTAAACCCCACCCATCATGTGGTTGCCCCAGCCACTCTGGGCAGCTTCCAACATATATAAAAACATAACAAAACATTAAACATTTAAAAACCTCCCTATACAGAGCTGTCTTCAGATGTCTTCTAAAGGTTGTATCTCCTTATCTCCTTGGCTTGGGGGTCGCATAACTCCATACCCTCCCAAGAAAATAGGGACGTCCTAAGGAAAAGCAGGACATTCCGGGATCAGATCAGAAACCTGGATCGCTTCTGTAAATCTGGGAATGTCCCTGGAAAATAGGGACACTTGGAGGGGCCACTATTTGACAGGAAAGCACTCAGCCATGAAGGACCCTTCATAGGCTGGCTGGCTCCTAAACATTCATCCGCACAGACATGTGGTGTTTGTTCCCGGCACCTGATGCTCAGAGATACACTGCTCCTGTACATGGAAGTTCCTTTGCATTCATTTATTCATTCACATAGCAAAATCTAAGCAGATGGTTCTTTCGTATGAGATGTCTGGGACTGCGGACTCTGGCAATGGATTCCAGTAGGGCAGCAAGGTTGGGAATTTTGTCAAAGGCATCGCCCAAGAGTTGTGAGGAGGGGTATGAAGGAATGGAGAGAGGCATTCTGGGAGGCAGTTCCAGGTGGAAAGAGCAACAAGCAAGGAAGGGCTGAGTCATCTGGGGGAGCAGAAGGCCTCTGGATCATAGCTGTCAACCCTCCCCGTTTTTGCGGGAAACTCCCTTATTCCAATGCCGTTTCCTGCTGCTATCCCGGATTGTTGATATCCCTTAAATTTCCCGGATTTCAAAGGAAGCAGCTCCTCTCCCTCCCTGCCGGCCAGGGAGGCTCCTCAGCTGCGTCGCTCGGCTGCCAATAAGGAGTCTGAGACCGACTGGGGGCGGAGCTTGCATGCCTTGTGCAGCCAGACCCTCACGCCCAACCAGCCAGCCAGCCTGCCTGCCGTCTATGCGCTCGCTCTTTCGCTCTCTCTGGAGCACAGCGTGGCGAGGCTACTTGGTGCCATTGCACTACCCTCGCGGCATCCCTTATTTTCAAATCCGAAAGTTTGAAAAAATCCCTTATTTTCAAATCCGAAAGTTGACAGCTATGCTCTGGATGTCTGAGGATCCTTCTCCAGAAACAGACTGCAGCCCATCCATGGGGCTGGCTCCCTGGAAAGACCTTCAGCCTCATGTTTTATGGGGTGGCTTGTAGGGTTCCCTCCCAGTAGAGTTACTCAAGGGACATTCCAACACTTGTGGCTCCGCAACCTACCCAGACGTTGGCCTCCTTCTTTAAGGTAAGCTATAAATTTTCTCCATTCCTTGTTAAAATTTCGATCTTCCTGATTTCTGACTCTTCTGGTCATTTTCGCCATTTCAGCATAGTCCATTAATTCATCTGCCATTCTTCTCTGGTAGGAACTTTTATCTTCTCTCCATCTCTAGGCCAGTCACATCCGTGCAGCCGTGCTCACATACATAAAGAGTCTTTTCTGCTCCTTTGGGATTTTGTCACCTTGAATTCCTAAAAGGAAAGCTTCAGGCTTTTAAACAATCATTTGTAGAATATGGACACGTATCTTTTTTAGAATGAGAGATGAGCATCAAGCTGTGTTTCCCAATATATTTCTTATCAATAAAAAAATTCGGTGAGAAGCGAGATGATTTTTTATTCTAAAAGTGTAGCCCAGAGGGGGGGGGAGTTTGAGAACCACTAACATAAAGCCCAAAGAAATAACTATTAACATTTTCCTTCCCCCCTCCAAGTGGTGACCCTCACCCAATTTCAACCTTGTGTCTGCTTGCTAGGCAAGTAAATCCCTTTGCACGCACCGAGATTTACTTTGGAGCAAATATGTTCAGAATTCTGCTATTGAGCTGCCACCTGTAAGGCCACCATAACTGGCCCAGTGATAACCAGTAACACTTACTTGGAAGAAGACCACCATGCGGGATCCCCTGGTGATACTAGATCTCGCTTATCATTCAAAAGCAAATTTCTAAGGAGTCTTAATAGCTCTCTTTTGAACTTTGCCTGTTGCAGTTTCTCATAGTTTGGTACAGTATTTTATTTCCCATCCCACCCCCCATGTAAATTCATTTCTTGAGGGGCGGGGGGGCGGAAATCCAGGGAGGGAACAGGCAGTTCCAATGCAAGGCAGAAGGAGAAGCAAGCAGAGGAATCAACGAAGCCATCGTCTAATTGGCCCGCAGTGAATTATTCACATGTATAATCTTTTTTGAAAATTCCTGCGCAAAGAGATGCAAGCAAATGCTGTTCATGTTTAAAAGTCATTTCCATAAGTAAGTGCAATTTCTCTAGTGTTTGCCCCTGTTTAATGAAGTGAATTCTTGTTTGCATTTCTCCCAATTTCCCAACGAAAGGCGCCCAAGCGTTTGCACCAAAATTACTCGGCCCAAATTAAAACCCTCCAACACTTTTCAAAAGGGGTGGGGGGGAAGGAGGTATGTGTGTGTCTGGAGGGGCAAGATCATGCTTATTTTTTTAAAATGCCTTAAGTGCACCCCAAGATACTAATTTATTTTTAGACACTCATTATTAAGAGTGCTAGTAAGTTTTCCCCTTCTAGTTCTCCCTCTCTCTCTCTTCCTCTCCCCCTCTATTTCTTATTTAAATGAACTTAATGGCAGTAGATGCAAATGTCTGGAAGAGGAAAATAGTTAACATTTATTTATTCTTACTGTTGTCTCTTCCCTGGCTGCTATCATTAGAACAGTTCGCTGCATCCCATTCGCTCCCATTAGCTCTGCTATCAGAGCCACCCAGCACGACTCCAGCCCCGCTCGAAGTGCTTTTCTGCGGCCCACATAGGGGCTGCATCATCATTTGCAAGGCACTGGCTTAATGACAAGAGGAAGGGGGAAGAAGAGAAAGAGAAAGAGGGGGAAAAACAACCCAGAAAATATTGCAGACAGATCTCGGTGAAACAACAAAACCAAACCACCCTGTTCCATAACAGCAACAAAAGGGGCAGAAAAACATATATATTTCCCTCTGCCCACAGAGTCTTGCAAGCAGCCCCTGCCACTCCACAGCTTCTGTCCTATCATGGCTCACGCCCAGGACTCAAATGGACAGTGTCTTTGGGGACAGACACGCTACTGCAACCCATTCATTCAGGCAGTACATGGAGGAAGACACCCGTGGGGATTGCAAGTGCTTTGAAAGGCACTCAGGAGGACCCAGTGATGCTGCAAAGGCCTGAGGCAGCTGTTGTTTGTGCGAGGCTGTGCACCCCAGTGTGCTGTTGCCAGGCGCCGGGGTCTCAAGAGGTTCTAAGCAAGATGGGACCCCCACAAACATGCACACACTTCAGAGCCGTTGAGCAGGGCCAACCATCAGACTAAGCAAGATGGATTCCCTTCCAGCACCTTCAGAGTCATTGGGCAGAGTTCACTGTTAAGACCAAGCAAGATGGACCCTCTTCCACCACCTTCAGAGCCGTTGGGCAGGTCAACTGTTAGACCAGACAAGATGGACCCCCTTCCACCACCTTCAGAGCTGTTGGGCAGGTCAACCGTTAGACCAAGCAAGATGGACCCCCTTCCACCACCTTCAGAGCCATTGGGCAGGTCAACTGTTAGACCAGGCAAGATGGACCCCCTTCCACCACCTTCAGAGCTGTTGGGCAGGTCAACCATTAGACCAAGCAAGATGGACCCCCTTCCACCACCTTCAGAGCCATTGGGCAGGTCAACCATTAGACCAGACAAGATAGACCCCCTTCCACCATCTTCAGAGCTGTTGGGCAGGTCAACCATTAGACCAAGCAAGATGGACCCTCTTCCACCACCTTCAGAGCTGTTGGGCAGGTCAACCATTAGACCAAGCAAGATGGACCACCTTCAGAGCTGTTGGGCAGGTCAACCATTAGACCAGGCAAGATGGACCCCCTTCCACCACCTTCAGAGCCGTTGGGCAGGTCAACCGTTAGACCAAGCAAGATGGACCCTCTTCCACCACCTTCAGAGCTGTTGAGACAGGGTCAGCCTTCAGACCAAGCAAGATGGACCCCTATGGCCATCTATCAAGGCCCTCTTTGTGGTGGCACATGTACCCACGGTTTGTTCCCTAGTGGTTCAGACTAGGTTCTTCAGCACAATGGCCTCTGACCTATGAGACACACAGCCCTTTGGTGTTAGACAAACTCCAGCATTGCACACAGATTTTGCCAGATGCTGATTTGTTTGTTTTTTTACAGGCTTCCCTAGATAGAGTTTACTTGCAGGCAGTATCTGATCACCCCCCCCACACACACACACACACACCCGAACTGTTTTATTTGTTTCTGCGCATTTTGTTTTTATTGTTCTTTGCCACTATGGTATTTTGGGTTGTTTAGCAGTTTATAAATATCCCTAATAAAATAAATAAATCCCACCGAGTTCAATGTTCCCCAATAAATGTGCGTAAAATTGCAGCCTTAATGAGCATGAGGGGAAGACTTCTGAATAAAATCCAACAGCTTATGTTAAAGGATCTAGAATTGCCCTCTGATGCTGTGATAAGAGCTTTTTCAGACTGTCATATCTTAATAAAAGGTGGAGGCAACCAGATGGAAGTAAATGGTGGCCTATTTTGCAATATAATCTAGCGTGCAATAAGAGGTTGAGTGTTGTAGTGGCTTAGAAATATACAGATGAGAAAGTCCTGGATTCAAATCTTCCCTCCCCCATAAACCCTCTGAATGGCCTCAAGCAATCTTTCTCTCTCTCTGCCTCAGCATCCCAGAACAAAATAATAATGATAAAAAAAATCCTTCCAGTAGCACCTTAGAGACCAACTAAGTTTGTTTTCTAAGTTGGTCTCTAAGGTGCTACTGGAAGGAATTTTTTTTATTTTTTATTTTGTTTTGACTACGGCAGACCAACACAGCTACCTACCTGTAATCAGCATCCCAGGTGTGTATGATGATAGAGGTGAAGTGCTTTGGTTGTCCAAAAGCTAGAAACCAATGCCTAGGTTTCTGTATACCTGAAGGAGCGTCTCCACCCCCACCGTTCAGCCCGGACACTGAGATCCAGTGCCGAGGGCCTTCTGGCTGTTCCCTCACTGCGAGAAGCAAAGCTACAGGGAACCAGACAGAGGGCCTTCTCGGTAGTGGCGCCCGCCCTGTGGAACGCTCTCCCATCAGAGGTTAAAAGGATCAACAACTACATGACATTTAGAAAACACCTGAAGGCAGCCCTGTTTAGGGAAGTTTTTAATCTGTGATGTGTTAATGTATTTTAATGTTTGCTGGAAGCCGCCCAGAGTGGCTGGGGAGACCCAGCCAGATGGGCAGGGTGCAAATAATAAATTATTACTATTATTATTATTATTATTATAGGTCTCAATGGAGTGAAATTTCTGAGTGAAAGTGAGCATAGTTCTCTCCCAAAAATATTTATTTTCAGGAGCAACTAGGTTGGAAATGAAAGAGAGCTTTGACAAGGGTTTATTTAGGTGACATGATAAAATAAGTCTTCTGGATCAGAAAATCTAGATCTCTTCTCCCTGCTCACCTTAAAACATTTACAGCTCCTTGCAGTCAGTATTCTGCGTACAAAGTAAATCTCGGTGCGTGCAAAGGGATTTACTTGCCTAGCAAGCAGACACAAGGTTGAAATTGGGTGAGGGTCACCACTTGGAGGGGGGAAGGAAAATGTTAATAGTTATTTATTTCACACACACACGATCAAGTAACGTTTAGGGACCCGCTTGAGATATAATAGACTTCTATTTAAAACCATAATATTTTTTTCCAGTTAGGTTTTTCCTCACATGGGAGATAAAAGAATGCTGCTGGTATTTGTATCAGAACGGGGCGGCAACTGGATCAGTTAGCTCAGATGCTTCATTTTTGCGTTGGCGCTGAAATCAAAACAGTGCTATCTTCCTCTGTGGAAGCTGTTAGCAATGGAGCTACAACAAAGGAAGTCTACACCGTGAAAGATCCCTGAAACGAGATGAACGTAAATAACTCAAGAAAACCTTCCAAATAACTCCAAATAACAAAAATAACTCAAGATAAACTAACAAATAACCTTAACGAGTTGCCGGCTAAGATTCCTTGGAAAAACTGGAACATTTTAGTCTTCCTCAAAAGTGTATGGCCACTTTCTCATGGTGCTACTGAGGCATGCAAGTTTTTCGCAGCAGCAGCCACTAGACAACCCCATCAAAATGCTATCCCATATCCCCCCCCCCCACAAACACACTTAATCAAGGTTTTCTGTTTTTGCAAGAAGGGGGTTAGGGCCAGATTTAGGTTTTATGAGGCCCTAAGCTACTAAAGGTAATGGGGCCCTTTATATCTCCAGCTGTCCTTTGTCAACAACAAATTGTTGCTGTTTTTTGTATTTAATATATGCTATATGGTAATTTGGAGGGGACCCAGGAGGCGCTGTGGGTTAAACCACAGAGCCTAGGGCTTGCCGATCAGAAGGTCGGCGGTTCGAATCCCTGCGACGGGGTGAGCTCCCGTTGCTCGGTCCCAGCTCCTGCCCACCTAGCAGTTCGAAAGCACGTCAAAGTGCAAGTAGATAAATAGGAACCGTTCTGGCGGGAAGGTAAACAGCGTTTCCGTGTGCTGCTCTGGTTCGTCAGAAGCGGCTTTGTCATGCTGGCCACATGACCTGGAAGCTGTACGCCGGCTCTCGGCCAATAAAGCGAGATGAGCACCGCAACCCCAGAGTCGGACATGACTGGACCTAATGGTCAGGGGTCCCTTTACCTTTATATGGTAATTTATGGACCTAATAGGTATCTAAAACCATTTGCACATGCAGAATGTAGGCACCCTATATATAGAAATGAGCAAACCAGTGATATTTTAGGGAGCAGGCTAGCAGGCGGGGCCCATTACTTACATCATAGGAGCCTATAAAACACAAAACACTGTTGCTGTATGTAGGTTTTATTTTATTTGTTTTTAATCTTATATTTTGGAAATGTACATCCAGGGTTTTTTTCCTTTAAATTTTTTGGGGCCCCCCAAGAGAGTGGGGCCCTAAGCTATAGCTTCTTTAGCTTATACATAAATCCGGCACTCCCCCACCCCCACCCAAGACCAGACGGGCATTTAAGGTATTAGAACAGAAAGCTCAAACACAGAAAGCTCAGTTTAACCGACGCAGGAGTGATGTTGAATAAGGGAGATGTAGGAGGCTGGGACTTTACTTGGAGCAAGGCCATAGTTAGGAAGGCTGCATTCCTTCGTCATTCTCTGTAAATTATTGAATAAATTGCTTGGTAGGAACTTTTATTGTTTCTCTGATTTTGGACTGCCACCGAGGGAGGGGTCTGATTCCCCAAGTCTGACAGAAGCTATAAAAAACACCACCCAGAGAAGAGTGGACCAAAAAATAGCAAATAACTGAAAATTCTCTGTGAACCCCACATAGTAACAGGGTGAGTAATCCTTGGCTTTAAAGCCCTAAATGGCCTCGGTCCTGTATACCTGAAGGAGCGTCTCCACTCCCATTATTCTGCCCGGACACTGAGGTCCAGCGCAGAGGGCCTTCTGGCGGTTCCCTCACTGCGAGAAGCAAAGCTACAGGGAACCAGGCAGAGGGCCTTCTCGGTGGTGGCGCCCGGCCTGTGGAACGCCCTCCCAGCAGAGGTCAAAGAGATAAACAATCTGACATTCAGAAAATACCTGAAGGCAGCCCTGTTTAGGGAAGTTTTTAACCTGTGATATTTTAATGTATTTTAATATCTTCTGGAGGCTGCCCAGAGTGGCTGGGGGGACCCAGCCAGATGGGCGGGGTACAAATAATAAATTATTATTATTATTATTATTATTATTATTATTATTATTATTGGCTAGGTATAGCCTTGGGGAAGGGAGCGAATGATGAGCAGGAGGAGCTAATAAAGGTGTACTAAAAACAACAACAACACAAGAACAACCCAATGAGATAGGAAAAGGGACCCCTGACCATTAGGTCCAGTCACGGACGACTCTGGGGTTGCGGCGCTCATCTCGCATTATTGGCATACAGCTTCCGGGTCATGTGGCCAGCATGACTAAGCCGCTTCTGGCGAACTAGAGCAGCGCACTGAAACACCACTTACCTTCCCGCCGGAGCGGTACCTGTTTATCTACTTGCACTTTGACGTGCTTTCGAACTGGCATCAGAAAGGCACCTGGCGAAGGCACCTGCCTGATGTCAATAGGCAGGGAGTTCCAAAGTGTAGAAGCGGCTGCACTAAAATATCAATTTCTTACAACTGCGGGACAAGTGTGACATGACACGTAAAAGTGTGAGTTGCACAGATCAAAGTCACCAAGTGTAGGGTTGCCATATTTTGAAGAACAAAAAAGGAGGGCGCTATGATGACTCTCATTTTAAATACCCCTACTATATGTAAGCTATAGAAGCTGTGATATATTGCTGGGGGGGGGGCAGGAGAAGAGAAGAGGAAAGCAAGTCTTCAACCACCAGTTTTGTCCATGTTTTATCAAGAAAGTATAGCCAGAGACATTTCGGCAAATTTTAAAAAATCCACCCAGACAGAAATTTTACCCCTGAAAAAGAGGACGTGTCCTGGAAAAAGAGGACACATGTCAACCCTGGTCAACTGGGCACATATGAGCTAAGGTCAAGTCTTTGATATTTCTTATGTCAAAGTAGAACACTTTTAGACTCAGCAAAGCATGGCTGCTGGGGGAGTGGGATTATGGGACAACAAAGAACAGAGACTGTTCAATAGCGGGACTGCCAGACTGCCAGGGGCGAACTTTCAAATCACAGTGGCAGCCTTTGCGAGGACAAATTTGGTGCCCCCTGCCTCTCCCCTTCCATTCAGCTCAATTCACTATGTCATAGTTGCAGCACACTGCATTGTCCCCTATGCTCGGCGTTCAGTGCAGCGGAACCAGTCGCGCTGCCCTAAATCAGCCTCTGGCAATGCAGGGAGCCAGTAGCCAATATGGCCCATAGCTGTCAACCCTCCCTTTTTTTGCGGGAAACTCCCTTATTCCAATGTCGTTTCCCACTGCTATCCCGGATTGTTGATATCCCTTAAATTTCCCGGATTTCAAAGGAAGCAGCTCCTCTCCCTCCCTGCCGGCCAGGGAGGCTCCTCAGCTGCGTTGCTCGGCTGCCAATAAGGAGTCTGAGACCGACTGGGGGCGGAGCTTGCATGCCTTGTGCCGCCAGACCCTCACACCCAACCAGACAGACAGCTTGCCTGCCGTCTATGCGCTCGCTCTTTCGCTCACCCGTTCGCGCGCAGCCTCTGGAGCGCAGGGTGGCGAGGCTACATGGTGCCATTGCACCGTCCTGGCGGCATCCCTTATTTTCAAATCTGAAAGTTTGAAAAAAATCCCTTATTTTCAAATCCAAAAGTTGACAGCTATGATATGGCCTCACAGTTGGCTCAGGGCTGGGTCAAGACATTTGAAAGCCTGAGGCCGAAGACAAGATGGCACCCCTCCGCCAAGCATTCCATGCATACAACCTGACCAGGCTTGCAGCAGAATCTTGCTGCGAAACAGGACCTGAGGCCGGTAGATGTCGAAGGCACCCGGCACATAAACAGCTTTGTTTACTCCCTGCCCCTCAGCATTTGCTGCTTGAGGCAGCTGCCTCACTCTGCCTCATGTTGGGGCTGGCCCTTTCTCTCTCCCGCTGGAGAACAAAGCCATGCATCTAGGGGACACTGGATACAACGCGTAATGTGGACTGTCCTTTAGAAAAGGGGGGAGATGGCTACCTTTGCACCTGTAATAATAATAATAATAATAATAATAATAATAATAATAATAATAATTTATTATTTTTACCCCGTCCATCTGGCCGAGTTTCCTCAGCTACTCTGGACGGTTTCCAGTCAAATGTTTAAACAATACAGCATTAAATATTAAAAACTTCCCTAAACAGGGCTGCCTTCAGATGTCTTTTAAAAATAGGATAGCTGCTTATTTCCTTGACATCTGCTGGAAGGGCGTTCCACAGGGAGGGTGCCACTATTGAGAAGGCCCTCTGCCTGGTTCCCTGTAACCTCACTTCTCGCAATGAGGGAACCGCCAGAAGGCCCTCGGCGCTGGATCTCAGTGTCCGGGCTGAACGATGGGGGTGGAGATGCTCCTTCAGGTATACAGGACCGAGGCCGTTTAGGGCTTTAAAGGTCAGCACCAACACTTTGAATTGTGCTCGGAAACGTACTGGGAGCCAATGTAGTTCTCTCAGGACCGGTGTTATGTGGTCCCGGCGGCCACTCCCAGTCACCAGTCTAGCCGCCGCATTCTGGATTAATTACAGTTTCCGGGTCACCTTCAAAGGTAGCCCCATGTAGAGCGCATTGCACCTGTAACAGAAGAAGCTGTGCTTCTTGTGGTTCCTCTCTCTCCTTGCCCCCGCCTCGCTGCTGCCTCCTTCCTCCTTCCTCTATGATCTGCAGCCTTCTTCCATACTCAATAACGAGTCCCACGGACCTTTGAAGGTGTCCGTTGATAAAGCAGATTTTAAAGAAAAGCACCTGCCACGTACGCCGGCTCTGAGAGTCCTCTCCTGCAGCCCAAACTCCTCTGAAGTTGACATTGTCTCCTGCGATAACTCCTGTGATAACTTTTCTGCTGATGTCGAAAACATTTTACTGCAGAGTTGCACACAGCTAGTAGCGTCGCCCTCCCTTCCCTCTCCCCAGCATCATTTACATCCCTAATTAGCTGTAATTCTGCAGTGCTCATTATAAAAGGACTGGGAACTATCAAGAATCCTACAAGCAGGGGAGATCAAGGGGAGGGACCAGAGGACGGTCTTAGCAACGTAAGGAGGAAAGAGATGAAGTAGCCAAAACCGTTAATTCAGCCAGGGATGTGGCAGTATCTTAGCAATGCTCTTCTCCCCAGATACCCGGGAGCCTTAGTAAGGAAGCAATGGTCCCCTGTGTTCTCTTGCTCATTTGTTAGTAGCTCTCAAATGTGCCATGCCATTTTGTACACATTTCTTGCCGTCGTGAAGTGGGCTCTCCGCGGCCCACTTCATGCAGTGGAGCGAACCATCCTGCCCAAGAAA
This sequence comes from Darevskia nairensis, assembly GCA_034642065.1. NCBI lineage: Eukaryota > Metazoa > Chordata > Lepidosauria > Squamata > Lacertidae > Darevskia > Darevskia nairensis. Next base: position 324,403 of record JAWWNI010000724.1, read on the forward strand.
GAGTACCTACCTAACAACCCATTTATTGTACCTGTTCCTATTACGAGTGGAAAGCTGGGGGCACTGTTATACAGTGGTTCCGCTCCTTCCCCCTCGGCCATGTTCAGAAAGTGGTGGGGGGGGGGATGAGTGTTCAGACCCCTGGGCTCTCACTTGTGGGGTGCCTCAGGGTTCTGTCCTCTCCCCCATGCTTTTTAATATCTATATGAAGCCGCTGGGAGAGATCATCAGGGGGTTTGGGCTGGGTGTTCATCAGTATGCGGATGATACCCAGCTCTACCTCTCTTTCAAATCAGAACCAGTGAAGGCGGTGAAGGTCCTGTGTGAGTGCCTGGAGGCGGTTGGAGGATGGATGGCGGCTAACAGATTGGGGTTGAATCCTGACAAGACAGAAGTACTGTTTTTGGGGGACAGGGGGCGGGCGGGTGTGGGGGATTCCCTGGTCCTGAATGGGGTAATTGTGCCCCTGAAGGACCAGGTGCGCAGCCTGGGAGTCATTTTGGACTCACAGCTGTCCATGGAGGCGCAGGTTAATTCTGTGTCCAGGGTGGCTGTCTACCAGCTCCATCTGGTACGCAGGCTGAGACCCTACCTGCCCGCAGACTGTCTCGCCAGAGTGGTGCATGCTCTAGTTATCTCCCGCTTGGACTACTGCAATGCGTTCTACGTGGAGCTACCTTTGAAGGTGACCGGGAAACTGCAATTAATCCAGAATGCGGCAACTAGACTGGTGACTGGGATTGGCCGCCGGGACCACGTAACACCGGTCCTGAGAGATCTACATTGGCTCCCAGTACGTTTCCGAGCACAATTCAAAGTGTTGGTGCTGACCTTTAAAGCCCTAAACGGCCTCGGTCCTGTATACCTGAAGGAGCGTCTCCACCCCCACCGTTCAGCCCGGACACTGAGATCCAGCGCTGAGGGCCTTCTGGCAGTTCCCTCACTGCGAAAAGCAAAGCTACAGGGAACCAGGCAGAGGGCCTTCTCGGTAGTGGCGCCCGCCCTGTGGAACGCCCTCCCATCAGAGGTTAGAAGGATCAACAACTATCCTACATTTAGAAAACACCTGAAGGCAGCCCTGTTCAGGGAAGTTTTTAATCTGTGATGTGTTAATGTATTTTAATGTTTTCTGGAAGCCGCCCAGAGTGGCTGGGGAGACCCAGCCAGATGGGCGGGGTACAAATTAATAATAATAATAATAATAATGATGATGATGATGATTATTATTATTATTATTATTATTATATTACAGGGAATGATCGTGAAAATGTTGCTTCTGAGCCTTTTGCGGAATGGTTGAAACGCAGCCAAAGCGTACTTCTGACTCCCTGGTTTGGGAGACAGCCTTATCACAGAAGTTGGGGGCGGGGTGTCCACCGCTCTAGTGGATGGTTAGGGTTAGTATTCGGCAGAAATACATGTTCAGATCACCACTCTGTGGGTGCATATTGACAGAAAACTGCCTCAGAAAAGCAGAATTGGTAGCGTCCACCTTGGCCTGGTTACGGTGAGGGAGACAGTGAAGCTCCATAACTATAAAAACATTTTATACATTTAAACACCGCGGGACGCGGGTGGCACTGTGGGTTAAACCACAGAGTCTAGGGCTTGCTGATCAGAAGGTCGGCGGTTCGAATCCCTGCGACGGGGTGAGCTCCCATTGCTCGGTCCCAGCTCCTGCCAACCTAGCAGTTTGAAAGCACGTCAAAGTGCAAAGATAAATAGGTACCGTTGCAGCGGGAAGGTAAACAGCGTTTCCGTGCGCTGCTCTGGTTCGCCATAAGCGGCTTAGTCATGCTGGCCACATGACCCAGAAGCTGTACGCCGGCTCCCTCGGCCAATAAAGCGAGATGAGCGCCGCAACCCCAGAGTCGGTCACGACTGGACCTAATGGTCAGGGGTCCCTTTACCTTTACCTTTACAAAAACATTCTCTTGCTGGCCCAAGACTTTTTGCCGCCTGAGGTAAAGGATGAGGTGGCTCCCTTCCCTCATTCCGCAAATGGAAGCTGACTTGAATGACAGATGAATCTTACTTCAACACTAGAAAAGGGGTAGGACAGGCGATTGTTACTGGGGGCAGGTTGTTGTTTTTGTTTGTTACTATGGTGCAGATGAAGGGCAGTAAAAAAATTAATTTAAAAATAAATAAGAAAGTAAGTAATAAGGCAGCAGGCTGGTTCAAGGGGCAGAGGGACTGGCCTAGCAGAGGCAAAGGATGCCAGCATTGCCGCTCACTAACATTTGTCACCTGAGGCGCTCGCCTCATTCTCCCTAATGGTAGGCCCAGCTCTGGAAATACAGTCTTTTAAAAGCACTGTGCCAGTGCAAAAATTGCTCCCTGGGACAGAATCGTCCTGACATTATCCACTTTGCATGCTGCAATGTCTCTATGGGAAAGCAAGAAAGAAACTTCACCTCAAACTTGATTTTTTTCACTGGCATTTTCCCCTCAGGATACACACCCCCAAGGTAGAGCTGCTGAGCTGGGGTTGAGGCCTCAGACATCTGCACTGGAGTTGGGACAGTGACTCTCAGATCAAGCTATCCCTTCTTTGCATAGCTGTCAACCCTCCCTTTTTTTGCGGGAAACTCCCTTATTCCAATGCCGTTTCCCGCTGCTATCCCGGATTGTTGATATCCCTTAAATTTCCCGGATTTCAAAGGAAGCAGCTCCTCTCCCTCCCTGCCGGCCAGGGAGGCTCCTCAGCTGCGTTGCTCGGCTGCCAATAAGGAGTCTGAGACTGACTGGGGGCGGAGCTTGCATGCCTTGTGCAGCCAGACCCTCACGCCCAACCAGACAGACAGCCTGCCTGCCGTCTACGCGCTCGCTCTTTCGCTCACCCGTTCGCACGCAGCCTCTGGAGCGCAGGGTGGCGAGGCTACTTGGTGCCATTGCACCGCCCTTGTGGCATCCCTTCTTTTCAAATCCGAAAGTTTGGGAAAATCCCTTATTTTCAAATCCGAAAGTTTGAAAAAATCCCTTATTTTCAAATCCGAAAGTAGACAGCTATGCTTCTTTGTGGTGTCCTGAAGACCCCCTCCTCACATCCTTCCACATGGAAGCAACATCATGGATAGGGACAGGCCCAGCTGACAGGTCCTGTGGTTGCCAACCTTTCCTCCGGCAGGGCTCCAGTGCCTTTAAGAGCTGTGTGCCTTTCAATTGATGAGAAAAAGCTTCAGCTACTAAACTTTTGACTCTTTTGCGGCTGTCTGTCGTGGGCTCTGGCAGGGCTGGCCCTCAACCAAATGGCACCCCAGGTCAGGAGTGTTTTCTGTAACCCCTGCTTCCCCTTCAAGCGTTGTAAATTTCCCCCCAGGAATGTAAAACAAACAAAACACGAAGAGCAAATGTTAACGCAACCCCCCACCATGTAAGTGTTGCCAACTTTAAAGTGAAGATGAATTGTTTGGACTATTTGTGTCAGTTGTTGATTGAATAGCTTGGTGAGACCATGACAGGCATGCCCACATATCCTGAAGACCTCAAGGCCCAGATGTTTTCCTTGGCTGCCAGTCCCTAAATTTGGTTGTGGGCATAAATGCCCTGGATGGGTGGGGGGGGATTTGCACTGACATTGGCACCACCAAAAGAACCTGTGAGCAATTGTGGGCAGAGGAGGGCAACTAAGACGATCAAGGGTCTGGAAACCAAGTCTTATGAGGAAAGGTTGAAGGAGCTGGTTATGTTTAGGCTGGAAAACAGGAGACAGAGAGGAGAGATGATAGCCATCTTCAAATATAGGGCCAGATTTAGGTTTGTTGAGGCCCTAAGCTACTGAAGGTAATGGGGCCCTTTATATGTCCAGCTGTCAACAACAAATTGTCACTGTTTTTTTGTGTTGAATATATGCTATATGGTGATTTATGGACCTAATAGGTATCTAAAGCCATTTGCACATGTTGCCATGCAACCGGTCCATGCAGAATGTAGGCACCCTATATATAGAAATGAGCAAACCAGTGATATTTCAGGGAGCATGCTAGCAGGCAGGGACCCAGAGTGGCTGGGGAAACCCAGCCAGATGGGTGGGGTAGAAGTAATATATTATTATTATTATTATTATTATTATTTATTTATTTATTTATTTATTTATTTTACTTACATCATAGGAGCCTACACAGCACAAAACACTGTTGCTGTATGTAGGTTTTATTTTATTTGTTTTTTATCTTATATTTTGGAAATGTACATCCAGGGTTTTTTCCTTTAAATTTATTGGGTGGCCCTCAAGAGAGTGGGGCCCTAATCTGTAGCTTGTTTAGCTTATACGTAAATCTGGCACTGTTCAAATATCTCAAGGGCTGGAAGAGGGAACACGCTTGTTTTCTCCTGCTCTGGAGGACAGAACTCAAACCAATGGCTTCAACTTACAAGAAAGGAGACTTTGACTAAACATCAGGGAGAACTTTCTGATAGTAAGAGCTGTTCAACAGTGGAATGGACTCCTTCTGGAGGTTGTGGACTCTCCTTCCTTGGAGGTTTTGAAGAAGATGTTCGGATCTGGATACTGGCGTAAATGATTATATGTTTAAAAATTAGGAGTGGGATATATTAGTAGTGGGGTATATAGCTAAAAATTTCGAGACCAGAGGGAGGTAAGGGTGCAAAAAGTAGAAAACTAGGAGTTTTAAATTAGGTTGGAGTAAGGGAATTTGATAAGGCTGGAGGGAAGGATCAGAAGCACCAAGATGCTGAGGTTTGGAAAAAGGAGTTGTTTAAGTAAAATGATATTTGTATTTTAGGATATTATGAAGTTTAGGAGTTTGGAAAAAGGATACAGAGGATAGATAATGAATTCAACAGAGGGGGGCTCGAGGAAGTCAACCGAAATATGAAATTGAGGAATGAAGGAATGCCCAAGCGATGATATTATATAATGTTATGATGTTAAATGTACAATGTTTATGCTTACCCTTGTGTGAGAAGCGGATGATTGTTGCTTCCCTCAGTGAGAGGGGGGAAGAATGAAAAATTTAACAGTAATGGTATGTGCTTAAAATTGTAAAAACTAATTAAATTTTTGGAAAAAAAATATGAAGATGTTGGATCACACACACACACACACACACACACACACACACACACACACACACAAATACACACACATATATGCCAACCAAAAGGTAAATTCATTTTGCACAAATTCTTCCTCCTCTCTCCCACCCCTGCACCAGAACCCAACACTGTTAACAAGAACAACAATGACATAATTCCAAGGTTTCCTCATTTGTTTGCAGGGAGAATATTAAAAGTGCCGTCTGCAGCCTTGAAGGGTTTCCCCTGGGAACTGTTAGTGTCTGCAGTAACGAGGTCACTCATTTTTTATTAGGAGAAGAGTTCCTGTGAAGTTAAATGTGCTGACAACCCCTTTTCCGTCTTTGATGTTGGGTTTCACCTCAGTCCCTCCTGCCCGTTCAGCTCCTCCCTAGCCGAGCTGGGAAAGTCTCCTTCCATCTGTGTTAAGTGACTTGCACTCTTGTTTTCTTTAGATACCTTGATAAGCAGATGGCCCTTAAAGGGACAGCGCAGGGAGGAGGCCTCAGGTTTCAGCGGATGCTGAAGATGGGAAAAGATTAGGTTGCCATCATGAAGTCACACCTTTGTTGCCACAAGATGCCTCTTGACTGATTGGACCCATGATTTATTTAATGGCCACATGGGTAATTGTCCAGCTAAAGACCAGAAAACCATCTTTAACCACCGCAGATTACCCACAATGAGCTGCCCCTGCATAACTTCTTCTGTCCTTCAAACTCTTACAGAACCAGCCAGCGTGTATCATCTCCAAGAAACAATTTGGGTAGGAAAGGTGTAAACATTTTCTCGCTTTGCTCGTTCCAACAGAGGGTTGACTCCAACAGAGTCTGACTTGGAGTAGACCCATTGAGATTAATGGGCCATGGATAAGGTAAGCCTGTTGATTTAAACGGGTTTACTCTGAGTATGACTTTGCTGGGTTCCTACTTTGCCTTAACTTTTGATGATCTCTTCCCAGAGAGACGCTGGTGGTCAGTGCAAAACTTCATGCTCCCTCTTAGGACAGGACTGACTTACTTTGATTTTCTATGTGGACACTTAACATTTCTGGCTCTCTAAACACAAAATAACAGCTTTGCAATGCATTAGAGTACAATCGATTTGAGTGGCACTTGGTCACAACTACCTTTTGGCTTTATTTACAACAGTCCTTTAAGAGCTTGAAAACTTCTTCCTTGGCCCCTCTTTAACCTTCTCCCACCCTCAGAAAGCCACATATATGCAATATTATTCATTCATTCATTCATTTCCCAGCCACTCTGGGTGGCTCCCAACAGAATATTAAAAACACGAGGAAACATCAAACATTAAAAACTTCCCTAAACAGGGTTGCCTTCAGATGTCTTCTAAAAGTCAAATAGCTGTTTATTTCCTTGACATCTGATGGGAAGGCGTTCCACATGGAGGGTGCCACCACCGAGAAGGCCCTCTGTCTAGTTCCCTGTAACCTCACTTCTCGCAGTGAGGGAACTGCCAGAAGGCCCTCGGAGCTGGACCTCAGTGTCTGGGCTGGACGATGGGGGTGGAGACACTCCTTCAGGTATACTAGGCCGAGGCCGTCTAGGGCTTTAAAGGTCAGCACTTTCAATTCTGCTCGGAAACGTACTGGGAGCCAATGTAGGTCTCTCAGGACCGGTGTTATATGGTCTTGGTGGCCACTCCCAGTCACCAGTCTCGCTGCCGCATTCTGGATTAGTTGTAGTTTCCGGGTCACCTTCAAAGGTAGCACCACGTAGAGCGCATTGCAGTAGTCCAAGACTACTCCATCTTTTTCATATAATACTATTCATTGCAGAAGCTTGATCTCAGCACCCCTTATTTCCCCGTTTCTTTGCATGCACCTTAAAATAGGGTGGGCACATATTCCTTGCCCAAAGCAGCAAGGGTTGCGTTTGGCGCTGAATTTAAACAGCACCAGATACAAGCCTGCTGCCAAGAAACAGTCAGACACACACTAGCCATCAAGGCTTCCAATTGTTCCTTTAGCAGCGGGGTTTGCAACCGGCACTGTTTAAATTTGGCGCCAAATGCAAGCCTCACTGGGATTGGTTCCACAGTGGGGTTTCCATTCAGTGCTGAATTTAGACAGTGCTAACTGCAGGTTCTGCTGCCAAAGAAAAATCAGGAGTACAATGTCTTGTTTCTCTCTAATGGCATGTTTGGATCCACTGCTGAGTGGTTGATAATAGCTGGGCAGACTTTTGGAGACATGACCACTTCTTAAAAAAAGTAAGTTAACAGAATGACCAAACACACTGTATAGAATTCTGCATTGGCATTATGTTACGATGCCATTGTTTACTTTATTATATTTGTTGACTGCGCTTCATTCACATTTCCAGGGTGGTTTATAGGAATAAATAATAAGAATTTTATACGAATAAACCAAGCAAAATATATAAAAGAATAAATTAATATAAAATAATAATATAAAATATAAAAATAAATTAATTGAATAAGCTAAAAGTCACATAATTATAAAAGCAGCATTAAAAAAGTTAGCAGGATTAAAATTGCATCTGAAAGCTGTGGATATTTTTTAAAGGCATGTGCCTGGGTGACTCGCTGAAAAGGTCCCCCTTCTTTCTCTTTGAAAGTCGCCTGCCTCACCTCAGGTGGCAGGGACACTGGCAGGAAGTACTCCATTTAAGAACTCCCTCCATATGCATGGAGGGACGTAGATGGAACTGTGGTCTAAACCACTGAGCCTCTTGGGCTTGCCAATCGGAAGGTCGGAGGTTCGAATCCCCACGACGGAGTGAGCTCCCATTGCTCTGTCCCAGCTCCTGCCAACCTAGCAGTTCGAAAGCACACCAGTGCAAGTAGATAAATAGGTACCGCTGCGGCAGGAAGGTAAACGGCATTTCCGTGCACTCTGGTTTCCATCACGGTGTCCCGTTGCACCAGAAGTGGTCTAGTCATGCTGGCAAAGAAAGCTGTCTGTGGACAAACGCCGGCTCCCTTGGCCTGAAAGCAAGATGAGTGCCACAACCCCATAGTCGTTAAAATTGTAGAATGCAAGAACTCTGGCCAGGCAGTAGATCAGTTTTTGAAT